>CM063505.1:28840611-28848111 GCA_032207245.1 Pardosa pseudoannulata | reverse complement strand
AGCAAGTTATTTAATAAAATTAGTGTAGTGCATATTGCACTTTATAATAATACTATCTATGTGTAATTTTTATTACATTGGGAATGAATTTGGCTATGAAAAGTAATATAGATTAAATTTCTTTTTATTAGATTAGTCGATTAAATAACACATCACTTTCAAACCTTTAAAATCATTTTTTTTCATTTTTACATTTTTAAAATTTTTAAACATTTTTGATATGTTTGAAACACACGCCATTGCGTTTAGAACCTGTAATAAAACTATAAAACTTTAAACGCATTTTAATAAAAATGTAATTTTTTAATGGCATGGTTTACAAATAAAAAGGTATTGCACATATTGATTTGAAATTTACATGGGGAATTCCTTATAGACCTACTATATAAATATTAATATAGGTGAAGTATATACTTAATACGTGTTGTTTACAAAAAAAGCAAAAATTATAATTGATAATCTATTTCTGTAGTAAATCCACTCAACGTCTGTCAGAAGACTTTTAAAATTTTTAAAACAAATACTCACTTGTCACTTTAATATAAAACAATGACATCTCAACAAAACTAATTTAAAAAAATACGAGAAAAATTGCTTAAAATATGCTGTATTTACAACAATAAACAAAAAAAAGATATAGTAAAGTGAAAAATGAAAAAAAAAAAGTTCGCTAAGGTGATGTGTCAATTTAAGACTTTAACAAATTTAATTTTTAAAATGAAATGTATACAATGGATTTCATTATTTTCAAGATAAATGTGTCATACCTTCTTGTATTTAAAAGTCGTCATATTTGGCTTTGATGGTATATAATGTTGTACATTTCTTTCTTTTAAAAACAGGGTAAAAATATTTATTTTACAGAGGTTTAAAACAAAATTTCAATCATACATGGTTTGGTTTAGTTTGGAGCTCTACCGTCTACTGTTTTACACACGAGGGCTAATGAGACCTCAACATACATGGAAGTTAGACACTGGGGTATTTATGTAAATTCATAGCTTTTAGTTATAAATGAGTGCATATGTATGAAAATGAATAAATTGACCAATTTTCCTTAAATTAACCTTTACAAAGAGGCTGGGACAGCATGTGTCCTGCAGAGGAATTAGTTCTTTAGAGAGCCACTTTTAAAATGTTAAGATGATGTTTTTAAAAATCACTTCTTTTGATTTTTTTCTTAAAATTTCGATTATTATATGCTTTTCCCCATTTAATTAGTAAACTATTTTATGGGATTTATTTAGCTATACTAAAATGAACATTTCAATATAAATTGTACATTTAATAAATCCCAAAACCCTTTATTACATCCATTGCCTTTAAGTGGTCAAGATGGCAATACAAAATACTATTTAGGACTTATTAAGTAATGTGAGTTGGTAGTCACGAACATAAAGAAAAGTGAAACGAAATAGAGAAATAAATTTATGTTTCTTATGAAAATTTATAGTTCTAAAAAATTATGTTAATTAATATTGATTCTAGTTATTTAATTGCGTTTCTAGATTCCTTTTAATATTTAATGAAGGATTATATTCTAAATATTCGTAAAAAGTATTTTTGTGCTCCACTCAAAATATCGATTTCAGTTAAAATATTAGCCTCATTTTAAATTTCAAAGAGTGTTAATGTTTTATGTACGTACATAATATTATGTATAATAATACTTATACAAATAATGGTTTAATGGGATAGGGTAATTTTATTGAGTACCGGAAGTCGTAGGTGTGAATCCGTCTGCTAAAGTGGAAGTTCGTAACCTTTCGAAATTGAGTTTCAGTTTGAATATTAGCATCACCTTAAATTTCGAACAGTGTTATTGTTTCATGTACATGCATAATATTATGTATAATAATACTTAGTTAAATAATGGTTTAATGAGTAGGGCAATTTTATTCAGTACCAGAGGTCGTACGTATGAAAACCACTGCTAAAGTGGAAGTTCGTAACCTTTCGAAATTCAGTTCCAGTTAGAATATTAGCTTCATCTTAATTTTCGAACAGTGTTAACGTTTCATGTACAGGCATAATATTATAATGAGTAGGGCAATTTTATTTGGTACCGGAGGTCGTAGGTATGAATCCCTCTGCTAAAGTGGAAGTTTATAACCTTTCGAAATTGAGTTTCAATTAGAATATTAGCCCCATCTGAAATTTCGGACAGTGTTAATGTTTTATGTACAAATATTATGTATAATAATGCTTAGCTAAATAATGGTTTAATGGGCAGGGCAATTTTATTCGGTATTGAAGGTCGTAGGTATGAATCCCTCTACCAAAGTTGAAGTTCGTAACATTTAGAAATTGAACCTAAATAGTAGGCCCCGGTCTCATTAACCTTCATGTAGCAAAATAGTACATGGTAATCCTCAAACTGAAACGATATCTAAGATTATTCAATATGCTAATAAGATAATGATAAAATATGTCAAAAATACAATCTCAAATATTAATAAGTGTAAAAAAATGAAGTTGGACAGTTCAGATTTTTAAAATTTGAATAATATATATTTAAACAATTAGCATTTAATAAACTTAACTAATACGCCTACATTAGTATGTACGTTTCTTAAGAAATGTCACTTGTATTTTATATCAATTCTTACGAAAGGCAATAAATCAGAACTGAATTAATTTTGAAGATAAGTTTATTCTTACATTGAGTGAAAGCGTTAATTGCAGAATTTGTGTATATATTTATAAACATGGAGATGCATAGGAGATGTCAGAATTCAAGTCATTCTGAATGTGGAATGGAGAACTAAATTGTAATATAAAGTCTTGCTTCTCTGTTGGAACTCATAAATATTCAAGAAAGTGGGAATACTTTAGATTGCACTTAACATAAATTCATATCACTACGAAGGTTTGTGCGGATTCCTCGTATTTCTAGCACGTGTCGTATATCAGAAAACATTGTAATTTATGCTATGTTATTAATGTGAGTCTGTGTACTATATAAGGAATGTGGGTAATATTCTTCATTAATAATATTACACACATATATACATATGTGTGTATTATACGGAACCTTAATTCAATAATTTTTATCGAATCAGAATGTAAAACGACAAATTTAGAAAATTAATAAAGATATTTGATAAGATGTAAAACTATGAATAATTTATTTATTTATATCGCTAACTGTTACTGACATTGACACTCTCTGACATTTTTTATAATTTAATTAGAGAACCATCATTATGAAGCAGAACATATTTTCTTCTTTCTTACACTACAATTCGTTCGTCTAACTGTATAGAATTACTTTTTTGAGGATTGTACCTCTACAAGCTCATTATTAGTGTTGTACTCATAGTCTACTTATAATTTTTACTTAATTTATTTCTATAAAGTTCCTTACGCTTCTAAGAAACTCGTCAATAAAGCATAGTAAATATGAGTCCCGTATAAATTTAATTTTGCATAAAATAAATGTCAGTGAAATTAATATATTACGTAATCAAAAGCTAGAGAACTTTATACTTAAAAACTCTTTTAATTTGTGTTGTAAGTAAATAAATATTTAAACATTTTTTGCTTTGTGAAATTGATTGTGTTAAAGATTTTGTAAACTTTTGTGTAAACATGTACTGAAACGTTTTATAGTAAACCCAATACAGTATTCTGCAAATAAAAGTAGTCATACTGCACACGATAATTATAAACTATATACAACCGACATATAGGGACTTATTGCCGGTTTTGGTATACCAATTCTGTAGCTTAATCGGCATTTATATCATTTAAGACTGCCGTATAAAATGTGTAATTATCATGGCTACCGCAAATGAGGCAAACAATATTTTTATATTGAAGACTTTAAAACAGAACTGTTATTAAAAATACTTCATTAACAAGCTAAAACACAAATCATAATAACTCCGTTTTTCCGTCATCGTTGTTCAATTAGATGAAACATACACTTAAAATGTATTTTCCTAAGTTTATAATATGAGGTAAATACAAGAATTCACATGCATTATTTTGATAAAACTGATTTTATGAACTTTGGTAATTAATAACGAGTAAACTAATCAAAGCTTTATCTATCAAAATTTCACACTTTTTATCATACATAGAATGCTAACAGAGTTAAGGATTCTACAATAATTAATTAAATGCATCACGAATAAATTTTGCACAAAACAGTGTCAACATAATTTCGTTATGTTTAATTTATTTTACTAACGCAAAGTTAATCTCCGTTATCGTTTTAATTTTTAGCTGTATAATATTTTTCTATGAGATGTACGTTCCAATAAGAAATATATTTTGCAGATCGAGTAACATATTTTGTCATTTAAATCTAAATGATTAAGATATATCATGTTTCTCAATTTCGATTGAATTATAGGGTAAATATTAGAAAAGAAGAATAATTTCTCTGCAAATAATTTTCTACCCTCACTATCAATTCTTAAATAACGCATGCAGTTATATGAGCTTAAGGAAAACGCGTTTCAAAAGTGAAAAATTTACTCGGTGTAATAGTAAAGACAGCTCTGCAAAGAAATGAAAATTCATTACTTCCGCTGGTGGCATCCATAAATTAGTTGAACTACTAATTAAGAAAAATTACGAAGTAAGATTTCTGCATTCCTCTCGGCATGATCAGTCCTTGTCTAGACTCTCGTGACAAGCAATTTTTCATAATTCTTCCGAAAAATGATTAATTCTGTTAATAATCAGTTTTGATGACGTCGTTATGCGGGATGTCCTGATCACGTTTCAAACGTATTATTTTTAAACTTCATTAAACTGTTTTTTTCTTCTTCTTTGTTATCATATTCTTTCCTAAACCAGCTTAATTTATTTCTTATATGACAGATTTCTCTAGCAATATGAAAGAAAAATCCTTCATAATTAGAATATATAAGACAGAGCAATGTTAGGACAAATAAATTGGACTTTTTATAAGTAAAAGAAATAGTCTAGTGTTAGTTATCTTAATTTTACTGAAAATTTAAAAATATAATTAAAAGTTTATGAGATAAACAAAATAGGTTTATATGCATACTTATTCAAGTGGAGTTGTACTAGATATTTTTTAAACTTCCGATGAGTACCACAGTTTGGAACCCAATTTCACCGCGACTTTTTAGGTGATTTTATAATGGGCAAGTAAATAGATTTACCATTTCAGATCTAATAAACATATACACCAGTGATATCAGTTTTCATTGCCTATTGGATTTTAGACTTTAAAAACTCGAAGTAGCAGATATCATACGGAAACAACACCCAATTGTTGCAACATAAAGTAAAAAAAAATTCTTATCATGTTTATCTGAATCTAAATAAACCAGACCACTATATTACGATCCATTCAAACATCATAAAATTGACATTTGCTGTTTATTTCAAATTATAACTTATGATTAAAATTTTTAACTTTTAGATTTTCGAATTGGTTATCAATGCTTTATAAGATAGATATAACCGGTATACACCTAGTGTTTTCTTGGAATCAAATTAACAAATAACTTATAAAATCTTAAAAAGGTATTCATTAAACATAATAGGTGTATCATATTCCGTGATGTACGAGAAAATAATCAAACATAACGAAATTAAGCTTTTAAATATAAATATATTTATTTCACTTTTTAATCATTTAAAAATATCATGCATTTAATAATTTAATCCTTTCAAATATTTTGCTTACAGTACTTTTTAATGATCTCTTCTAAACCTAACAAAGTTATGACTTATTTTCAGAAAAGTCAATATATTTCAACATGCTTTAGTAATTATCTGCTGTACGAATGCCATTAAAAAAGCAAAAAATAAATACGACGTTATCTAGTTCACAGACGTCACTAACATTGTTAAGCTTTACAAGGAGATACATAATGGTTGACACATTTTTTAAAACTGGCTTTGCATTGTTTCAAAAATATTATGTATGGTTCTGACCATATTGCCGTCGAAGTAAGTAACATGCATGTTAAGCGTGATATTGACTTCGGATTCCACAGTTTGAAACCCAATTTCACTATTTGGAATTTGGTACCATAATTTCCCATCTCTGATGTCATTATGGCACATAATTCACCTATGGAATATCTCGACCTCAATGTGGCTGATTCCAATGTGTCAATAAATGTCACTTTCTGAAAATTATTGTAGAAAAAATCAATTTATTATTAATGTAACGCATATTTCAACGATCCGTTACATGACCCGAGTGAAAGAAAAATGTAATGTGACCTTTCGCAGCGGACCATTATGTTTAGCGGTAAGTAGACATGCGTGGTCCTGACTAAGCCATTTGTGTAGTAACGTCTGAGGCACAATACTGAGGCAGTCGCTTAGGCGACGGTACATTAAAAACTCGTAGTACCGTGAAGCCCGTGTGGCTGCGACTTTATGATATCTTCTACTGTCAAAGTACTCGGGTAATAATTATTAATTGAGAGATGCTGTAGTGTACATCTGGACCCCGTTACCTGTGCCGCAAATGAGTTTAAGTTGTTTTGGTTGGCTGACTTAAAGACGACATTTCGGCCACATCTGGAAACGGTTCAGCTGATCGAGGTGGGGAGTTGACAGCAAGATTGCGTCATCCTGGGTCTGAAAGGTTCCGGAAGAATCACGAGAAGGGAACCGGGACCCGTATAAAAGAAGATTGGCTGAGCCAAGAAGGGGGCTGTTTGCTTTGGAGTTGTTTTCTGTATCTCAAGAGGAGTCCAAATATCTCACCGATTTCTGGAGATTTAGAGACCCCCAGCGTCTCTGCTTTGCTAAGAAGTCGACTTCCGACTTTGAGATCTTATTACCGTTATTATTTTTTCTACTTCGTGCTTAGACGTAGGTCGCTGAGAGTGACCCTTACTCTCATTTTGGTTCATCCTGCATCCTTTTAGTTCCTTCAACGAACTCCAGCTTGATACGCACTCTAAGAGTTTGAGCCTCAGTGTGTAAGCCGAATGTATTCATCGTCAGCCCGGAAAATATAGTGTCATTATTTTCATATGGAAAATATAGTGCCATAATTTGTACCGGCACTATTTAGCGAACTGTTCCAGTGTTCGAGACTTACTAGCTTCACTGTACCCACTCATAGTAATTGTGTTAACGTTATCTGAGCACGATATCTCAGAAGATTTAGAATCTACTGAAACCTGTACATAGCTGTACATAATTATTCACTCGAATAAATTATTTAATCCAAAGTAAACGGTTGTCCAGCTTCTATCATTGAAGACCTCGACTACCCTCGACTTCAGGACGTCACAATATGAAAAGTTTTCAAAAATGCCAATAATTTCTCTAATTATATGTATAGATTGATTAATTATTTAAATGTCAAATTCATGCCTAATTTCATCGATTAATTCCCTAAATGACGACTTAATATTTAATTTTTTTTTCAATAGCTACAAAAATTAATGCAAACTGAGTAATTCTAACCTGCTACCCATATGTTGCATGAATTACAATACGAAGGAATATTGCGTTTAAAATAGTTGACAATGATCGAAATGGTACATA
>CM063505.1:28775611-28835611 GCA_032207245.1 Pardosa pseudoannulata | reverse complement strand
AAAATGTATAACTAGTTTTACAAAAAATAGATTAGACTATATTTAAAATTTCGAACAAATGCATGAAATTATTGCAAAATACGCATTCAATATCAAAATTGACAAACTGAAAAATATTTATTGATGTAAACAAAAGTTATGTGATTAAAAAAACAGATTTAAGTACAGGAACATCAGGTTGTTCTTTAAAAATTTGATAATGAGGTGTATAAAAATTTCTTTTTAAATTTCGAATAAAAAATTATTTCAAATTTTTTAGATGAAAGTATTTTATTTTATCGTTAGAATTGTGAAGAAACAAAAGTGGACACCGATATCCCCTTAAGTTAAATAGTACTTACATAACACAATATTTTAGAGTCATACAATGTTTAAGCTAATATGTTTTGACTCTTCATGTTGTAAAATCTTTTTAAAATTGTTTTGGAGGTGAAACGATGATTAGGAATAGCGTGTTTTGGGGGATATTATTTATTCGACAACCACCTATGCAATTCTTAAAAGTAGAAGTACTTATAGAAAGAAACTTTTAAGTGTCGTTTATATTCTTATTGTTTATATATATTTCGTATTTGAAAGGAACTGTAATGTATTATATTTCGATATATACATAACATATGTATAAGATTGGAGTAGGCAAATGCATAAACAAATTGTTTTCCATCAGCGTAAAAAATTAAAATAATTAAGCAATTTAACCCTTAATTTGACAAGATGCTTTTCAAATATCGATTAAAAATATATTTAAATAAATAATAATAACATTAATAATAGTAATGTAAATAATAATAATAATAATTAATAATAATAATATATAATATATTTAATATATTATATAATATCGATAAAAATATAAATTTATTATAAAGATTTTTTTATTTGATTGTTCGTTGTATGGACTTAAGGGTTAAACTCAAATGGAAAGTAAGTTTTAAAATTAATTTTTACATTTCGGACCTTACGGACTGAAATAAACTAAATATAATATAGAATAAAATATTTCCTACAATTCTTCATAATTGATCTGGCGGTTTATGCAATTAAACTGATATTTAAATCTGTATAGAAGTTTGAAATATCATACCAAAATCAAAGAACTCACATTTATCAAAAAAGGTTTTGTTTTATAAAATATGGTTTTTAATATAAAAAGGTTTTATAAAAAAGAGATATTTTTCTCTGCTTAAAATATAAATTTCAAGTGTTTTATTTAAAATTATATGAGAAATTTAGAAGAATTCTAGAAAAATACAAAGCAATAAAACTACTACAAAGTAATAAAGCTATTTCCTAAAAAAATAAACGATTTATTATTGACATATAAAATCTTCAAATAAAATTTTGCGTTAAATTTTTACATAAATAACAAAAAAAAAATTTTTAAATACTCTTAAAACTAAAATTGAAAATATTTTGTACATTTATTATTAAAAAAATAAGCGTCTATTTTGATCCATAGTGATGTTTTAATTTATGCGAATATACAATCATATACAAACAAAAGAAAATAATATGGAAATTAGAGATCGAGTAATATTAATGAGATTAATGTATTTTTTAAAAAAATCGTAGTAATTTTCTAGAAATTTTCTTTTATATTTACAAATTTTAATACTTAATTCCTGTTTTGATAAAGCTACTTTTTCAGTATGCACTCCAGTTTAAACAACAGTAACAAACCAAAAATACTTTTAATCATTTAAGGCTAAATTTGTTAAAATTTTGGTCAATATTTTATGTTTCTAAAGAACTGTTCAATAAGCTAAAATTATTTAACTACATCCGATTCAATATGTGAGAATATTCAAAGAAATATGCGTATTAGTCTGTATTTTTTCTTATCGGATAAAACAATACTATATAAAAGTAAATAATTTTAAAAAGTACATCAAGAAAAGCATAAAACATGTTAAGTTTATTAAAAATTCAGACTTTCTGTAGAGATTTTACAAAGGTAGTAGCCTACCATATGTCTCAACACATATGTAAATCTATCAAAAATATTTTATTCCATGAAATATAATTTTTAAATTAAAACATTTTAATTAAGAGATAGAAATATCTTATTGTAATTAATAAGCAAATTTCCAGTATTTAATTTAATAGAAATTACGGAATATCGAAATATTATAGAAAATATAAATTTGGAAATCATTTGCAATTATTTACACAATTATTATACAATTGTTTAAAGAAAAATAAAAGCATCAGAAACAGTTGTACTGTACTGAATATTTACAAAAAAAATAAAAATGTTAAATAAAATTAATTTGTAAAATTGGTAAATAAATAAATAAATGTCTATTTGCAACTACACAAAATTTTTTAATTATGCACAAATACTATCATATACAAACAAAAAAAAATAAAATATTCTTATGTAATATTGATGAACATAACTGCTTTTTATATAAAATATAGGTGTTTTCAGAAGCTTTGTTATGCAGTTACCCTTTTTAATATTTAGTTCCTCCTGTGATAAAGCCATTTTTCTTCACACACTTTATTTTGAACAACAGCATAATCCCATCAATTTATTTTTAAACAATGGTGGTTAATTTGTCAAAATCTTGGGCAATGTTTCACGCTTAAAAAGGCATGTTTTATGATTTAAAAGCATTTAACTACATACACTTTAGAATGTGAGAATCACCAAACAAAAACTTATTTTGCAGTTTCATTGTTTCTACTGTACTGTATATTAGAAAAGCGTAGTATTTAGTTTTGTAAATATACATGTATAAAGTATATGCTCATCTAATCTTTACTAAACGCCTGAGACATTTTATAAAAAAATATTATTTAGATTTTTTATTAGATTATTATTAAGAATAAATTTTTTTAAAAGATTCTTCTAAAATCCACAAAGTTTTAAAAGTTTTTTCTAATTTAAAATGATATAAATTTTGTAATTTTAAAGATTGAGTTAGTAAATCATAGTATTTAATTTTATGAATATAATACATTTTTCGAAATGTGCATTATAGCTTATATTCATACAAGCTTTAATATAAAGCTTATATTATATAAATTTAATATATTAATATAATATAATTAAAAGTTATATATATATATTTATTTTTATATATATATATATATATAAATATATATATAAAATATGCATAGATATATATATACATATATATATATATATATATATATATATATATATATATATATATATATATATATATATATATATATATATTAATATATATATATATATATATATATAATATATATATATATATATATATTATATATATATTATATATATATATATATATATATATATATATATATATATATATTTATATATATATATATATATATATATATATATATATATATACATATATATAATATATATATATATATATATATATATATTATATATATATATATATATATATATATATATACATATATATATATATATATATATATATATATATATATATATATATATATATATTATATATATATATATATATATATATATATATATATATATATATTTATATATATATATATATATATATATATATATATATATATATATATATATATATATATATATATAATATAATTAAATACATTGTATACTTGACTTGAGCAATATAATATGTTTAAAAAGTACTTATATTATTGTACTTGTATTATTTCAGTTAAATTTTTAATTAGGAAATATATTTAGGAAATAATTCATAAAATGAATATTAAATAATTTTCAATATTTTAAAAGTTTATAACTACTTATCACTCAGAGTTAATTATAAAACTATCTTATATTGTAAATAACGGAATCACTTTCGGTAATTTATGTTCATGCGCAAATATTAATCTAAAATGAGTTTTTAATTATCAATACGTTAGCAGCATTTACAGTTGAAATACTTTTTTGAATTACGTTATATATTATCGATTATTGGAATATAAATTTTCAGAAACTTAATTTACACACATGTACACACGATTAACTAAATACCAAGGACAATTTCAATATAATTAAGTACAGATTTTATACTATAATAAATTACATTCAACCAAAAAAGTTAATGAAATTGTTGGCTAGCTATTGGCTATCGTTTTAGTATCCTCTAACGATAAATCATGTTGGATATACAGTAAATGAACATTATAGTCAGGAAATTACAGTCTAGTCCATCTAGAGGTCAAACTGAGAGACCTTATAATTAGGAAATTTCAGTTACTTGATTTATTACATCAGTTTAAATTTATCTTTACATCATAATATAAGGCTTATTGCTCAGTTGTCAGAAGTTTCCAGGAATAATATTCATATTAGTTTGTGTTGAAATAGGGTAAAATAAAAATTTAAAAAATTAAGGTTAATTTTTTATTTACTTTTAATGTGAATACCGTATTTTGCAGGATATATGTTAGGGAAAAGCAACAGTAACGCTTTTTTATTTAATTCAATATGGGCATTATTTTTTTCTTTACATTTGTCTATCAATAAATGGTATGGTAATGAATCGTTTTAGAAATTTTCGTGCTTTAAAGTTTGTTTGATAAATGAGAAAACTTTCAGTTAATAAGTATTACATGTTATTATATGTTTAACTTTTGTAATTCATAATTCTGGCTGTGTTTAAATAAAATAACACAATGAAACTTACTATAGGTTTTTATCACTAATCAATTTCATTCCATATTTTGTAGGGCTTTAATTAATGGAAATATTAATTTTACCTTTCAAAGTGAATATTTTATAATTTTTAATTTTTTTAATTAGCCTTATTCTTTCAATTCTTATTCTTACAATATATTTTTTTTTAAAAATAACACTTTATTGCTATAATTTTACTAATTATTTTCAAAAGTTCGAATCTGAAATATTGAGATTTTTAAAATGACTTATACACATTTGTAAATTTATTCGGTTTATTTTGACATCGTCATAAAGTCCAGAATTTTCTCCCTCGAGCTGTGAAAAACAAATATTTTTTTCATTATTTCTACAAATTTAAATTAAGGCTTGGAATCCCACCATCTGAACAACATATTTTTCCATAGCGTATGCATGTAATAAACAGCTTTACGAACTGCTTCAAAACAATTTCCTTAAAAATTTTGATTTTTATCAATATTTGTCTATTTTTAGGGTAAAATTCTAAATGTCGCAAGAAATATTTCACGTGATTTTAATATCCTATTATACTATATTATAGCATCCTGCCCAGATGAAACAGCGTTATTTAAGTTTTGGTAGGCGATATATTTTGTTTTGTCTTTGGACAAACAAACACATATCGTTTTTTTTATTCAAGGTTTGAGTTAAAAATATGTTTTTTTTGTATATAAATAAATTACAACTTCATAAGCCTTTATAATATTTTGACCTATTAACCTATAACCAAAGTTATCGAAATATTAAATAAAATATCATAACACATCTCTACCTTTACCAACACTGAATACATAAACTACTATATAAAAATGATTTTCAAAAAATTAGATATATGGTCATGATATTCTCCTGACTAAAAAAACAGTTATGTATGTTTACCTTGACCACATAATCTCATTCTCCTCTATAAATTACATGGAAGAAAGTCTATTGAATTCATTAAACTCCATGTTTCATCAAGTAATCATAACTAGTATACCTATGAAGAAACAATTTAGATAGGTTGGTCCATATATATTTTGCTTCAGGTATAGGGTCCTGTAATATATTTTATTAGCACTGGTATCATAATATTAGTCTTACATCACAAAATTTGGTGGTATAAATAAATATTAAGGTTATCACAGGTATTCGTATTTTCTGTGTTCAGGACATAAGGGCATATGTTGTAAGTTTTTGCACAGTGGTTAATTCTATGATAAGACTGAAAAGAAATATCACATTTTCATACTAATAGGTGTTTGACTCTGATTATGTAGTCATTTATAGATGCAATTTAAAAATTTGAAATCCGTTACAGATTACATGTGTTAGGTGCAATTTTACTGATCTTTCTCAACACCAGCTGCACTGAAAACGGGATATGTATAAATCTTCCCTGTGAGTAGATAAATTTCTCCCTTTCATGGATAAGTCCAGATACTACGTAATATATAAAAATAGTGTATGTAAATATTAATTATTTAAATATATTA
Source organism: Pardosa pseudoannulata (assembly GCA_032207245.1). Taxonomy (NCBI): domain Eukaryota; kingdom Metazoa; phylum Arthropoda; class Arachnida; order Araneae; family Lycosidae; genus Pardosa; species Pardosa pseudoannulata. The sequence continues at coordinate 28,829,482 of CM063505.1, read as the reverse complement.
TAAATTTATTCTTTTTATTATATACCTCTCTCTTTAAGAAAAAAAGAGGCCGAACGATGGCCGATTGGTTAGGGTGCTGTTCTTCTGTACCAGAGATCTTGGGTTCGAATCCCACTGTGGCATGGTTTCTCGTAGCCTTTCAGAATTGGCTTTAAACTGTAGGTCCCGGTTTCATTATCACTCGTGTTGCAAAACAGTAGACAGTAGCACTCCAGAACAAACCAAACCTAAAGAAATAAGGATATATATGCCTCGAAAAAGGAAAGAGAAAATCGCAACGTAACTTTTCGTCATGTAGCGATCTTCCAAAAAATTACTCAAAGATCATTTAATCTTCTAAGCTGGCCACCAGACACTTTATTATTTTTACGCTTTTTTAGTGTTTCTAAAAGCAGTTATCGAAAATTTCGTCTTAAATTTCTTTACATAATCTGAAAAGTTTTTATCGTTGAATTTAAAAAATAGTTTATTTATGAATATATTACTCTGTTAAAAATAATAGTCTGCAGTAGCACACGTAAGTTAAGCATTAGTGTTTAGCTTGTATACTTGTCTTTAGTTATTTGTATAGTATGCATCTGTACAGTTAGTTTTCATCTGTTCATCTTTATGTAATAAAACCAATCGTACGCTCTGTAATTAAATTTAATCAACTTATATACTCATACCAGTTTTTTATACTTTTGATTGAAAAGGAATTTTATTCAATTATGAAATACTTTTTTTAAAAAATGCATAGTCCTAAAACAATACAATTTATAATATCAATGTTCTATTTGTTTTGAATGCAGCTCATTTAAAAGTATGGAAACGTTAAGTTATTTACAAATTATTTGTTTCATATGTTTATTTAATATGGTTTAAGAAGTTGTTCTTGTAAACATTTACCTCCGATAATATGAGTAATATTTAACATTTTCATTAAGTTTAATGATGTACGAAGTTCTTTTCAAATAGGGTATGCTCAAAATTATCTTTTAGCATTCACCGATAATTCATATTGCCTCCATTTGTGAGTTCCCCTTCTTTTTACATCCTTACCATAAATTAGAGAGCAATTTAAGTATATTTGCTTCAAACCCATCATTATATTGAGTACATGGCATATAATTTATCTATAAAATAACCATTAAGACATTAGAAGTCTCATACGTATACTGCACCTTATTGTGGCCCTGCCTATTTCTCAAAAACTCGACTCCAAGAGATAAATTCATTGAAACATTATGCTTTTCATATTGTTGCAAATGAAGTTATTTTTATAATCAAGGATTAGAGAAAACTCCATGCATATTATGTGGATCTCTTAAGAAATTATGAAGATTATGTATGATTAAAGATTATCTATGATTAAAGATTAGGTAGGATAATTGAATGAAAAACTAGTTATATGTTAGTAAAATATTACAGAATACATTTATCTACGTTGGATGATACACTGGTAGATTTAATGTTTATTTGGCAGAAATAATATGTTTCAAAACTAAGAGAATTTAGATTTAAATCTACTTTCCATATCTTCCCATATCTATTGTACCATCCGTATACTGCAGTACTGAAATTTATTTGTTTCTTGTTCAGACATTATTCGATTCGCAAGTGCGAATAACTAGTGGATATCGTGTATAATATTCATTCTTATATCAATTTTGGTTTGAATATTTGGATTTTGGCTAATAGTGTATCTTTCCACTTCTATTGTACCCTCCATACACTCCAGTACTGAAAATGAGTTATCTGTTGTTCAGACATAATTCGACCCTCAAGGGCGAATCACTAGTGGAGATAGTGTATAATATTCATTCTTATAGATATCAATTTTGGTTTGAATATTCGGATTTTGGCTAATAGTGTATCTTTCCATATCTATTGTTCCCTCCATACACTCCAGTACTGAAATTGAGTTTTTTTTCGTTCAGACATAATTCGACCCTCAAAGGCGAATCACTACTGGAGATAGTATATAATATTCATTCTTATATATATATATATATCAATTTTGGTTTGAATATTTGGATTTTGGCTAATAGTGTATCTTTCCACATCTATTGAACCCTCCATACACTCCAGTACTGAAATTGAGTTATTTGTTATTCAGACATAACTCGATCCTCAAGGTCGAATCACTAGTAGAGATAGTGTATAATATTCATTCTTATAGATATCAATATTTCTTTGAATATTCGTATTTTGGCTAATAGTGTATCTTTCCATATCTATTGTACCCTCCATACACTCCAGTGCTGAAATTGAGATATTTATTGTTCATATATTATTTGACCCGCATGTGTGAATCACTAGTCGAGATAGTGTGTAATATTCATTCTTATAAATATCAATTTTGGTTTGAATATTTGGATTTTCGCTAATAGTTATCTTTCTACCTCTATGTATCCTCCATACACTCCAGTATTGAAATTGAATTATCTGTTTTCCAGATATTATTTGAACCGCAAGTGCGAATCACTAGTGGAGATAGTGTGTAATATTCATTCTTATAAATATCAATTTTCGTTTGAATATTTTGATTTTGGCTAATTGTGTATCTTTTCACGTCTATTGTACCCTCCATACACTCCAATACTGAAATTGAGTTATTTGTCGTTCAGACATAATTCGACCCTCAAGGGCGAATTACTAGCGGAGAATACTGTATAATATCCATTCTACAAGATATCAATTTTGGTTTGCATCTATAGATTTGGGTTAATAGTGTATTTTTCTCCAATTTCGAAGAAAATACAGAATCACCGTGAGAAAGAAATTCACCTTCTTTGAAATATACAGATAAGTAAACAACAATAACTGTTAACTGGATTTTGTAATAAAACTTACTCTTCTAAGTACAATCCAGTTATGACGTAGCCAGATACAACCCAGATATTTATAAGAAAATTATCCCAAATCCAATTTTTTTACATTAGATAAAACGATTTATCTTTACGGATACATTCTTGAAGACGATATTCATAAAGGACATTTATTTTTACTAGGAGAAAAACAATATTTATAGTATGTCTGAGCATAATTGATAGTCTGAATCATGGATAACAGTTTTATGACCCATTAATAACCGAATGATTTAGTATTTTCTAAAAACGTCCAGAGAATATATATTGGTATGTATAACTTATTATGTAATATTATAGTAGAGTTAGCATAAAATAATTAATTTTCCCGGGAAATTCTGTTAAAAATTTTGTATTGCAAATTCATGATATATGTTTTATGAAGTATGGTATATAAAAATATTGATATCTTTGAAATATTATCATCAGTATTTGTTCTCAAGATAGAAGTAGTATATCTAAATTCCATGTTTAAATCTATAATAAGCGGCAAAAACATTGATATTTGTAGTAACAATTTCATTCTACATAGTGCAGTATTTTAAAATAGTATGAAATTTTTTTATTAATAGATATAATATTCTTAATAAAATATATATCTCTAGTAATCGAAGTCATTTAGTTCTAAGTAATATTTATTTTCTACAGTGCTGTGATTTATCACATAACTCTTAGAAATGCAAGAAATTATATTGAAGGATGTTGATTTATTTCTTAAGTTAATTCTCATAATCGATAAAGTGTCATGCAGGTTATGACTTAAAATAGCTCGCCTGATTATCCCGAGTTATCGTGCGTTCATGTGTACTATAGTTAACTATTTTCCCGAGAAACTCGGGAGAAGCAGTATTTGTCAGTCAGATTTGTTTCATTACGGTTTTACTCTGCCTAGAGAAAATAAAAGGGAATATTCAGCTTTGAATATTTGTTTGGCGTTAATGGTCTCGTGTTTTCTCTATTGTATAGTATACGTTGGCTTGTGGATTAGTAATGTATATAGAAAGACATTTGCGAAAATTCATCGTGATAAATTTTCTGCCACAACAAGAAGACCCAACATGTGTCCTTCACTTTTCAGGTTGACCTTATCGCATGTTCCAGATGTTAATCCTGCTACTGCAAAAATACAAATCCACAGAGACATTGTAATATGTGCTCCTGTAAAAGAGATTCCTGAGGTAAGAAACGAAACCAGATACTAATGTCAGGTTTAGAAGGTCATGTATCACTTTTTGTTGACTTTTGTTTCAAAACCCATCATACAAGGACTAATATTTAACATTTTTCCATTTACCAAGGTAGCTCGGAATAGTAAACTAATATTAAAACAAAATGTTTTTAAACCCATAAAAAATTAAAAATTTAACTTAAAACTTAATATTTTGTTTTGTTTTGTTTCCTCGTATATAATAATAAAATTAAAAAATTGTGATGACATTTGCAATTGCTTGAAGCAAAAGTTATAAAGGAAGCGGTTAACATCATGCTGTGGGATTTAGGTTAGCTCACCTTAAAAAATACTACACTTCATTATAAGTCATAAAACTGTTATCTTACTAATTGAGATTGTGCCTTCACCCTAATTAAAGGTATAATTCTACTACGCTTCCCAATAGGTATGAGAAACATTTTAATGTGTACAAAAGCTATATCAGCCAAGTGTGATTAAATCCTTAGGCCTTGATTCCTGCCCTATACACGGAGTGAAAGTCTTGAAATGAGAAGGATAAAATACTTAGTATGGGGAAAAATATATTCTTGGTTTTCCAAGAGTCAGAATATCAGTTTGGCTACTTTAAACTGGAGATAGTAGTTGGATTTCATTTTATACCACCAGATTAGTCTACCTTTTAGTTGGTAAGGTAAGAAGAGACTTATAGGGTTTGGATTTATAGGGCATGGAAGATACTTGGTTTAATTTTGGTAATCTAAGCCAGGAACTTAACCAGGGGTACCCCTGGCTGAGATCTAAGGAACTGCTTAAGCTCAGCAGGAATGAGCTAAGGGTGGCCATTGGTCTGTTGGCAGGTCACTGTTGCCTCAAACGGTACCTTAATATTATTGGCATCATAGATAGCCCGGTATATAGGGGGTGCCGGTGGCTGAGGAGAGTTCCTTCCACATCTTTTGTGATTGTGATTACTACTGTACTAATCGTTTTGAATTTTTGGTTATCATTTCATCGAACCGGGGGAGTTAGCCAATTTCATAGTTAAGTTGCTGCTTAGATTTATCTCAGCTATTGGTCTCTTTGAGTCTTAATTGTGAATATTCTTAACTTATTGATGGGACACTTTTGATCCAGTAAATATTGGAAGGGTTCAATACAATAATCCGTGGCTCACCATGCTGGTGCTCTTATGAGCCACGCCACCATAAATCTAAATCTAAATGTAAAGTAGGAAGATGGTTGTAAAAGAAAGCAACAAGCTGTTGTCTTAGAACTGTGTTACACGTAATGGTAACAGTCACCTCAATTTTCACATACATACTTATAGATGTCTATTACGTAAAATCTTTTAAAGTAAGCTGTTATTGGACAAGAAGTAGGTGGATTAGAGAGCTACTATCTTGTACTTTAGAATAATAATTTTTATAAAAATCACTGGTTCTACCACCTGTAATGAGTGTACAAATCAACATTCGCATCAAAAATTTTGAGACTGGAAATACTAAATAAGTAAATTACATTTATATATTTACTGGGAGCAGTTTATTTTGGGAAGAAAATAGTAAAAATTCTTGATAAATTACTGAATGATATTATGAATGGTTTTAACCTTTAAGTAACTAGTTCTACCACCTGTAATGAGTGTACAAATCAACATTCGCATCAAAAATTTTGAGACTGGAAATAGTAAATAAGTAAATTACATTTATATATTTACTTGGAGCAGTTTCATTTGGGAAGAAAAAAATAGTAAAATTTCTTGATAAATTAATGAATGATATTATGAATGGTTTTAACCTTTAAGTAATATATATTACACGAGAGGAATATTTCTTTAAAATAAAAATGTAGGGAAACAGTATAAGGATATATATAAGTAAAATGGTATATTACTTATTATTAAAATATTTTTAATATATATATCCATTAATAGCTATCAATAAATATATATGGTTTTTATTTAAAAAGTCTGAATATAAATATATCATATAAAGTTTAAATATATATGATTGAAGCATAGGATACTATATTTATTTGGTGATATCTATTCACACAATAAAGGTGTTATAAATATATATATATATGCCAAATATATAATACTTATATATATATATATATATATATATTATTTTTTATATATATATATATATATATATATATATATATATATGATATATATATATATAATATATATATATATATATATATATATATATATATATATATATATAAATATATATATATATATATATAATATATATATATATATATATATATATATATATATATATAAGTAAACTCCATGATGATTTAATGATTTTTATTATATAAAACAAATTTGATGTCATCACTGTCATGAAATTCAATCTTTCTCGAAAATGGGATGGATTATTGAATTATAACCACGCTATTAACTTACAAAATAAAACATATAGAGAAATACTTAAAAGTTATATTCCATTAAATTAAGTACCCGTTTTTCAGGCAGTGGGGAAAATATTCCATATATTCTTTTCATTTCAAATAACAATGGTATCATATTCATAATTCGTAATTTTCATTTCTTACGTTTTTTCTGTTATGTGAGTTTAACTGCAGCTGAGTTGATTTTTTGCAGAATTCGAAGAAGTGAGTATTACTAGACAGTATATGTTAGGTTGTAATTTTAAAAAATTAAAGTAATTTTTCTTTTGATATAAAAAAAATCTCTTTAGTTTTTTCTTCACTCGTGAAGTAAAAGTCGCGAGTAACTTATCCGCTACGTACCACAAAAGTTGAATCTTAAAAGAAAATAAAAGAAAGGTAAAGAAGTGACTATGTAAGTGAACTATTTTCTCTTCCAACAAAAGATAGGTAAACCTCATTCATATGCCAAAAAAATAAAAGAAATATCAGGAAATGACTGTATTTTTGCCAGAATATTACTAATATCAAATTTCAGTTTTGAAACGAAGCCAAATACTTCATTCATTTGTTGAAATATGTGACACTGATATTGGCAGATGGATAAGAAACTAGGCATCAGTATTTTATATATAACATTTTAAAAGGAAAAAGTTAAGTTTTTTTTCGTTGAAAATAGAAATATTTTTATGTGACCAAGAAGTTTTATTAAATATTATTCGGGTTTTTTTTTGATAAAATTTACGATTGGTAAAAATGTTCTACATATTTATTTTTTTACGTAGTACAAACCAATTTAAGATTGATATCAAAATATATTTTTCATCTGATCTCTAATGCATATGAAATCATAAATTTCCATGCGTATAAAAATGCCAATAAAAATAATTAACAATACATTGAATAATACGTTTTTTTCAAATTTCAAAAAACATTTTCACAGAAATTCAATTATATATAGTATTATTTAATCATAAAAAATAAAGACAATGTTAAAATTCAAATATTTATTTAGTATACTGAATCAGTAATTACTCTTAATTTAACTACTTAATTTGATTGTTTATTTAGAATTTGTATATCATTCTATATTCAGATTTTATATCGACACATAATTTATTGCTTAATTTGAATTCGGGGAAATTTTATCTATATAAAATTTTTAATTTGGGCGGTGCTTTACAGCTTTATTTTTATTGCCTGATTACACATTTTAATGATGATACATTTTAAATCTCACTTACAGTGTATAAAAATAATGCTTTATTAATTGGTTTAAAACACAATAATACACCTAGAATTCTTTGAATCAACCGATAATATAAACAGTGAAGACTAAAATCTCGTTTCTAAGATTTTTAACAAGCAAACTCAATGAAATATGATAAAGCGTAAAATAATCATTTAAATGGAAATCTTCTATTATAGACATGCTCTCAAGCTCGATAATTATATTTAAAATACGGATTCTGGGTTAAATTTTAAGTTTTATAATGTATTTAAGTAAATAACTTAAATGGAGCTTCTTACAAGTTTTAATAATTTTGTTTTTTCATCACAAAACTGTACATACTAAGTTGTAAGTATATTCATGTGATATTATATATTTCTTTCTAAGTATTATGAACTATATTTATTTACCTTACAATTAAAATGTAGTAGTTCATTACTTGTATGTTACTAAATTTAAACAATCAAACCCGCGTTAAATGTATAAGATATAGAAAAAAAATCAAAATTTTTAAACCATTTTAAATCAAGTTGAAATATTAATGGATTTTTAGATTTTAACATCAATTTTCTTAAATCGCCTTCATAATTTTAATAAAATAAAACCGAGTGTATAATTTAGTCTACTAAAATTATTCATATACCGCGATATTTTTATCACTAGCGTTAAACTTCTTATTATTATAACCCATTCCAGTCTTAGTTAACTGTTCCACTTCCGCAATCCGTAATTCCAGAGATTCTATTAAAAAGATAATTGGTAATTAAGCTTATATATATATATATATATATATATATATATATATATATATATATATACATATATATATATATATATATATATATATATATATATATATATATTTTATATATATATATTATATTATATATTATATATATAAATATATATTATATATTATATATATACATATATATATTATATATATACATATATATATATATATATATATATATATATATATATATATATATATATATAATATATATATATATATATATATATATATATATATATATATATATATATATATATATATATAGATATATATATATATATATATATATATATATATATATATATATATATATATATATATATATATATATATATATATATATATATATATATATATATATATATAATACATATTTGTTTGGATAAAATAATAAATTCTTTTGGAAATGTGTTTTATAATTCATCATCTAAACTTAAGATTCACACTTTTATTTATTCTTAAATAAAGTTAAATTTTTTAATTAACTTTAATTCAGAAGTATATATATCTTATAGCTCCGTGGATTATGTTAGTATCTCAAATGCGTTATGCTAAAAGCATGCATATATTATAAAAAGAATAAGATAGTTATTTGATTGTAATGAGAAATAAACGTAAGGCAGAGTAAAACATATTTACGTAATATCTGTAAAAAATATGTTGTAAAATCAATTTGTATTTAAAAGGAATTATCTTGGATTATTTGCCTTGTTATTTTCAAGCATAAATTTAACGACACATTCTTGCTTACAAAGAAATGTAAATGAAAGATCAAAGTATATCACATATTATCCAAAGTTTTCTATTTCAGATTTGTAGTTATACCTAAATATTCATTTAAAACTGAGTGTTATATCGATCATGTCCTATGTGCCCGAGTATCGTGCTTAGAGTAGTGTTGTATAATTCAAAAATCTTCAGAGATAATTACATTTTATGAGTGCATGCTATATACGTAAACTCATATATTTTTTTTATCTAGCAACAACTTTTGTGCTTTTATTATTTAGTAAATGTATGTTAAATATTAAATATATATGCATGATATAGGCTGATAAAGCTGCACTGCTATAAAAATGTTAATACATATTTATTGTATGAAACATGCAACTCGTTATAATAGTTTAGAAAAATGTTGAATATCCAGTTGTTTCAACTAAATGAAAACTACTTTCATATGTATCAATAATCATATTTTGTTATACCTTTTTCTTGTTACATCTTATGGTCTCAAATGTATTTTCAATAGTTGATAAACAAAATAAGTTTTGAAACTGTTATCAATGTGACCCGAAAGAAATACAATAAATTTACTACTATGAAATAATTGTATAATTATTTCAAACAAAACAGTTTATTTACAATTTGAAATCTATATATATATATATATATATATATATATATATATATATATATATATATATATATATATATATTATAACATTGTGTGTCTAAAGAAAATAAAAAATAGAGGTAAAAAAAATTGCAGATAAAGAATGCACTGTTTTTTATAAATATTATTTTTAGGACGATGTAAGTGTGAACAGTTCAAAAACATTACATCGTTTAATTCAACATTTTTGTTTGGATAAAATAATACTTTTGGAAATTTGCTTTCGAATTCATTATAAAAACTTAAGATTCACACTTTTATTTATTCTTAAATAAAGTTAAATTTTTTAATTAACTTTAATTCAGAAGTATTTATATCTTATAGCTCCGTGGATTATGTTAGTATCTCAAATGCATTATGCTAAAAGCATGCATATATTATAAAAAGTATAAGATAGTTATTTGATTGTAATGAGAAATAAACGTAAGGCAGAGTAAAACATATTTACGTAATATCTGTAAAAAATATGTTGTAAAATCAATTTGCATTTAAAAGGAATTCTCTTGGATTATTTGCCTTGTTATTTTCAAGCATAAATTTAACGACACATTCTTACTTACAAAGAAATGTAAATGAAAGGTCAAAGTATAGCACATATTATCCAAAGTTTTCTATTTCAGATTTGCAGTTATACCTGAATATTCCTTTAAAACTGAGTGTTATATCGATCATGTCCTATGTGCCCGAGTATCGTGCTTAGAGTAGTGTTGTATAATTCAAAAATATTCAGAGATAATTACATTTTATGAGTGCATGCTATATACGTAAACTCAAAATAATTTTCCCAAACATATATTTTTTTTATCTAGCAACAACACATTTTGTGCTTTTATTATTTAGTAAAAGTATGTTAAATATTAAATATATATGCATGATAGAGGCTGATAAAGCTGCACTGCTATAAAAATGTTAATACATATTTATTGTATGAAACATGCAACTCGTTATAATAGTTTAGAAAAATGTTGAATATCCAGTTGTTTCAACTAAATGAAAACTACTTTCATATGTATCAATAATTATATTTTGTTATACCTTTTTCTTGTTACATCTTATGGTCTCAAATGTATTTTCAATAGTTGATAAACAAAATAAGTTTTGAAACTGTTATCAATGTGACCCGAAAGAAATACAATAAATTTACTACTATGAAATAATTGTATAATTATTTCAAACAAAACAGTTTATTTACAATTTGAAATCTACTACAAGTGAGAATTAAAATTTGCTAATTTTATAGGGATTGTTTTTATAAAAAAATATTTTTAAGAAGACAATAATATTTGTAATGTGTATATCTATAATGTTGAAGGTGGTGCAATCTCAAAGCATAATTATTTTCTGTCATGAATTCTAATGCTTTCAAAAAGATATGTGTTTATTCCTTGTATATTCAATAACTATATCACCCAATATTTTTATTCAGCGTGTTTTTCAGAATTCATCAACTGTGGTTTTTCTTAGTATAGAGCAGTCTCTCCTAAGAAATAGTTTTAAATTAGAGTTTTTTAATTTAATTCTTTAATTAATTTATTAACAACTAATAAATTCTCTGCATTTATTGTTATAATTATTATATATATGGCGTCATGGCTACACGCTAAAATATCGTATAATTTGAGAACTTTTTTAAAGATTAAATGTGTGTTTCTAATCTAATTGAATATCATTTATAAAAAAAACCCATTCTTTTTAAAAATATATTAGAAATTTCTGATAAATATTTTATAGTTATGTATGGACATAATAATTTCAAATGAGTGTATTCAATATGATATTTTAAGTATTATATAAAAACATATTTTAAAATTATTTTAGTTTTAATTCAATATTATCCATTCGGTTTTACTTCAGGTATACGCTGAGACTTTTCTCTTTGCTCTGAATTAAACAAATAAAACATTTTTTATCGTAGTACAATTAATAATTTATATTTCAAAAAGGTAAGCACTCTATTTTCTGCAATAACATTTATATAATTTGAAAAACGGAAATATTAAAATATTTATTCAAATTAAAATTGAAATAATAAAATAAAATAAATTAAAAATTTAAAAAATACCATTTACTCTTGTTTAATTTGTTAATATCATATTATATAAATTAAAATTAGAAATTATTTCAGCAATAAAATCAATGAGACCATATTTGGATTATCTTTTATAATAATATCAAGTACGTATTAAGATGTTCAAATTATTCAAGTAACGGAAATACTTCGGAATTTATTTGCCAATCAATGGCTTAAAATCCTCAATTTGGAATTATATGATTCTAGAATGAGAATGAAACTACACCAAATTCTTACTGAGTTGAATACCAATTTGTTATGATCATAATTGCAAACAAGCATCTTAAACTTAATTAGAATATTAATAATCCATATTAATCTCAGAAGAGAAGTTTGATACTTTATAACTAATTGGAATTGCTATAAATATCCCTGGTAAGTTATGATTGAAGCATATATCGTGTCAGCTTTTTATCTCGATGTAAAACCTCATGACTATTTAATATTTTTACAGATCAAAGTTAAATCTTTAACAAAAGAGGTTATTACACTGGATTGCGGAAAGAGAGATTTTCAAGATTTTCTAAGTTACTTTTAACCAATTCAGACTTTATGTGGTTTAATGTAAGGTTTCTGGTAAAGAAGTGACCCTGTATTTCAAATGAGCAATTTATTGCAGTGATATATCATAATTTATTCTTGTCTACAATTCTTTAACTCATGGTTAAGAGACACAGCAAAGGTTAAAGTGCAAAGGTGAAAGTGAAGTTTTTAATGGTTGTTTTTGCTTATTTTAATTACGAAAATTGAGAAAGTAAGCTTTATTTCCATTTACTTGTTGTTTTTAATATTATTATTAACAATTTTTTTGCATTTTAATACTATACCGTTAAAAAATAAAAACATATTTATTTTTTTACCTCTTGCTTGAGGGATATATTTGAGAAGAAGGTGCAAAAATGAAAGTCTATTGTGAAATTTTGTTTGTTTTCATCAAAATTCTAAAAATAGATTATATAAAAGAAAAATTAGGTTTTTATGTTAGAAATAGATTAATTTTTAAAAATTACTTTTATTTTTGGTCGGTCATTCCAAACTTAGCTCATTTGCGTTGCCGCAACTGAGTTCGGGGTTCACGGACAAGGGGTTAAAGTATAATTTCACAGCCCGCTTTTTTCAGGTTTGTTAATTTTCTTTGAAAAAGCTAAGAAAAAATAATGTTTTCTTTTGAAAAATGTTGTTTTTTTAATTATTTCCCATATAAATATATACGAAATAATTGTAAGAATTTTTATTGGTTAATTAAATACATATGTCATACATAAATATAACTTCTGGATCTTGAGTTGGAAAGCCAATAACCTTCAACAAATTGTTAACGAGATGTGGTTAAGAAACACCCCGTTGAATTGATTATGGTACAGACGTTTAAGTCTATCATTCCCATATGTGTTAAAATACAGAACTATAATTGAATTCTTACTCCAAGAAGCAACAATAGTGGTAAAAGCCTTATTTATGGTGTAACTGCAGTGTATTTAATGCAAAATGTCAACTATTGCCATATCACCAATATTAATCTTAATTGTTTTGACCTTACTATTAATAAAATTATTTTAAATTCTACTGATTTCTATATTGTCCGATCCTATGTTTGAGTAGCTTATAACAGTCTACAAATGAATGGTTTGTGCGCCCGGGTAGCACGAGTTTCTTATCAGTCCATCCAATTCAAAAGAGTACAATTAAAGCAGTGCCACCAGAATTTGGATTGGACCGTCTAATTTAGGGCATTATCCTACAATACCTTGAAAAGCATGTAAGGGTCTGGAGGTATAAAACACATGCTGTCGACCCAATAATATTACTGAACATCATGCATTCAGCTGCGAAAACCGCAGGACCTGGTCAGGGATGTCATCGGGAGTTCGCACATAACTGCATATTTACAGGTGCTGTTATGTGACAGCTTTGCAGTACAAATGAAGTTCTAGAACCTATTTTAAAACTGTATGCTGCAGCATACGTTCCTTCGTTTGTTTTAACATATGAAAAGTCTCCGAACAATTGCTATCGTTTACAACTTCGAGTAAGGAATTAAGCATATGGTGTAAGTTAATTCATTTGACAATATTTAGGATGTCATCGACCATGCTGTATGTAGACGTTTACCACATCTAGCCGCTCTCAGAGATTTAGAAACTGTCTTATAAAAGGAATGGGGACTACTGAAATGTGAGAGGGTTGTTCACCTCATAACAATCATTTTCACATCCTGTAAGTTTTTGCATGAAGGTGAAGGTATTTATATACCATAGTACTATCGGTTATGTTGTTTGTTATGCATTTAAATGTCATTTTCTTGATGACGCAATTTTAAATTTAAAACAAAATGTTTTTATCTCTGTAATTTTTTTTCTTTTATAAATAAACATAAAGCTACTTACTTGCAGAATTTTTTTTCAAACATATCAGTCTATTTTATGTCAGTATAGATTTTTTTACGCCTTTTACCGCTCCGTGCTTAATTTGTGGAAGTGACAGTATAGATATGTGAGTTTTCTTTGGAAGTACGTTTCTTACAAAACTTTGTTAATAATAAGATTCAGCCCAGTCTACAATACTATTATTACTAAATTAAATACCAAAATAAAGATTTAGTTGTTAATAATAATGTATTCAATCTACTGTGAGATTTTTATTTAAAACTAAATGACAAATAAAAGTTCTTATTCATTTGCTAATGTGAATTGACGTAGATTATGAAATAACAATTATAATTTATTTGGTTTTGAAGATACGATATTTAGATAAAAAAAATATACTGCATTTCGTACTGTTTTCTTTAGAATATTTCTTAAAAAACGATAGCATTAAATACTTCAGTTAATTCAAAACTTACAATAAAACAACTCCTTTTTACATGCATTAATATTTCATAAACCATTCAAACACAAACACTTATATATAATCCATTTGAACGAAACAAAATCCAAAAAGAAATTAATGTTCTCTACTTTCAATAAAACGGCTTAGATAGATAGGCAAGAAAGACAAAATGACAGGCAGAAAGTAAGTCTAGACAGACAAAACATATATAAAGAAATATTGATAAATTAAAAAATATGTGCAACTTTCAATTGTTTTAGTGAAAGATTTATTTATCAAATATGAGTATAATTTTATTTAAAATTTGAGGTATTTTTTCGTAAAAATAATTTAAGAATTGACATAGAAACGCTAATGAACTAACATGTAGACGGATATCTAGAAGATATAGACAGATAAACATAGAAAACTAGACACATAGACAGATTGATAGGTTCTAATACGTAAAAATATAAATTATTAAATTTCAAAGTTACTTAAAACCATACGTCCTTTTTTTCATTTTTTGTACAAAAGCACTAGCTGCAAAATTTCAAAAATAATTTTGTCTTAACTAGACCATGAATTACTTTACCAAATAGCATTTTCCTGTACTGAAAATGAAAATCATCCAGAGCAGAATATTTTAAAGAATAAATATTATCTTTTAATAACAAACTAAGGAAACTAATTCTAAATATATAGTATTTTAAATCACCATTTCTCGTTTTAGAAAACTGATACACGTATTTTTATTAACTAAAACAAAGCCATGAATAGTGTAATCTACTTTTCCTCCCAATGGAATAAATTTATTCATGCACTTAAATTAAGAAGCATGTATTATAATGTCGAAATAAAAGATTAATGTCACAATATTTATACAAAGTACTTTGTTACAGCATTTAAATATTCCCTGCAAATAACCTACAAAAATATTTTTATTCCCAACATCAAAAAGACTCTTTTCTCTAATAAGATAAAAGTACTGCACTGTTAGTGATGTGTGTTTAAAGCAAAAGTGACAACTGGCATTGTCTGCACACTCAATCTTATTTCTCTTTTCGAGTCCCAATTCACTCATGTTTGCCCTTTCTCTACCCTTTAGCGAAATGGACTAAACCTATCTCTTGAAATCGTCCGCCGGTTTTCCCCGCCGCTTTCACTCCATAACTGTGACTGCGTTTGTTGAGAGAACACAGTTCAGCCGAAACTCTCAAAAAGTTCGTGAAACTTAGTTTCGGAGTCAAAGACAGTGGGAGAGAAAAAAAAATAAATCACTGGTGTGATGAGTATAGAGAACTGAAGTTTGCAAGTTTGCAAAAATATTTTAGATGATGGCAATTAATATCGTGAAGTTTTATTAAACTTGTTATGTGTTTATAATGTGATTTAATGATTATTACGGAAAATACATTTATACATCACATGGCTCATTTCTAGAAACGTTGATGAAAAAACGTTTAAATTAACAATGAATGTTTCTTTTGGATTTATATTTCTGCTTGCTTTGATCGGGACAGATGCTTTGGATTCTGGAAGTGGTATGTAAGGATAATATATGTGTTGAATTGTAATGAAGCATGTTTTCATTCAAAGTATATAATTTTCATGCTTTTTTATGTTTCTCAACAATATTTAATTTGCTGATCATTAAATGTTGTATTTTAGATATTACTAAACACATTGAAAACGGTATGGTATATTTAAAATTTCAAATTAAAATTGGTCTCTCTCTCTCTCTCTCTCTCTCTCTCTCTCTCTCTCTCTATATATATATATATATATATATATATATATATATATATATATATATATATATATATATATATATATATATATATATATATATATATATATATATATATATATATATATATATATATATATATATATATATATATATATATATATGTATATATATATATATATATATATATATATATATATATATATATATATATATATATATATATATATATATATATATATATATATATATATATATATATATATATATATATATATATATATATATATATATATATATATATATATATATATATATATATATATATATATATATTAAAAGGGTACCCTAGAAAACAATTTTAATAATTTTATGTTAAAAAGTTATGAAGATTAGACTTTTACTCAACATTTAGATATCTTTTACAAATCAATAAAATATTAATTTTACATACATGTGCACATACATGTACACACACACACACACACACACATATATATATATATATATATATATGTGTGTGTGTGTGTATATATATATATATATATATGTGTGTGTGTGTGTGTGTGTGTGTGTGTGTGTGTGTGTAGAAATATCTATGAATGGAAAATAGTATATAACGACATTTGTACATAATTTAGTTAATTTTAATTCTTTTTATTTATAATTTTGTAATTTAATTCAAGTTAAAAATGTTATATGATTAAGATTTACATGTATCTCTCTTGTTAAGACATTCTTGTTATTCCCCTTAATCTCTTAATATTATATTATCACTTCTTATATCCTTATTATACTAACAACCTAACGACTAACATCCTAGCTACCTAATAACTAACATCCTAACTCCTATTAATCTAAGTACTTATATTATCTTTTTTAATCTAACATATAATATATAAGATAAAGGTTATGTCTATATCTTATATAAAATATTAAAAATTGCCATCTACATAAATACCGAATTTATTACTTCAAAGGATTGTTAATTTTTCATTATTGCAAAGTTTTGTATATATATATATATATATATATATATATATATATATATATATATATATATATATATATATATATATATATATATATATATATATATATGTGAAAATATATATATATATATTTTCACCCTTTATCGGAGAGAGCTTAAAAGTTTCAGCTTTACTGAAATGACCTTTTGATACTAACACTCATTTTTCTTCTATCTAATTTCGAGTTATGGGTTAGTAACAATATATTTTTATATAAATATATACTTTATACATATATATTATAACAAATATATATATATAAAAATATATATATATATAATATATATATAAGATATTATATATATATATAAAATATGCATAAATGCAATAATAATTAAAAATGTATTTTAAACATAATTATTTCAAATTTGATATGCATTTTCAATTAAACACAATTTTTGTTTAATTTAGAGTTTTAAAATACTTTGAAAATGCGATCCTCAATCGGGTAATACATTTAACTTTTCTTGCATAAAAAACTTAAAATGCTAGATTTAAACGAAATATTGTTTAAAAATTTTGCTGTTATCATAATTAGTTTAGTAGATTTTAACACATTATTTTATTAAAATACACACGAAAAAAATTTCACTTTATGGAAAATAGACTCATTATTACTTTATTTAATTAAATAAAACCACTCTATAAGAAAAAATGCAATGAAATAGAATTTTTAAATAAAAGTCGATTTTTCAAACTAATTCATAAAACTTGTGATGTTTCACAGTGTTTCAACTAGTCTTCCCTAAGGAAACTGGTATTAGAAAAATTTCTATATCATGTGCAGAAAAATATTAAAATTTACATATAGTTATAAATATATAATAGATTATTATATTTTTCATATAAATCAATATAAGATGCTTAAATATTTAATTTAAGCTCTTAATTTTGAAACATTAATAACATTTGATCTTAAACTATTTGTTGTATGTATCAGATATTATATGTATCAATTGCAACTTTAACAAGCTTAAATTTTTTTAGTTTTAAAATTTGTCTTTTTTCTTCTTTTATCAATAATTTAATTTGAACCTGGCATAAATGTATGTCATTTTTTTTTCTGTGTTTCAGTATTAAAAAAATAAATTATTCAGTATTTAAAATTTATTTATTATAATTTTGAATCTTTTGATCACGAAATTTTAAAAATACTGATAAATATGTTTAGTTTATAAAGTAATAAAATGTTTTTAAAAAATTATATTTTCATCCTATATAGTATGAAAATTTTTTTTTATATTTTAGCCAAATGTAAATGCATGTTATAGGTATAATTATGCAGTTTAGATAACATTTCAAGCTGAAATTACTGATTATATATACTTTAATTAATTTTAACAGAGGCAATACGAAATATCGATTTCTTTTATTAAAGCTGGAAATAGCATATCAATAAACGACTGCAGTGATAAAGCTGTATTGAATAACATTTTGCATTAAATGTTAGTTTACATACTGCTAAAAGATCATTAGCTGTTTTACTTTTTTAATGTACCTGTTGGATACATCATTTAATTTCTTGCATTGTCATTACAAGAACCTAAATCAACCTATTAAACTGGCAATTCTAGAACTTTACAATTTTATTCTGCACAATATATGATTAAGGACATATATATTTCAATCAAAAATAAAATAATGTAAAGTCAGAAATCAAACCGTATTTGACTAAACCATACGAGTAGATGTCAAATATTTGTTTCCGTCTGTTTCCATTAGTATTCTAATCATGTACAATTGAATCAGTTCTTAATCTAAAGAAATTGAACGATTCTTAAAATGGATATTTGCTTGTGCGAATGGTTAAGTAATCATTTCCGCAGGCCTCCTTTACTCATATCAATTACTCTCAAACTTTAATAAAACCATCTTAACTATCTGGTGAACTTTCATATACTCCTTTTCAAGTAAATACACTATTTCCTTACACATTAGAGATAATATAAGGAGGCTATTATGAAAGAAAAGTGCATTAGATGATTTTCACGATAGTTCATTGATATGTAGTGAAATTACGTAACATTCCCCCTATATGTAAATGTTTAAAAGTTTTTTTCATCTATACATACACATGTTTGCGAGTTAGTTATTTACAAAAAATATTCCCATATTACACTATTATTACTTATTACAGTTATTACATTTATTTATTTAAATATTACATAAATTTGCTCATTAAAGCTATTTTTGTCAAACGGATTATTGAGTTAGTGGAATATTGAAAAAAATAATAAAATACATTTTCAGCAATATACAGCTTGCTTTTATGTATCCATCTAAAACCAGTTAAGAATGTGTTGCAAAGAATAACTGCCGATTCATTTCTACTGAGTATATAGTAGTTACGTACTCCTGACATTAAACAGAAAGCGAAAGTTAACAATTATTAACTGTCGTCATGAATAAAAAGTTGTAATTTCTATCACATTAATTCCTTCTTCCCCGCTTCTGTCAGGGTAATGAAGGATAAAGTTTTACCCTCTATTTGTTCCAAAAATATTAATACAAAAACTATGTCTCATGCCAGGAATCACGCTTCTTCCTTACTCTATACAGCAGATAGTTGGAAGTACCAGACATTTTGTAACGTCTTACATCAAACAATTTTGTACTCGTACCTTTTTTACAAGCGATAAACGAGGTGTGAAAATGAACTTTATTGAAATACATTCAATATCAAATACCATTGCAAAAAGAATCCGGCCAAGCGTAGATAACAAACCCAAACTTTTAATTAAAATGCCTTTTATTAGACAGATACTTAACACTAAAGTGAAACTTTAAATTATCATGAGAATGCAAAATTTGTTGTGCCAGAAGGGGCAAAAATATTAAGAGATGCAGTAAGGATACTCGGCACTACTTCCATGTTTTTTCAAACATTTGAGTCCATTTCAATCAGTTAAATACCTGCCCATTTTGTTTTTACAAGTTACCACTCCGTGCTTAATTTGTGGAAGTGAGAGTATAGATATTTGAGCTTTCTTTGGAAGTCCGTTTCTGACAAATCTTTGTTAATAATAAGATTAAACCCAGTCTACAATGATATTATTATCTAAATAAAGTAACAGAATAAAGATTTAGTTAATAATAACAATGCATTCAATCTACTGTGAGATTTTTTTCTAAAATTAAATAACAAATAAAATTTTTCATTCATTTGTTATTTACGTAGATTTTGAAATAACAAATATATTTTATTTGGTATTGTGGATATAATATGAATCATGCTTATTTCGTAATCTATACAGCAGATATTTGGAAGTACTAGACATTTTGTAACGTCTTACATCAAACAATTTTGAACTCGTACATTTTTTACCAGTTAAAAAACGAGGTGGTAGAATATAACTTTATTGAAATGCATTCAATAACATATACCATTGCAAAAATAATCCATTCAAACGTAGATAACAAACCTAAACGTTTGATTAAAATGCCTTTTATTAGACAGATACTTAACACTGATAAGAAACTTTAAGTTATCACTATAATGCAGAATCTGTTGTGCCAGAAGAGAAGAAATTATTAAGAGATGCAGGAGGCATACTCGACACTACTCACCAGATTGCGTTCTTAGTCTTTGTATCCCAGGTTTTAAAATTTTTCCAAGAAAAATTAGTAATATTTCTTTCTATTACAAGGGAGTGTAATCAAATTCCGTTTCAATTATTAAAACATATGTATTTTTAAAATTTATTATATTTGTTAGTTTGGTTTAGTTTGGAGCACTACGATCTACTTTTTTGCACACGAGGGCTAATGAGACCGGGACCTACAGTTTAAAGCCGATTCCGAACGGCTACGAACATCCATGCCATCAGCGGGATTCGAACCCGCGAACTCTGGTTCCGAAGAGCAGTGCTCTACCATTCGGCCATCGTTCGGCTATACTTGTTAGATACATTTATACAGATTAACCCTTTACCGGACAGTGGTTTAGCAGCGAAACCTCCTGTTAAACATTTATTTTCTCTAATATTTGGAGAAATATAAATTGTTTTCTATTTTTTTTAATTTTTGATATTTAAAACTTACAAAAAATGACAGCACTACATTTAATTTATTTTTTCTCTTGAAATATATGTATTTATACTTGCTGTACCTGGAAAGTTAGTAATGAAATTGCTTTTCACTTATAACCCCAAATAAATGTATCTATTCAAACAACACTTATAAATTGTTAAACTATTTATTTATTTTACTTTTTTAAGAACACCTATTTATTGTTCTTCTAATATAATTAAAATTTTAAAAATTTTTATGTTCACGCTGTACAAGGGGATGGGTTTGTCAGTTAACCCCACTCAATACCTGCTATGGTATCCCCTCTAATGTGTGCAAACACAAACTTTAATACATTTTGCATTCATAAGGTTCATAGATAATATTTATAAAATAATTTCATTAAATTCCAAAGAATTCATATAGGTGACATTTAAAGGTTTAACTGATTGTTGGCTTTTTAGAAACGTTTAGTTTAAATATTTAAATATATTAAGCAAAAAATATTAAAAATGAATGCTTATATTATGCCTGCAAGTAGTTTTATTTAATTTTTTAGAAAAACAAATCTACTTTTAAGTCAATTTTAATTAAAATTAACCAGCTATTGTCAATCAAGTAAAATTAAAAATGGTTAAATAAGAGATTTTGTTTCTTTTATATGTACACAAAGAACTCTAAAATGCAATAGATACAGATATTTTCATAATTTCTCCTGTAAAAGATAATCCATGTCCCAGCATAAAAAAATCATAAAATGTACATTGAAACGACAAGATTATTAATTATATCAAATACTGACAAAAGAAGGAGGGTCGGTAATTTAATTACCGTTTACCATTACAAAAGAATCCTAATTGATTTAAGAGAACATAAAAAAAAATGTTCCTAACAACCTAAACTTTGCGTTGTGGACACCACAGATTATGGAAAATTTTGAATCGAAAATATTTTTTTTATTTTCATTATAAAATAAAATGTTTTGCTCTGCTTGGACTTAAAGTTATTCTGGAACATTAGAGGTATATATATATATATATATATATATATATATATATATATATATATATATATATATATATATATATATCTATATATATATATATATATACATACTAATAATTTAATTTTGTTTTATGAAGCAATTTTTAAATTAATATAAAATAGAAATGCGAACTAAAAAGTGAGAAATTTGCTTAGTTACAAATGTGTTACGTACAAACTGATTTTTTTTATTTATGTAGAATCCAAAACCCTTTTTTAAAATCTAAATCTTAACTATAACAATATGATCTATACATTTTATATTATGGTATTAAACAAGCTATTCTTCTTTGAAATTTGTAATAAATTCCATTTTAACAATTTTAAATGACAGATAGTTTTAAATATTTAATTAAAAGAAATAACATATTTTTACCTCAAGGTCATATAAAATGTTAGTGTCTGATATATTTCAGACGTTATATTACGGATACTTTGATTTCTTTTTACAGATTTGGTGCACGTTTCTATATTATTGTAAAAAATGTTTTCTACTGAGCATAGAATGCTAAGATCATTTTACATTTAAAAATACTTATTTGAAAAATAATAAACATTACTTTGAATACAGATAAATTTATATTATCATTAACCGACAATGATTTACTATAATTTCATTCATTTTATATCGTTATTTTATATATCCTAAAGCAACTATCATATTTGAATGAGTTAAAACTCTTTTTTTATTTTTAGTATATATCTTTAATTAAAATTTTATACACTGTGAAAGCACACTAATTTAAAAATCATCCAGAAAGAAAAAAAAAGCTTAAAATACCAAATATATTTTGACATTTAAATTTGTAGTAATTTTTCTTTTATCAATTTTAAGTGCAGATAGTTTTAAATAAAATATTTTTGACCTCAACGTGATGTAAACTTTTAGTGTCTTATATTCTTCGAAAGCTATATTAAGGATATATTAATTTCTTTTTTCAGATTTGGGTTCATATTTTTATGTTATTGTAAAAAAAAATTACTGAGTTTAGAATGCTAATATCATTTTACATTTAAAAATGTTTATTTGAAAATTAAAAAAATTCCTTTTAAAAATATAATTTTATATTATCTAGAACCGAGAATGATTTACTATAATTTCATTTATTTTATATCGTTGTTTTTTACATCCTTAAGCAACCATCAAATTTGAATTAATTAAAACTCTTTTGTATTTGGAGTATATATCTTTAATTAAAATTTAATGCACTGTGAAAACATATTAATTTATAAACCATCCAGAAAGAAAAATCTTAAAATTACAAATATATTTTGGCTTTTAAGTTTGTAATAATTCTTGTTTTAACAATTTTAAGTGTCAGATAGTTTTAAATATTTGATTAAGAGAAATAAAAATTATTTTACCTCAACGTGATGTAAAATTTTAGTGTCTGATATATTTCGAACGATATATTACTGATAAGTTAATTCTTTTTATCAGATTTGTACGTTTTTATGTTATTATAAAAACGCTTTTTCTGAGTATAGAGTGCATTTTACATTTGAAAACGTTTAATTTGAAAATAATAGAAATTCCTTTTAACAAAGATAATTTTATATTGTGATGAACCGACAATGATTTACTATAATTTCATTCATTTTGTATCGTTATTTTATACATTCTAAAGCAACCACCATATTTGAATGAGTTAAAACCTTTTTATTTGGAGTATATTACTTTAATTAAAATTTAATGCACTGGGAAAACATACTAATTTATAAACCATCCAGAAAGAAAAAACTTAAAATACCAAATATATTTTGGCTTTTAAGTTTGTAATAATTCTTGTTTTAACAGTTTTAAGTGTCAGATAGTTTTAAATATTTGAATAAGAGAAATAACATATTTTAGACCTCAACGTGATGTAACATTTTAGTGTCTTATCTCGAACGATATATTACTGATAAGTTAATTCCTTTTTTCAGATTTGTTGTACGTTTTTATGTTATTTTAAAAAACAGTACAGAAAACTAAAATCATTTTACATTTAAAATTGTTTATTTGAAAAATTATAGAAATTCCTTTTAATAAAGATAATTTTATATTGTGATGAACCGACAATGATTAATTATAATGTCAATCATTTTATATCGTTATTTTATATCTTCTTAAGCAAACATTATATTTGAATGAGTTTAAACTTTTTTATTTCGAGTATATTGCTTTAATTAAAATTTTATGCTCTGTGAAAACACACTAATTTAAAAAAGCATCGATAAAGAAAAAAAAACTTAAGATACCAAATATACCGGAAATATGTTTGAAGGGTCAAAATGACAAGTTCCGCAACTCTAGTGTTAATTATTCTTTTACAATTGCCCTCAATTTTTTGCTCGTTCCAAGGTTAAAATTTGAACTGCCGCCAAGCTACTTATTTTTGCTCTTTATTGTTTGCTCAAAATGATCCGGTTCCCATTTTAACCTTCCCAATCTCAAATTTAGTGGGAAGAAAACTCTTTTCCTAAGTAAAAGAGGAGAAAAAAAAGGCCTTTGGTTTGGTTCTTAATTGAACTTCAGAGAGGAATGAAACATGATGCGTATCAGGGAGGTTAAATTACTTCTTAAATTTTAGCAAAGGATTGCACTGATAATGATTGTTTTTTTTTTGTATTTTTAGTATGGATTAATAATATAGATATTACAGTGATAGACTATAATAAATGTTTCATTTATAGCTTTTTTACATAGTTTATTTTACTTCAAACTAGTTCTTCATAAATTTCATTTTTAAGAAAATTTTCATTCAAATTATTCTTAAATATGTACCTAATTTATGGATAAACATACTTCACTGTAAAAATCAACATATTATCTCTAATTTTGAATTTTATATTTTATTCAATTGAAAATATAAAATTTATATTTTATTTTATATTTTATATTTTATTCAATAGAAAATATAAAATTTATATTTTAGTTTATATTTTATATTTTATATTTTATATTTTATATTTTATATTTTATATTTTATATTTTATATTTTATATTTTATATTTTATATTTTATATTTTATATTTTATATTTTATATTTTATATTTTATATTTTATATTTTATATTTTATATTTTATATTTTATATTTATATTTTATATTTTATATTTTATATTTTATATTTTATATTTTATATTTTATATTTTATTCATATCAAAAAATGTCACATGATTCTTTTATTTCATAAAATTAATTTAGTTAAATGTATTTCAACAGTTTAGTAAGGAGTTAGGTTTATTGAAACTAGTTATATTATATATTATAGAATATTTAATAATGTTTGCTAATTTGTTAAATCTACCCATATATTTACTTATTTAATTAAGGTAATTACAACTAATAATTTATTCATTTTATAAGTCTATTTTGTATTCTACATGTTCAATTAATTTACAAAAGATGCTTTATGTACAAAGTATTTAGATATTTATTTTAAATACGAAATTTTTAATGCATTATTAATGTGTTTCTACAACTTTTCTTATTATAAATTGCAATTTCTTATTCTAAATTTTAATGTCCTATGGATATGTTGCAACAAACAAATATACAACATTGTTTTATATCAATATGCGCATAAATATACAACATAGTTGTATATTTGTTTGTTTCAACATACACACAGAACATTAAAATTTATAATAAGTTATTAAATTTTATTATAAGTAGGTTTGTAGGAAATTTAAAATATTTTCTTAAAAAATAATGGTGCAGCTCAGTTTATTAAAAGTATTTCAGTGCACTACATATTAGCAAATTATTTTCGATTCATAAATGAATATTTATTATTCGTGTTAAAACCAAACTGTATATCACTTTCTATTTTAGTTGAAAGAATGTTATTGAATGAAACTATTACAAATTATACAAAGACATAACAATTTGTATCACACCCAATTTCTTGTCAAACTTGAGAAAATGAAGAAAAAATTCCAACCTTGTAATTTTAAAACTAATAATACGATTCATAATGTATTAAAAAGAAAAAAATAATCTTAAATTCAAGAAAAAAAAAGTGACAAAAAAGTGGGTTCCACTAAATTATGTGTTCAATGAATTTGGAAACTTTTATTAAAATGCTTATATGATTCTTAACATTTTCAAAACAAGAGGAAAATTTTATAGTTTTGTTTTCAGTCTGTTAATTTCTAGGTCCCTTGAATCCTACAAATTCAAACACAATTGACTTTCTTTTTTATGGTAGATCTATTTGGAGAGATTCTAGACTATGTAAATGGTGGACACAGAAAAATTAAACAAGACAACATCATTTAATTATTCATATTCAAATGTGATAGACTAGTAGTTTTATTATGACTGATTAATTATTCGTTCTTATTCGTAGGAAAATGTCACCCTGTATTAGAATTTAACCCACAGAATGGAGGCGTCATTGAGGTATCGGCTGTGATATCCTATTCCTAAATGAACAGGCCGCTTCCTACTCATCCGTCTTGTATATTCTTATTTTGGCATCGCCGATACCCTCTCGACTGGGATGGGCAGTTTGAAACACAGAACTGAAAAGTTTGACGACCGATAACATGTCGTCAAACTATTCAGGGCTGTGCATCTACTTTCAGTGCAATACACTGGAGTTTATTTCTCACCTGCTTTGCTATATTCAGGATAATTTGTTACTTACTTCCCAACACAGACAGTGGCGTCAGAATGGGTTAATACATTTTTGAGTAATAAATATAGATTTTGGATAGATTTCATAAAGTTTTTTTATACTAAATATCTTTTGAAATTACTTGAGAAGAGTCTATTATTTAATAAGGGTTCTAGGTCTAAGGGTAACTCAACCTAGATGTTTTATTTCTGCTGACTGCTTAAAGTTTTATTTTGACATGGATACTAATTTTTAGACATAATTTTAGTTAGTAATCTGAAGAACTAAAATCATATCCAAAGGAAATTTAAAAAAAAAATTGAGAATTCGTATGATAATGAATATAAAGTAGTTGATAATGAATATAAAGTAGGAATGTAAAATAGTAGAATATAAAAACATCCTTTATATTCCATGAAAAAGTTTAAAAAATATTCTGTGCAGGAAAAAAACAGAGAGAAGGAGTTCAACGGGCTGAAGTTTATGGCATTGCTTTTTAACACTGAAGTAAAAGTGCATATCCAAGTGTAATATTTTATAACCATATTATTAATTAAAATATAATACTGACAGAAACAATTTAATATTTTATGTTTCTATTTAGTTTTTAAACTTTAAACTTTTTAATCAAGTTTATTTTATACATTTATTGAAACATCATATATAGTGTTAGGTATGGACATGTATACAAATATGTGTATATATATACACAAACGAAAATACTCCACGGTGATGAAGAGAAACGAAAAATCTGTGTATATAATTAAGTTTTATATGGTTTTCCATTATTACTTTTATACCTAGTTATTATACATAGTTCAAATGTACTGCATTTGAACTATGCGCTTGTTTTATGTTCAGTTATATAAAAAAGTTTTTCTCCTATACAATTTTCTACTTATGTTTCTTCGGGTCTTAATATATCTCAAAACCTGATTTAACTGCATGATTGAAATTATGGAAAAATATTCTTTAAAATATTTACTTTGATTTGTGATTGGGGCTTTTAATAAAAATAAATAACTTTTAAAATATCATTTAAAAGACAAAACTCTCGAAATTATGCACTTTTCATCTTTATGAAATGAAAAATGCATAATTTAATGCATAATTATAACATAATGCATAGTTATTACAGAATTTATGATTTTTATTTTTTAAAATCCTGAAGACAAATTAATTTTTTTTCTACATAAATGTAAACATTTTATGACACCTATGCAATTTTGAGTTATATGAAAATAAGAATTCATTTTAATTTTAAAGTTAATTTTAGAAAAATTCAAATTTAAAATACTTGCACAATTTTCTATATAAATAATAATAATAATGCCATGAATACATTTTTCAGAAAAAAATCATCACAAAATGATAGAATGGGAAAAATATAATTTTGTGTCCCGTAAGCGCTTTACATTGCCGGGAAAATAACGTAAATATACCATGACAACTTTTGAACGGGCATCTCTTAAATGGTATGACTAATCACAAAATATGTTACTGCTTTGAAAGGAAGATAGCCAAGTAGGGCTGTCAGTGGATTGGTACCATTTATGAAATAGGTAAAATGATGAACAAGATTACAATGTTTACGAAAAACAATGACATCGATTTGAGAGATAATTATTGAAAACGTGCTCAGTCGATAGGGTTAGTCGATTAGGATTTATTGACGTTAGCTGTGCGTTGCTAAAATTTAAAGCCCACAATCCTATACAAAAAGGAATTTGCCGAGGTAAAAAATTGCTTTTTTTAGTCTACATCCCATAGTATACAGGAAACATCATTCCAATAATTATCTTTCTTTAAAAAAAATAGTGAATAAAGCATAATAAAGCGATATACAAATGGTTTTATGAAATTTTTAACATCCGGTTAGAAAATGTTGTATACTTATGAATTGGACCATGGTTAAAGTATTAATCACAGTAAAACATATTACAAATTAAGTAACAATTTCTAAAGAAGTCATTTTTTACCGGATATTTTGTTAATTTTTCAAATGTTTCTTTCTTCTTAACTTCGATTCTTATCTTCTGTTTTCGCTTTATTATTACTGAAAAATTACTTTTATACATGTTAATATTATTTTTTGATATATTGAATATTCATTTTATAAATAATATGCATGTTTTTTGTACGATGAATTTCTTGAAACATGTATCTTTCGAAATAATTTGATTGATTTGATGAATTTCGGAATAAATTGATGAATAATGAATTAAATAAATTTAAAACGAATACCTTGATTACTTTAAAATGTCTTAAAGTTTTGCAAAAATTTTAAATTTTCAAAATTAGCAAAATATTAATTAAAATGCAAATTTGTAAAAAAAAATCTTACTTTAAGTGAAAAATTAATTATTATTTAAATTCTGCCAAATATATAATGAAAAGTATGTTAATTATAAATTGCTAGATACTGCATAGTAAAATATATATAAAATTTAAAAATATTGAATAGTGTATCGTCTTTTATACTGAATAAATCTCATTTTCAATATCATAAGTTTACAATTTTCAAACAAAAATTATTATAAGCATTTTATTTACTATTACATGTAAAGATATTATTCTTAAATTAGATTCAAAGAAATGAACAAAGCTACATGTCATGATAAAAAAGTTGTAAAATTTTGATGTGAATGTCAAAACTGTAATAAAGAGCAGATGATTTAAAATTATGTTGATTTTTTTTATAGAATTGCTATCTATCTATATAAGCGAGAAAATTTGTTCCGAGGAAGTATTAAAAATTTACAAAATTTTATTTAACAGTAAATAAAAATGAACTGTTATCATAAATGAATAAAAAAGAATAAATATATATTGTTTGAATTCATAATCCTTTCATTAGGACAGAAACTGGACTAATGCGACAATTAATTATGCATATGAATTATCTATTGAGAAAATTTACAGGATACCTTTTTAGAAATATGTAGCATAAAATAATCATTGAATGACGTTACATTACATCTGTGTAATCCACTCATTTAAATATGCAATCTACAACCATAAAGTAAAATAAAACTTTGATGAAAGCAGCATTACTTTCTTTTTATGAGATAGAAATAGATTATTATAAAATTCCGGAATGCGTAATGAAAAATTTAATGGATGGAAGCTTAAAGAATTTGTGCTTCTGCTATTGCTCACCAGAATAAAGACGACCTAATGCATAATCCCATACTTTCGGGATGCTATAAGCGTAATCTAGGTATTTATCAAAAGCAGGATTTTTCTAATTTTGAATGTAATTTTCCCATTTTATTTTCATAACTAACAGAGTCTTTTATAAAGTAAAAATTCTAAATCTAATTAACCCGTTAAAGGAAATAGATAGTAAGAGAAAAATTATCATTAATTTGCTGAACGTTAATATGAGGATTTAGTAACCGTAAGATGCGTAAAGAATTGAAGTAACGAAATTATACCATTAAGATAAGAATAACAATTCTTTTTAATCTCATTCGTTTTCAATACGTCTATAGTTTTTCAAATTTATTTTTTTTTATGGACTCTAATATTACATATCTAATATTATAGCCTCTAATATTATAGCCTTTAATATTATATCTATTCTTATTATTTAATCTGTAATTCACTCTGAATATCTATAAGTTTGTGAAAGACCAATGCAGAATCTACAACATAAAATGATGAGTACGTTTATATGATTTAGAAAATGGTTATCAGAAATAGTAAGATAACTCACAATTAATTGAAAAAGCTACTTATTATTTAAATATTATGATACCGTTCATTATAATGATACCGTTCATTATACCGTTCATTTCTATTAATTTTTTAATATGATTGATTCATAAAATCTAGTTATTTGCTTATGGCTGTTTATATAATCTTGATTATAACTTTCTAAAACACATATTTAATCATTAATAATTTTATGAAACACAATAGGGCATGCTTATAAACTATGTGATTTAAAGAATAATTTTCTAAATAACTTAATAATGAAGATGACAAGTGAGTTAAGTGTTGAGTGTAACAGTTAAACATGTCAGTATACTATTGAATTTACGATAGGATATGGTACGTGTAAAAAATTTCTTTTATTTTTTTCAACTGATAAATAATCGATGAAAAAGTTCAACGTGGGTGCAAAAAATAGATAATTATATATGCCATAGACGGATTAATTGATATTTTGCTTGTATAATATATAAATTTGCTCATATATAAGTCAGGAAAAAATATAGATTAATTTTAAGAGATTTTAATTAGGGATTCTTTTAATGCGAGTGATGTGGCTTGAGGAGTTAGCCACATAAATACGGCTCACGCGCAGTGATATGGGCAGAGAGCAGTATGCACTTTCTGCAGTCAGACCTATAGCTCCCCGAAGCAGTGAAAACTGCCTTTGTTAGCAGTTGGGCGCCAATGTGAGACGCCATTGTTGAGTAGAGTGTTGATGAGATATAAATAAAAAGATGAAGTAGTACTCCGAACTCTAGTGTGTTTACTGGAACCTGTCATATATATATATATTTTGCTTCTATACGTTAATATTTTTTATTAAGAGTAATAAAAAATATTAATGCATTATTGCAGCTCAAGTTTTCTTTAAATTATAGTTATAACATTATACCTAATGGTGATATTATTTTCAAAAATGTTTAATTGGTAATAAATAATAGATAAGATTATAAGATTTGATCTGACAAACAGAAAACAAACGAGTCTAAGATAATAATTAAAACACAAATTAAATAATGTATAAAAATCCTCATTTCTTAAAAGCTGATATTATTTCAAGTGTGAAATTTTAAAAACACTGGTAATTCTTCAAATGAAATGAAAATAATACTATTACTTCACTAACACTATTTTAAAATCAGTAAAAAATAAATAAATACTTCCGAAACATTTTGATGATTACGTATATTTAAGGCAGCATACGTTACTACACTTTTAAATTGAAAATGCATGCATTTTAAAACAATTCTCCATGTTTTTCAAAAAAGATTTTCTAAAAACATATCCGATGTTAAATATCAAAACTGTTGTTTTAACATACATATTGCTAGTTAAAATGATATTTTCAAGTGTAACCACTGAAAAAGTTAAGTAGAGTACATGTTTATACTTTATATAGTACATAAAGAGTCATACATAGTATGTTCGTTGTGTAAAAGAATATATTGAAAAAATAACGGTGAACAATTTAGTACAGTTTAATTTATTATGTTTAGCATTCATTTTTAAAGTAAAAAATCATAATCTAATGTGAAATGAAACGAAAAAGTGACTGATGACTTAATGTAAAGAGAGAAAGTCATAAAATGTCCTTTTTTAAACTCTTCTATCTTCCATCTTTCTTTTTTTTAGTGCAATGTATTGGACATGTAATTATGTTAGAAGATATAAACTATCATGAATTTTTTCTCTAAGCAGAGAAATTATGCTTTTTACATGGACGTTATTGCTTAAGACTTAAAAGCTTTACCCACGATTTTTAAGAATATCTCAATTTTTTTACATGAAAATCAGGATACAAATTGCAGCAACTGTCCACTTAAAGAAAACCATTAAAGCTTCCGAGAAATATTTCGTACAAAATAAGAAGTGGGAAAAAAGCCCTTTTTTATGAAAATGGTAGTTTTTTTAGACTTGTAACAAACATAGCTTTATAATTTTCATCTCAGAAGAAGAAAAAGCAATGTACACGTGGTTATACGTAATTTAAAAGGTAATATAATTATACTAAATTTTTTATACGGAATTATAATTGAAATTTATATTATTTCTTTTATTGAGAGAGTTCCAAATTGCTCCTTTGTTTTCAGCATGGGGAAGTTACAAGGGAATCTGTATTTTTAATGTTTATGTAAGTATTGATATAAGGGAAATGCTGTAAAAAGTTATATTACACAGGAAAACACACACACACACACACACACACACACATATATATATATATATATATATATATATATATATATATATATATATATATATATATATATATATATATATATATATATATATATATATATATATATATATATATATATATATATATATATATATATATATATATATATATATATATATATATACATATACATACTCTCTAACTAATGATTTGAGATATATAGCGTATATATTATATTTTATAACTTCTAAAGTAATAGTTTATTGCTGAAATAGATGGTCTGTGAGATTCAAAACTATTTGAATATTGTTTTGAGCATGGGCAGGTTACTAGGAATCTTTTTTTTATATTTGTATAAATACATATCAAAGTGAAATGCTATATAAGTTTATATTATACATGCATACACACAGATATATATATATATATATATATATATATATATATATATATATATATATATATATATATATATATATATATATATATATATATATATATATATATATATATATTCATTGTACCTTAGTATGATAATGTACGTAAGTTCTAATATTTGGTGGTTCAAACTTACTTTTTGAATATTTTATATTAAATAAGTTTAACATTACATTTACTCTCTATCTAAGGATTTTAACCATATAGCGTATATATGATATTTTATAAGTTATAATATAATAGTTTATTACTGACATAGATGGTGTGTAACATTAAAAAATATTTGAATTTTAGATTAGTTTTATTCTCTGATAGCAAGAAAAGCATAGGTTTAAGATTTTCTTATATTTATATTAAGTAGATATGTTAATGGTTTAAAATTTTCTTTTTTTACAAATTATGTACAGAATTTGGTAAATTTGTATTACCGCATAAATAAAAGTTTATATTTAGAAGATACTTTCTCTATCTCAATACAAAAGTTTGAATCGAAGATTAAAATCTAATATTAATGTTTGTCGATTTTTTTAAAAATTAAAGTGTTTGAAAGTAACTCAAAGATCAGAAAGCAAAATATAAATTATTTTCTCTACATTTTTACTTCTATAAAGATGATAAATAACGCAGAGTTAAATTAAGGCTGGAGAGATTAAAAAGAATATATAGACATATCAGAAGAATACAGCTTCCGATTTCTGTTTTTGCTCTTCACACAATATTCAAGTAATAATACTATTTATTTTCATCTGTTTTTTCAAAATTATTATATTATTATTATAATAACTATCAGAAAATAAATATTATTTTTGCATAATACTTACTGCTTTCTCTAAAAAGAATCCCTTCCAGCATAATTTAATACATCATATATTTGAATATTTTGTTTATATTTACGGTACAGTTAGACTTATATTTTATCTTTTATATCAGAGACTGTTTGGAGATAATCGAATTAAATTGTCTTTACTGTTTATTTTATCTGTTAATATAAAATCTGGAATAAGTGAATTTGGAATGCTTTTGAAGCTATAACAGCATCAGCCAATATTATGTTTTCATTCAACTTTATTTTTTTTTCAAGGAAAGTAAATAATAAATTCTCCATCCACATTTATGGATTATCTGTATTGTGCGGAAGTTGCCTCGAAAGTTTTTTGATAAAATGTAAGTACGCTGTACGTAAATAGAATTAATGGGGGTCTTTCTTTTAAATAATGAACACATTTTATTGACTTCAATGATAAATTGTCTGGGAAAAATAAATATTGTTAAGGATTGCATTTTTATAAAATAAAAAAATGGCATATTTAGTCTTTCTAAACTCACTAATCAATGGGACAAAGTGGTTTCCTATAGAAAAACTGTTTGACATAATGGTGACGATAAAACGTCTCTGGTGAACTACATAAATAATTTTAAAAAGTCTCTAATATAATATCACGTTTTGGTGACTATAAAAATTTAAATAAATGTATTTAAAAGAACTCAATGCGTTACTTTGTTGTCAATTGTGTTTTCAAGTCCACGAAAATATAGTTCTTGATTTCAAAAGTGTTGCCATAAGCAAAATATTTGATTGACATAAGCAAAATAAAGGGGGTCTTTCTTTTAAATATGAAACACATTTTACTGACTTCAATGATAAATTGTTTGGGAAAAATAAATATTGTTAAGGATTGCATTTTTATAAAATAAAAAAGTGGCATATTTAGTCTTCATAAGCTCACTAATCAATTTGACAAAGTGTTTTCCTATAGAAAACCTGTTTCACATAATGGTGACGATAAAACGTTGAACTGCATAAATAATTTTAAAGCATCTCCAGTATACTATTAAGTTTGGCTGATTATAAAAAATTAAATAAGTGTATTTAAAAGGACACAATGCGTTACTTTGTTGTCAATTGGGTTTTAAAGTCCACGAAAACATAGTTCTTGATTTCAAAACTGTTGCCATAAGCAAAATATTTGGGTAACATAAGCAAAATAAAGGAGGGGGCTTTCTTTTAAATATGAAACACATTTTATTGACTTCAATGATAATTTGTTTGGGAAAAATAAATATTGTTAAGATTTGCATTTTTATAAAATAAAAAAATGGCATATTTAGTCTTCCTAAGCTCACTAATCAATTTGACAAAAACTATAGAAAAACTGTTTCACATAGTGGTGACGATAAAAAATTGAACTACATAAATAATTTTAAAACATCTCCAGTATACTATTAAGTTTTGGTGATTATAAAAATTTAAATAAGTGTATTTAAAAGGACACAATGCGTTACTTTGTTGCTAGTTGTGTTTAAAGTACAGGAAAACATAGTTCTTGATTTTCAAAAGTGGTGCGATAAGCAAAATATTTGGGTGACATAAGCAAAATAATGGGACCTTTCTTTTAAATATGAAACACAATTTATTGACTTCAATGCTTGTGAAAAATAAATATTGTTAGTGATTGCAATTTTTTAAATAAAAAGTGGCATATTTCGTCTTTCTATGCTCACTAATCAATGGGATAAAGTGGTTTCCTATAGAAAAATTGTTTGACATAATGGTGACGATAAAACGACTCTGGTGAGCTACATAAATGTTTTAAAATAGTCTCCAATATACTATCAAGTTTTGGTGATTATTAAAATTTACATAAATGTATTTAAAATGAAACAATGCTTTACTAATTTACAAGTTGTGGTTAAAGTACACGAAAATATAGTTCTTGATTTCTAAAGTCGTCACATAAGAAGAATATTTTAAAATCATTTGTGTCGGGACTATTTCAAATATAAATAGGAAATGTTTTGACTTCCTAGTGTTAGTATTAATGAAACATGTCCGATTTCCAATCCCTTTTTATACTTTTAGTTATTTATTTAACATTAGAACCGGAGGATGGGTACTTTTGTCCCCAAAACTTTTTTGTCCATTTTTCTCAAAAATTTGTTAATGTGAAATTGAAATAAATTTTATGGCTTTTCTTAATTTCGAACCCTTAAAAATCTATGAAAATTTATTGAAAAGGACCGGTGCAAATACGAAAATTGGTTGATTGCTAAGCTTCCAAGTGAACAAACAAAACTGGAAATAGTCTGTCATAACCGTAAAATAATGGAGAAAATGTACAATACATGTTTATATATATATATATATATATATATATATATATATATATATATATATATATATATATATATATATA
Organism: Pardosa pseudoannulata; assembly: GCA_032207245.1. Lineage (NCBI taxonomy): Eukaryota > Metazoa > Arthropoda > Arachnida > Araneae > Lycosidae > Pardosa > Pardosa pseudoannulata. The sequence goes on along the minus strand of CM063505.1, from coordinate 28,792,790 downwards.
TATATATATATATATATATATATATATATATATATATATATATATATATATATATATATATATATATATATATATATATATATATATATATATATATATATATATATATATATATATATATATATATATATATATATATATATATATATATATATATATATATATATATATATATATATATATATATATATATATATATATATATATATATATATATATATATATATATATATATATATATATATATATATATATATATATATATATATATATATATATATATATATATATATATATATATATATGTATATATATATATGATGTATAGCCAGACAAGCAGTTTTTGTGCTTAATGAACGTATGTTTTTTAAGTAAAATATAAAATCATAAATAACCACTTTTTGTATTGGAAGATAAAGTTATTTATAAATTCTATTGCATTGATAATCTTCTATATTTTTACTATAAGAAAAGTAAAATAATATACATTTACATTCTTGTTGCTCAGACACCATTTACAAAAGACATTTACATTAGACAAAATTTATCTGACATATTTTAGCATAAAATTTATAGTAAACAATAACTAATATAGAAGCAATCCTACTATATTGAGGCCTATGGAGTATGACTTTGTTACCAATTCCACCTCTTGAACTACCGTGTGAAACTATCGAAATATCCAAATAGCTTGTCGATTACCAATAGAATAACATGGTAGTGATGGCTTTTAGATAACTGTATGCGTATCTTCAAATAATATGAAATCATTTGTATACATAGCTTCTATGTCCTATGCAGCTTTGGGTAATTTATTATTCATTAGCTTTACACTCAGTAGTATAGTTGACCCAGGAATTCCGATGTCAAAGAGATGTTAATGTACAACTTGTGCTGAATATCTGTTAAATATAAAGACCTCTAATCATGCAAATATTTTCAACAAATCAGTGTGATACCAGTTTTAATAGAAATGTATATTTTAGCACCTATCATTACAAATTCCTTTTAGCGTACTTTAGTGAAACAAACATAGTTAAATTATGCAGAATTTGTTTTTTGTTAATATTTATGAAATCTAGTGAGTGATTTTATAGCTTTTTTGAAATCAGTAGACTTATAAAATGTTTTAATGAGTTTTAACTTATTAATTTGATCATTATCTTTATAAAATTTCAAATGTAGTTTAACAATTATGTTTTATGCATACATATTCAGATATGTAAATAAACATATATTATATAATATATAACTAATAAAATAAAATTTAAAAACAAGTAAAACGAGTAAATATTATAATCCTTTAAAAGCAGGATTTATTATGACTTATAATAATGTGTAATATTTTTTAATTATACAAGATGCTTTTAAATTTAAAGAATTATTAATTTAATTTGGTACAGTTTACTCTTATAAATGTTTTTTTTCTAAGTGAAATATGATTATTTTCTCACTTTATTATCAAAAAATTTATATAAAACAATTTTATATAAAATAATATTTATTTAAAATTTTATATTTTATTTTATTTTACTAAATTAATTTTTTTTGCTTTTTTTTTATTTTTTTTTTATTTTTTTTTTTTTTTTTTTTTTATTTAATTTTTATAGATTTTTTTTTTCTTTATTTTAAATTCATATATTTTTTTTTTTTATATGTTATTGATTTTTTTTATGCTTAAAAGGGCATATTTATAATGTTATTAAAAAATTTGATTTTAAAACTATTTAAAAAGATAATAAAAATAATTGTTAAGAGTTAAGATGTTTGCTTTAAACTGTAAAAACTTAGCACAACTGGAAGTAGGCTTATAAAACAGTGTTCCATTTTCAAAGGAAAAGAGAGGAAAACTGCATTATGTAAATCACAAAGAAAAAATTTTAAAGACTTGATACGACGTACTATTGGATCGATCCAATCACACTTTGTGATTACTTTACTTGATCTGATGTGATCATAGCTCTTTATGCTTAAGATCTATTAATCTGTTCTATGCAATAAGAATTTGATTTAAAAACTGTAAAAGCAGCAATAATATTTATTGTTAAAGACTTATAAGATCAGTGTTATTTTCAGGAGGGGAATCAACAGAAGACTGCATTTAGGAACGGACGACAGAACTTAAAGATGATTTCGTGAGTACGATGACTAATAAAAACGGATTCAAACAGAAATTTCTTTAAAAAATTTGTGTTTGCTTTTTTGCACAATTTTCAGTTATTCTGTATATTTACATGGACATGATCAATCTTTTATAAAAGATTCAGCGTCCGTGAACATAGCGGTCAGGAAGACATTCTATTATGACAAAACTCTAACAATTGGTTGTGACTCAAAACTGGCAAAAGATATCCTACTATTCTTGATCGAAATATCCCATCCACCATACATTCCAACTTGAACCCATGTGAACCATTGCTTAAGAAGGTCATGGAAAACACCCTTTTGCCATATTCCAAGATATTCCAAAAAGTCGTAATTGCAAGGTTTTTAATGCATGTCACTAAATTATTTCGAACACGGCAAAGACCACTGGCAGCAACACTTTATTCGTTGTAATCCTGGCCACAGCACATATTTTGAATATTACTTCTTTTCTTTGTAAGTACAATCATTTAATATATCTACATTTGGGATATACCACTCAGGTTTATTATGCAGTTAAGCTACACGTCGTACTGCGTACTTTTTTATTACTCATTCCGTTATTTTGAAAAATATTATATGAATTCAAAAGAATGTCTTCAGATAGACTGCACCTTTATAGACAATCTGCTATATTATAGTATTTATTATTTTTCAAAATGAAAATATTTTATCTCACTCTATGAGAAAAACATCTTAAAAATCATTTTTTAAATAATTTGAAAATATATAAGATCATAATTTATAAAAACCAAAAGGAAGTGTAACTTTCAGCAATTACTTTATTATTATATTATTAATTTTTCAGCAATTAGAAGATTTGAAATATTTTAAATACAGTTATGATCTCTTATTGAATATAAAAATTGGAGTCTATCAAATATTTACATGCAGTTTAAATATTTCAGAATACATAAAGCAATTATTATATCGTAAGATACATTACCTATACATGTATTATACATGTTTTCCGCTGTGCAATAAAACATTATCTTTTGAACTAACCATTACAACATATATGAACTTATATATTACATGGTTAATACAAAAACCATGCAAACTCAAGCATTATGTCTGACAGAATATAATTACACATATAATACTACAAAACTACAATTTTAAACTTATAAAACATTTCTATCTCGATAGAAAGATGAATTGATTTCACATACCAATCTTCCGCATTACACACAGAATATTTATTGCCATTCATACAAATTTCCAAGCAAAACTTCCTGTTGCATTTAATGCCTTAAAATAAATGCTTATTGGGGATGCATACTTGAGCGTAAATTAAGATTGCAGGAAATTAGGAAATATGTTTGAAATTGCCTTCTTAGATTACGGAAAAGAATAATTTAATTTGGCATCCTTTGAGTCGAATGGGTATTAGCTAGTGTATATGAGATATGTGATGTAATCACCGAATTAGCTGTTTACGGAGACAAACAATTAGTCAAAGGAAGGCCTTCCATGATTGAAAATCTTTATTAAGGAAAACCTCCATTACAGCGACCACAATTTATTAAAGAATTTGTGTAAAGACATAGTTTATTTAAATATAAAAAAAGCATTTTTCTTTTGAAAAATAAAGATTTTGTTTGTCTCAAAAAATTTAATTTATTATTGAATTCTTTAAATAATCAAATTAAACGAAAATGTTAATTGACATTTAAATAAAATGAAAAGATAGTTAAAAATATTAATTCACTTAGTAATAATAATTACAATCTAATTTTTATATATTTAAAAATATATATATGACTACATTTCTCCAATCATCATTATTTGGGTTTATTAATTTATGAAATAAAAATAATTACGACAGTTTTTAATTTAATTAGTTATTAATTATTACACATACACACATTATATATATATATATATATATATATATATATATATATATATATATATATATATATATATATATATATATATATATATATATATATATATATATATATATATATATATATATATATATATATATATATATATATATATATATATATATATATATATATATATATATATATATATATATATATATATATATATATATATATATATATATATATATATATATATATATATATATATATATATATATATATATATATATATATATATATATATATATATATATATATATATATATATATATATATATATATATATATATATATATATATATATATATATATATATATATATATATATATATATATATATATATATATATATATATATATATATATATATATATATATATATATATATATATATATATATATATATATATATATATATATATATATATATATATATATATATATATATATATATATATATATATATATATATATATATATATATATATATATATATATATATATATATATATATATATATATTTTCCTTTGTAAACACTGAAGAGTGTAATTTTAAACGTAGCGTTATCATCAACAAAATTAAGAAACGTACATTTCTTTGGACTGTTTTATTAAGTATTTAAATACTAAATGTTTCTATTAATTGTAAACTTAATATTCATTAATTAGATTTATTAAGTTATGCTGTAGTTCATACACACACACACACACACACACACATATATAACAGAGATAAAAAACATGTGATAGAAATCCGCAGTTTCTGGTATAGTGGCTTGTCGGTCATGCATGTTTTTTACGCGTCAGTGATAATCTGATCTTTGTAAGTAAATGAATAAAAGGCGCATCCGTTGACATATGATTGATATCCTTATCATCTATATAATATTCAATAGTCATAAACTAATACCATCCACTACGAATCTCAGTACCGCAGCAAAAAATATTAATTTTGTGGAAGAAGAAAATATTTATATCATATATTCGTAACTACTCCCAATATATATTTTATGATGTTATTAATAGGCAGTAATTAATGTGATATTTTTTTATACGTCTTTATTCTATTTACTTATATTTTAAAGAACATGATGTCGGCTAGGTTTGAATAATTTCAGTTGTAGCATGTGACATTTAATAGTTTTAATCTATTAGTGTATCCAAACATACTTACCTATCCACTTTATAAACTTTTTGCATGGGTATCCTCGATGTTTTCTTAACTCATAAATATTTAGTTATAGGGGATATTTTTGAACATTTATTCATACTGGTTCAATATTTCATCACATATAATTACTTCTAACTTGATTAAAAAGGCTGAATATCGTTTTTTCCTCCATTTTTCGTTTTCTTCAAACTTTCTAATATAACATATACATTCGGATTTTAATTTTGTAATTGTTAATATATGAAGAAAAAAGATTTTCACATGTCTCGTGTAAATTATATTTTTACTGTATTTTTGTATAATTAATCTTCTGTATAATTGAAAAGTGTAAAATCCAGCTATAAAATATTATCGAACAAATCCACCTTATTATACATTAATTTTGAGAATATTAGAAAAGATAAAGATGTAAAAACAAAAAGTACCTTAAAATATGCAGGGATACGGAGAAAGTTCAGAACAGTCCCGAAACCGATAAAATTTTCAGTTTGCAAAAACGTAATGCATTTTTCAATCTATGAGTGATGAAACAAACAAAGGAGTCATTACTTGTGAACAGATTTTTTTTTCTTATCTGTGAAACGTGACTAAGAATTGGTACTTCAAACCAAATTAATTACAGAAGGTTATGATGCAAATAATGCAGCAAAAATATTATTAACTATTTATAAATCATCCTGATCGTCAATATTTGTCAGATATCCAAATTAGCACATGAAAATTTAACCCATGCTTTGAATTTGATTTACTTCTTTGAAATATTTAACCTGCGATCTTTTACGAAGTCCTCATTAAAAATTTATGTTTTCAAATTTTAATATTCCCAACTTATACATAATGTAAAATAAGGCTTATAAGCATGAATAATTAGTTTCTATGATTAATTACCAAAATAAAAATACTTTAAGATATTGAATACATATTTTATGTAAAAATGCATATTTTCTAAACTTAAAGGTTAATTAACATGTCAAATTTGATTTAAGTTAAATTATTGATTAGGTAATGAATAAAATTCCTTTAATATGCAAAAGACTTATCAAAAGAATAATATTTTAACTTATACATACGTTGTTACTTATACATACGTTATACATACTAACTTATACATACGTTATGCATACGTTAGATTGTATTTATCTTTAATTCATTAAACTATTGATGAACATGATATAAATATATGAATTATATGATAAATGGAAACTATAACCTTATAACTATGAAATATAAGTAGAAGTTCTTTGCATCTTCTGAAACTTCGGATATATGTTCGTAATAATTCTCTAAATACAAAATTCTCTAGTAAAAATAGTACTTTCATAAAAATATTGTTATTAAGAGAACAATGAAAAAGGGTCAATAATGCGAAACAACTAATACAAATTAGTTTTCTACATATGATGTAATTAAGGGCAGAGAAATATAATTTTATGCGAAGCAAGTATAAACAGGTATAAAATAACAGACAATTTAGACAATGAAAAATTAAGTACAACCCTGACATATGATACCAGTTTTAAGTCCTAGAACACAGAAAGACTAAAATTTTCTGATATTTACCCCTAAACACGAGATGATATGTAACACGTTGTTTCGTCATAAAAACCAGAACGTGTAAAGTGATTTAATAAAATAAAATATCTTCCTATATTTAGAATAAATTTAATAAATATAGTTTCAGACTCAAAGGATTAAGAAAAAAGGATAAGAAAAAAGAAAAATATTAACAAATAAATAAACGTGGACGACTGTTTTACAGTTCCAACACCAAAATCAATATATAACTTGAATTTAAACTTTAAAAAGACGTTTTAATACATTATCTAAGAACTTATATTATGATCAGAATAGGAAAGCAAAATTTTGTACATTCTGTTCAATTCTAATTCTGTACATAAAGTATATATATATATATATATATATATATATATATATATATATATATATATATATATATATATATATATATATATATATATATATAAATGACTCTGTATATTTCTATGAACCAAGATGTACCCTAAACGTTAATTTAAACGGAGTAAAGTAGTTTAAAAGGACATTCATTCTTAGAGTCTTTAAATTGGAATTTTTAAATCCCAAATAAAAGCGTGCATTGTATTCTCACAAGTTGTCTTGTTTTCAAATATTTATATCTCCAACTTCCCAGCAACAATTAAGAGATTCCATTTTATGTTTAAGCCTGCAGAGCTAACCAAAATTGCCCTTTCTGGAGTCATTAATATTAAAAGAGGGAGTTTATCACATACTATGTTTCAATCCTTTTCGTAGCTAGTGTTTTACATTTATTGCTCAAGTAAGCAAGCCTTGACATTAAAGGAACAGACACAGTACCATAATTAATCTCTCATAAAGCGGGTTTTAAGCTAATCTTTATTTTATGGTCTCCTTAAAATAATAAATTGAATTTAGTATCCTGAAATGTTCAAAATATTTTCACGCTGGCGACTTTATCGAATTAAAGTTTCACCAAATAATACATCTCATGTATATTATTTATTTTCTAAAAATATCAGTTACATGTTTTTTATGTTTCCTATATGGGAAAGATGGAACGAATATATAATATAAAACCTAAGATATTGTCGAACTGAATCAGTTAAGATGCTAAGTTCTCTCCGTTTCGGTTGATTTTCTATGTGGTGCCAGACGAACATCATATGGTTCATATATAAAACAGAGAAAATACCTAATACATAAATTAGAATATATAGATTAGAATACAATTAAAATAGATTAAAATTAAAATTAATTAGATATTGAATTTGAAATTATCCGAATTTGAATTAAAACGTTAGAAATTACCTTAACGAAAATTTTTGTGCAGTTTTGTGTTAATGTGTGTAGTACTAGTTTTAATATTATTTTTGTATTAACATTAAGATGGTATAGTTAGGCGATCCCGATAATATATTGTAATTTTTGATCAGATCCTATAAATGTTCCTACAAATCAACCATACCTTAATTGAGGTAATAAGTATGACCATTTTAAAAATAGTTATATATCAATTTTTATGATATTAAATGTGAACGTAGAATCTAAAAATAAACTTTAATTTTGCTTGATTAACTTGAAAATAAAATTGACTACTATAGATTTTATATAGATATAGATTTTATATAGAAAAATTGTTTCATCGATATTATTCAAAATTCTAACATTTTGCACGTGTATAGCCGTTTTACAGAAGCTCAGTCTCACAATATAAAAGGGGTACTTATATGGGGTACTCGAGGTAGAATTATAAAGGAAATAAATAATTTTATTGGAACATAAATCTTCCTTTTTAGTACATGTCCTTCAAAGACACTCTAATATTAATTTTTTAAAGAATAAGTAGTTTCTGCGTTTCAAAATTTATTTGTTTTATCTAAATTTTAATTGATGAACAAGAAAGTAATCTGTTAAAATTACCATCGAACTGTGACAGAAATATATATATATTTATAAAATATATATATATAAAATATAATATATATATATATATATATGAGAAAGAGTTAAATATATATATAAATAGCTTTTATATGTTTATATATATATATATATTCTTTAAAATGTAAATAAATTAATATATATATGTATATCATATATATATATATATATATATATATATATATATATATATATATATATATAAAATATATATATATATATATATATATATATATATATATATATATATATATATATATATATATATATATATATATATAAATATATATATATATAGTATATAATATATATATATATATTTATATATAGTATATATAATATATTATAATATATATATATATATATATATATCTATATATATATATACATATATATATATATATATATATATATATATATATAGATATATATATAATATATATATACATAATATATACATATACATATACATATATATATATATATAACATATATATATATATATATATATATATATATATATATATATATTTATATATATATATATATATATATATATATATATATATATATATATATATATATATATATATATTATATATATATATATATATATATATATATATATATATATATATATATATATATATATATATATATATATATATATATATATATATATATATATATATATATATATATATATACATAACATTTAAAAAATTGATGGAAAATTATACATTGATGGAACAAGTAACGCAGCATATCTTTTTTTAACGATATTTTTATAGTCAGAATATATAATGGAATTACATTAAACATATAAAACAAAGTATATCCGAACAGAATTTTAGATTTAAAACACGAGAATATTTAATAAAAAAATGAATCGTCTAAGAATCTTCCTTATAAATGTTGCTAGTGGTCAAAACGCAAACTATTTACTTCATATTTTTTCAATTAACATTTAAATATTTTAAATTTTATATTTAGTTATTGAACTAGGTATTGATTTCCCTTTGCATTAAATATTATTTATTTAATCCAATTATTTAAATATATACAATTTTTCAGATGAGGTTATCGTTGTGTTTTACGGTATTAAATCTTTTGAACCTTAATAAATCACTTTACGGTTTTTCAAAGCATATAATGTTTAATATCAAACCCATTAAGTTATAATCTCCAAATTTTGGAATAACAAATACATAATTAAAAAATATATTTTAGAAGTTAAGAAAAAGTCATATTAAATAATTTAGTTGTTGTAAATTTAATCATGTTAAATTTAATCATTTCACAACATGTCTTTCGATAATGAATTAGATACTTAACTTACTTTTTTGAGAATAAAATATTTTTTCATAATTTTCCGGTATGTTATTTTGAATGTATTGTTTCCATAAAACCAATGTAACATAAAAATTCACTTCATTTCTCTATGACAGACGTTTTTAACATGTTTTCTTTTAAGTTTACCTTAGAATTTAGACGTTAAACATTTTCTGGTGTACTATAATCCATAAAATATATGCAAACTGCATCTAAGATATCGACAACATAAAGTAGATTTTAAATAAAGTGGTTATAGAAGTACATAAATAGTATTTCAAAACCATTAACAAATACATGCATATTAATAACAACTAAATGAAATTATACAACACCATTAAATGACTTAATAGCCAATTAGAATAATTCTATTCTTTCGGATAATGACCAAAACCTTATGTCTGAAGGGAAAATGAAATAAACGCAAAAAATAAACTAAACATCAAAACCATAGTAAAATAAACAATACAATATCTAAAGAATTAAGAAGCATAAACTTGGGGAGACAACAAACATTTCTTTTTACAATGTACAGGGCAAAGAAGAATAAATGATTTTTTCCGATATTTGATTGTCCAAATGAAGTCAATTATAATAAATCATTTATTTGTGTGTTAAATATAAGAAAAAAATTTGTCTGGCATCTGTGCTCAAGATAATCTATTTTACATAACTAAGATTATAAAAAAATGTGGCACTACAAATGCAATTATAATATAATGAAACAAATCATGACAGAGAACTAAGATATATGTATTTTTGACTGTCTCTAAAAAACAATTTCTGTTAAAGAATCGGTTTGTAAACCGTAAAGGTACACATAAGTGTACAGAAAATTATTATTTTTTTATTATATAATACTATTGATATTTATCAGTTTTTATTTTTTGTAGTTTGATTATTTATAGCTGCATTATAACCAATATTTTAAATCATAATTTATATACAAATATATTATTTTACAGAACATGAACACTTTTACATGTAGTTATGGGATGATGCGTAAAGTTGGATGCAACTAATTATAGAATGATGTTTAAATACAGATTTAATTTTCTTTTATCAATTATGTAGATGTTTTAAAGATGTAAATTATAAAAGATGCAACAGAAATTACACTGAAAGAGTCAAGGCGAAATCAGTTTTATTTTCTAGACAAGAAAAGACAGCTGACTACATTTTTTGTATTTGAGATGTAATCATACAGAAGTAAAAAAGAAACGGCTTTTAGAGCCTTGAGGGTTATGGTATATAGACTCATGAGAATGTGATTATCTGACAGAAACCTATCTAATATGTGTTCGATGTTGCAGTCCAAGTGTCTGTTTAAGTGGGCTAAATTTATTTAGGCACATTTATTACATTTAATCACATTAAGATGGGAAATTAAGTTAAACTTGAAATCAGAGTTTTTTTCACTCTTTTCTTATCATTGCATGAATATATATATGTGCTTAAATGCCTATATAGTTTTATGTGTGTTTCTAGTCCACGCATTTATTTTTTCTTTTATTGATGCAGTGTCACTTCTAATTCATTTCAGTTCTTTTTATCATTTTGAATACTACTCGCTATGTTTTTTTTTCTTATTCGGCATAGAATTTAACCCTTAATTTGGCAAGATCTTTTTTCAAATATTTTTTAATTTCTGTTATTTTTCTATGTCGGTATAGACATTAGGATCCCTGTAAAATCCCTCTCGATCTCCGTAATAGAAATAAATTTTAAAGTTTTTGTTAGATATTTAAGCCGTATAGAAGTTTTCATAAACCCGCCAGATTTTATTTATTTGATTGCCCCTTGTAGCGCACTTAGCCAAATTAAGGGTTAATTGAACGTATTTAAGAAGCATGTCATCCGAATTAAGTATCAGAATGTTGAACTTTCTAGTGGCTAGTGTCCTGCATCGTATGAATAGTGAACAACAGCCAACATATGCTTATAATTACTCATGTTGATTAAGAATTTGTCCGATGAAAAAGCACATGAAAGCCCTTTATCTCTGTTGGACACATCTGTTTTGTCCAGGAGTGCAAAAAACAGTTATATGTCATCAATGATACTGTAATATAAGGGACCAACTTTGTTAGATATTTAAGCCGTATAGAAGTTTTCATAAACCTACCAGATTTTATTTATTTGGTTGTCCCTTGTAGCGCACTTAGCCAAATTAAGGGTTAATTGAACGTATTTAAGAAGCATGTCATCCGAATTAAGTATCAGAATGTTGAACTTTCTAGTGGCTAGTGTCCTGCATCGTATGAATAGTGAACAACAGCCAACATATGCTTATAATTACTCATGTTGATTAAGAATTTGTCCAATGAAAAACCACATGAATGCCTTTTCTCTCTCTTGGACACGTCTGTTCTGTCCAGGAGTGGGAAAAACAATTATATGTCATCAATAATACTGTAATATAAGGGACCAACTTTGTTAGATATTTAGGCCGTATAGAAGTTTTCATAAACCCGCCAGATTTTATTTATTTGATTGTTCCTTGTAGCGCACTTAGCCAAATTAAGGGTTAATTGAACGTATTTAAGAAGCATGTCATCCGAATTAAGTATCAGAATGTTGAACTTTCTAGTGGCTAGTGTCCTGCATCGTATGAATAGTGAACAACAGCCAACATATGCTTATAATTACTCATGTTGATTAAGAATTTGTCCAATGAAAAACCACATGAATGCCTTTTCTCTCTCTTGGACACGTCTGTTCTGTCCAGGAGTGGGAAAAACAATTATATGTCATCAATAATACTGTAATATAAGGGACCAACTTGACGACAAGGAATAATTCTTCGTGAGTGAAGAAATTTCTTTTGTCTGTGCCCAGTTTCTGGGGGAGTCTTTAAAATAGTGAGGTTAAAAAATCAAGAGAGCATTCTAGCTAAAATAGGTGCGAATTGTTGATGGGCATTAAACTGGTTTTATCATGCCACGTTACTAGATGTTGCTTCCCACGAAAAAAACTGAAGACGAACTCATACCAAATAATCGAAATGTAAAGGTGCCCACATTTCCATCAACAGAGACTCTATCTAATGAAGATGGTGATTATTGGTTGGCTTTGATTGTGGTTTTATGATCCAACGTTAACGGATATGGGGCCCAATTCAAGTTAGAAGCTAGATCTGAGTACGAGAGATATACTTTTGACTTCAATCGGGTCCAAAGCAAAACGAACTAAAATTAACAATCGAAATGTGAATGTTCTATCATTTCGATTGTCAGGAAACATTAGCTGATGAAACTATTGATTACTGGTTTGTTTACAATGCGATTTTATGATGCACATTTGATAAAAACAGACTTCGGACACTACGGAAACTGGAAAAAGAAATGATGATGATTAGCCGAAAATTGAAGATATCCTTCAAAATGCTTACCGATAGAGCTAGTTTTTGTAACTTACCGTTTTCATTACATTGCCATTTAATTTAATTCTACTTTATTGTGTAGTTCAACATTTAGGCAAATTTGATAATTGTTTGAATTTTTAATGATCTAGATATTTTTATTAAAATTAATACCCCCCAGGGGCGCACCTCCTTTAGGTGTGTACGGGGTTCACGATCCCGGGGTGCCTGAGTGATCTTTTCCTAGTGTCTTCCCTGGTAGACAGAACTTGCCTCTGTAGGCTTGTTCATTGCTGGGGGAGTCCAAAGTAAGCTTCGAACCATGACGGGCCTCTCGTAGGTCAGCAGCAGCTTGGTAGCTGTTGTGATTGACTGGCGTCACTAGTGTGTGCTGCTGTATGGGCATAAGCCTGGGTCAGCGTAGATATTTTTATTAAAATTAATAAATAACAAATAACGTTTAAAATACATAATATTGGAGTGTCACACCCATTGCGCTATAGTAATGTATTCTTTTTCAGAATTAATTTAAAAGCAAATAATCTTGTCTTAAGAAATGACATTTGTGTATTAAATTAGTAATTTTTGTGACAGATTAATTTTTTCATTAATTTCGTTATTGTACAAATTACTTCAATTTTTGACTAATATTTATTGATGGTTAATAAGCGTAATATAAAAATAATATTTTTAATTATTTTGTGTTTGAAAAAGAAATCTATAGAGTACTTAGAGAAATGTCAAGAATACGGAATATTTTGATTAATTTTTCACATTCCCTCAGTAAACTATTTTTTTCTCTTTATGCTGTATTTACAAAAAGTGTAATTATAAAATATATTGTATTTCCTTTAGACTTCTAATTCATTTCGTTAAAAGTGAACAAACTTTATTTTGAGTAAATTATTTTCTAATTAAAAAATAAAATTTAAAAATCAGTTTAATCAAATAGTACACAAAAATGTTAAATTTCATTTTAATAAAATTTACTCATTAAATATTTATAATTTCAACATAGAAAAATATTTCTAAAAGAATATTTTTAAATAAAAATCTGAATTATATACTACTCGTCAAAGAATATTCGAAAGAGTTTCCAATAATTTACATTGTAATTTTAAAAAGGCTATATTTTTTGTGTAATTATATTTTGTGTAATGATGTAATGATAGTGTAATAATATTATTTCAATAGTAAGATAATATAAGATAATATAAGATAATATAATATATATATATATATATATAATATATATATATATATATATATATATATATATATATATATATATATATATATATATATATATATATATATATATATAATATATATATATATATATAAAACTATTTTTACCATTTTGAAATGAAATATTTAAAGTAATTAAAATATCTTTTTATGTAGACAGTAAAGTATTTTTTTTTAATTTTAAATTAAATGTAAACAAAGTTAGTTTCTTTAGGATATTTCATTATATATATATATATATATATATATATGTATTAGGATATTTCATTATATATGATATAAGATAATTTCATTATTACTGTCTGTTGTAAAGCTCTTATTTTTTATATTATCTTATTAAGTTATTTTCTTTGAAATATTAAAATTGAATGCTCTAAAATTAATGTAGTGATCTTTCACAAAGATTGGAACATTATGTAATGAAAAGTATTTTTGTTAATATTATCTCATTTATAATAATAGAATTTCTTATTTTCTCGTATCCTGAAAAAATATATCTCAATAAATATTTAATTATATTTTAGTAATTATTTTATTGTTTTAAATATTTATCTTGCAAAATATTTTAACATCCTATTAAATTTCCTATAATTAAATCTTTAAAAAATATTTTTAATAGTTAAATTTATTCGTATTTGATGGAACTCAAGCAATAAAATATTACAAAAAAATTTATTTAATTTATATTTTTAAAAAATATTTTGGTGAAATTAATCTCTTTAGTATCGGAGTTTCATATTAAGTATTATTTTCTAATCAGTTAATTAATTGTAAAATCTCATGTTTTTTTATCTTTTGTGAAAAATTGAAAACATAAGTGAAATTAAAGATTTTTATTGTTTCTGTAAATAATTTTACTTGCATATTTTAATGTACAATATATTTTTTTAAATCTTTATAATAGTCTTGATATTACAGTTTATTTTTTTTTGTTAAAATGCCCTTAATTTTTGAAAACAATAAAAAACTTAAAAGTAAATAAACTCCCACTAAAAATATATATTTTAATAAACAGTCCTACTTATCATACCACATTTCTAATACAAAAAAATAAATTTGTTGGTTTTAGGTTTACTTATAGCTTAATACTATAAAAAATAAAGGTCTTAATCTCACTTTAAACATTTGAAGTGTATTCTACTACAGTTTAATCATATTTCATTCATTAAGTTTCGTTTTCATATACATTGTAGTAAATATTTTCACAGAACATTAGATAAAAATTGTAAACTTCAAGATTTATTATAATAAAGAATGCTTCAAAGAACAAAATAATTCAACTAACAGTTCAAATGATCTTAAAAGTGAAGGAATAAGACAGAAAGATCAGAATCAGGATTTTTACGTCAAAAAATGGTTTTCATGTGACATGTCAAAAACCTAACTTAAAGTGTCAAAAACTGTCAAAACATGTATACGCATTTTCGGGAATGCCTAGGGATACATTATATGACATCAAGTTTATAATTTATTAAAATCAATTAATGCATGGTATTTAACTAATAGACATTCTAATTATATTTACATTTTTATTATAATTTATAACATTATAAAGGATGACTAAAATTATCCATTATTAAATATTTTATTATCTGCTTTTATAACTTTAAATTCAACTTGTTTTTTAATTTCTAACCTATGATTTACCGTACGAATGTTTATAGTTTGTTACTGAAAGAGCGGTTTACTGTAGTGAAATTTACCAAAAAAATTTTTGTCTTATAAAAATTGTAAAAATTAATTTTGATGTAAACGTAATATTATACAATTTTTGAATACCGTATTAGGTATTTAATAGTATCTGTCTCTGCATACTCAGTCATAAAACCCATCCATAAATCGTAATAAAACCGAATAATTGTAAGAATAAAATAATTAAGGAAGAGTTATTATCTTCATTTATAATATTTGAAACCGTATAATTATCTTCATTTAGTAAAAAAAATCTTGGTTCTAGTTGAAAACTTTTATGTATTATCTAAAAAAGCGATAGTAATAAAAATGAGTATAATCTTAAAAGTCACTACTTTATTTATTTGACTACAGATTTAAAGTAGAAATAAAACTTCAAACCACATAACAATTCTAGAATATTGTAGTTTTAATCTTCAATAATATTCCTCTAGAAAACTTCATCATAATTCAAGATAGTTTATACATAATTTTGAGTTTTATATGTTTTATATTATAGCTTTTATTTTGTCCAACTTAGAAAAATTTACTTGTCAAGAAGCAACTGTAAAAAGATTCACGTATGTGGATTAGATTATGATTTAACACAAAATCTATATGAAACTCCTTCTAAATTTCTGTGACGAATCAAAGTTTTGGGCTGTCTTTGGTAAAAGATGAGAAGGAAACATTTTAAATGGGATAGTGCATATAAGGAAATTTAACTTATGGCATACGGAAGTGGAAAGAAGAATGGGGGTAAAAACTGCAAAGGAGTTCTTATTCTCAAAAAAGTTTTATTTTCATTTGTGTCCACGGCTATCTACTGAGATATACGCGAGGTAAGTGTAACCTACCATTAAGTTAAAATAGGAAAGAGGTAGTGAAAACTCTATG
>CM063505.1:28765611-28770611 GCA_032207245.1 Pardosa pseudoannulata | reverse complement strand
TAATGTTAACTTTTATAAGCAATTTGGTAATAGTTATGTCTTTCCAACAACTGATTAAAACGATGCATAAACAAGAGCCCTTTATAAAACCATTGTCGAGAGTTTCCTAACCTGATTTTGACTTTATTTCTGCAACTCTCTCAGACAACTTTAATGTCTCGTTTCTTACAAACACCCATTTAGAAGAATTAGATTCATTATGCTATTCGTTTTAAAATATCGACCTGCGACAAAGTGACAAAATGCGTACGCAAAGTTAAACCATTATGAATTTCTTTTTATGGATCTGCTATTTTCAAATATAGAATTAAGAAAGAAAAAAGCTGACGAGCTTGTATATATATATATATATATTTATATACGTCAGGTTTAAAATTCAGGGTTAAGAACTAAGCAAGTTATAGTCAAAAATAGTTCGAACTCACTAACGATAACATAATAAGAGAAAGACACACCCTCGAGCGGAACTATACAGAGTAAAGATGATGATGAAGAACTCGGGCTGACAACATCCTATACCTTTTTCGTGGAAAAATATAAGAACAAAAGATATATAAATGACATAGCCATGGAATGGAGGATTAAAATAAAGAATTTTTCATATATGGAGTCAAATGTTTCTTCCATACCTTAACCACTAGTCCGTGTCATATATATATATATATATATATATATGTCAGGATTTAAAATATAGAGTAATTTAAGAGATTTAATTAGGGATTCTTTTAATGGGAGTAACGCGCCTCGAGTTATTAGCCACATAAATAAGGCTAACGCGCAGTGATATCAGCAAAGAGCGATAAGAAATTATTATAAACAGACCTGTGGCTCCTCGAAGCAATGAAAACTGCCTTTGTTAGAAGTTGGGCGCCAAAATGCGACGTCATTGTTCAGTAGAGTGTGGGTGAATTTAAATAAAGATATGAAGCTGATGTCAGGACTAGTTTCGTTCACTGGGACCCCGACATATATATATATATATATATATATATATATATATATATATATATATATATATATATATATATATATATATATATATATATATATATATATATTATATATATATATATATATATATATATATATATATATATATATATATATATATATATAATGTATATATATATATATATATATAATATATATATATATTATATATATATATATATATATATATATATATATATATATATATATATATATATATATATATATTATATATATATATATATATATATATATATATAATAGAAACAGAGTACCCATTTTCTATTGTATTAATTTCTAAAAATTTTCTAATTTTGTGTTTTTTCTTTGAAGCATTTTAAGCATTCTCCTTTTTCTAAGAAGCACTTGATTGAAACTATAAATTAGGCTCATTAAACTTTTAGTATCAAAATATCAACCTACGCTAAGCTGACAAATACCGTTCATTAGATTAAGGAAATATCCTTTTTTAAAATGAGACCGCTATTGCAGAAATTGGATTAAGTTAGAAAATAGATTCAGATAATTGTATTTTATTAAAAGTTTTAATAGTCCTATGAACGGAAAACTTTATTAGTTTTAATCAAATATATTATATTATACTTATTTTAGATAGCAGATATTGTGTCGCATTGAGTCATACACAGTTAGGCTAATATTTTTAGTTATACATATAGAGTTTGTTTAAAAAATCACCGGTATATTTGAAAAACTAATAAAATCTAAAAAGACAGTGAAAGAAATACACTGTTTATTGCAATATGCTTGGGAAAATAGTAAATGTTTAGGCAGACACAATTTCTAAATTAGTTACAATGTACTACGACAGATAGCCCTTCAGTCTGTATGTATGTATATATATATATATATATATATATATATATATATATATATATATATATATATATATATATATATATATATATATATATATATATATATATATATATATATATAGATAGATAGATAGATATATATATACATATATATATGTATATATTAAATATATTATATTATACTTATTTTAGATAGCAGATATTGTGTCGTATTGAGTCATACACATTTAGACTAATATTTCTTGTTTATACATATAGAGTTTGTTTAAAAAATCACCGGTATATTTGAAAAACTAATAAAATCTAAACAGACAGTGAAAGAAATACACTGTTTATTGCAATATGCTTGGGACAATAGTAAATTTTTAGGCAGACACACTTTCAAAATTAGTTACAATGTACTACAACAGATAGCGCTTCAGTCTGTATGTATGTATATATATATATATATATATATATATATATATATATATATATATATATATATATATATATATATATATATATATATATATATATATATATATATATATATATATATATATATATATATATATATATATATATATATATATATATATATATATATATATATATATATATATATATATATATATATAAATATATATATATATATATATATATATATATATATATATATATATATATATATATATATATATATATATATATATATATATATATATATATGTATATATATGTATATATATATATATATATATATATATATATATATATATATATATATTATATATATATATATATATATATATATATATATATATATATATATATATATATATATATATATATATATATATATATATACATATATATATATATATTCCGTGACAGATTAAAAACAACACAAAATAAATTTCATATATATAAATATATTCTCTAATTACTTTAAAAGAATTATCAATTTAATACCAAGTACATTTAAAAAAACTATTTGAAAACATAGAATATCAAAATTTATAATAATAAATAAGGTTTAATAAGATGCTAATTTTAAAAATATATAATAGTAATTAATTAAAATAATAATTAAAAATAAATTTTAATTAGAAAAGTAATTAAAATTAAATATACTAAAAGGCTAAATATAAGAAAATTATAACATTTTAACTTGCTTAAAAATTATGTGTTTCCTTAAATTTTTACTTTGCAGAAGTATATATATATATATATATATATATATATATATATATATACATTTTAGGTTTGAAATAATCTAGATCCGATTGACAAGGAAAGTCAAAATTTGTCACAGTCTTTTCAACTAAAAAAAGAAAAATTATATGTAAACATAGCAAAATATGGAGCTATCCCGTAGTAGGAATAATTTTATAAAACTCTAAACAAACATTTCACACTAAAAAACCCTGGCACACTACAAATGAAAATTTTGAAACTCAAGTAAAATACAAAGATAGAGTAACAGTTGAAATCCAGCAAACTGTGATGCTCGACTGCACCAGTATTGCAATGTGATAACTAGAATAGAATATTTGTTTAAAAATCATTTCCTCTGCATATAACCTTGTTGCAACTATTAAAATCAAATTTTAATAAAAAGAAATAAAATATTTGGGAAAATCATGGATTTATTTGTCTCACACAAACTTTTACGTTTCATAAAGTATAAAACAAACTGGATAATATCTCATTTTCTCGTTTTTTATATTAACGTGTTCTATCAAGCTCTACAAGATTAATAGCACGAAACGGCCTTTCCTCTTACAACTCTTACAATGAAAATAAATCGTATAAGAAGCATATTTTTTTCTATCCGAGAGCTAATGCGATTTTGAGAGGGTTTATATTTTAGTATTTCTTCTAGCCTTTCAAAAAACATAATACGGTATTATGTTCTGTTTATTAAATATCGATAATGTATCTCTGAATATATATAGTTCTTAGATATCTGCCTTAATTCCTCTCAAAATCAAAAGTAAGATACATTCTGAAGTATATATTAACACAAAATAATTTTAGTAAAATTATTAATTTTGTCCAATTAAAATATCTTTTTTTTACAGTTTTGGAGGATATTTTGTATTTTTTTAAAAATTCCCTTTAATACTATTTGCTAATTAATAATAATAAAAAATTAACAACGTGATGCATTTTAATCCTCTTTAGTTTAAATTAAATATAATAATGATAAAGTATTTTAATTTCATACTTTTCTAGATTTAAAATATGCAGATTTTATATGTGTAATTATTCATTAAAATTAAAAATTAAACATATTTTTTTACTTTTTTACACATACTTAGAATATTCAGTAATGGTATACTTACACACACATACACACACACACACACACACATATATATATATATATATATATATATATATATATATATATATATATATATATATATATATATATATATATGAAAATAAGTTTTCACAATATTTCACATGAAGACTTTCAGAACAGTCTGATGATTTTTAAAAAAATTACATTCAATAATAATATTTTGTTGACCTTATACACAAATTAATCTTCTTTCTCTGTCATTTCATGATTTCACTTTCATTACCTCAGTTTATGTCAATGGTTCCGAAAACCAAAATACAATTTGCAATTAATTATCATTTACAGTCTAAACATTTCTCTAAACATTTTTAACTGCTGCTGCATTGTCAACTAATAAATAATTGTAAGAATCAGTAGGAAATCTAATGTAAGCACATTCTAATGTTCGAATAACAGATATTTACTGGAAAAGAGAATTAACGACTGTGATAACGTATATAGAGGGATCACTGCAAATATTGATGTACGCATTAATCCTCCCTCATTCTTTTACTTGTATAAAATCCCAATTTGGAATGCAGACATAAATATCCTTTAATGTTTGGTTAATAATAGTAACATAAAATTGCATACAATACTTTCTAAATAATTACTGTGGCTTCATTTCATGAAGTAATAAATTATTCGTTACGTATCCAATACCTTAGTTTTACAAAGACTTTCTCTTCCTCATTAAATTCATTAATTATAGTTTCATTAATGAGAATTAAGTGGCAGCACCTGTGTTAAATTTTCGTTTGATCAAATAATCCGAAACAGATACGGATACAGAAGATAAATGTGTAATTAATCAGAAACAATTTCTATTTAAAAATAAAGGT
>CM063505.1:28750611-28760611 GCA_032207245.1 Pardosa pseudoannulata | reverse complement strand
AAAAATATTAACCGATGGCTCTAAAATGCATATCTTGAACTTTCTAGTTGGGGTGGCATTTGTGGAATAAGAGAACAGTTTGCTTGTACAGGTCTTCCGGCTTCAGATTGCAAGTCGGTCTTCGTTCCAAGCTCTATAGAATCCTTAGGC
This sequence comes from Pardosa pseudoannulata, assembly GCA_032207245.1. NCBI lineage: Eukaryota > Metazoa > Arthropoda > Arachnida > Araneae > Lycosidae > Pardosa > Pardosa pseudoannulata. Next base: position 28,760,461 of record CM063505.1, on the reverse strand, counting down.
CCTTTCTTGGGTTCTGGGAAATATATCTTCTGGAATGAAAGCTGAGACTGTTCTCGAGTAGCTTCTCATTCCTCTTGGAGATCAGAAATATGTCCAGCTATCCCCCATGGATTTTGTTCATTAAAGACACCTAATGTCGAATCCTCATGATTAAGCCTTTTAAGAACGAGATCAGCTGGGTGTCTGTCAACAAGGACATCACTGGTACTGACTAAGAGGATTCGATTGCGAAGTTGGTTACTCATAAAGTAAAAATCGATGGTACTATGGGCCTCTCCTAGTCTGCTGTCTGGAGAGCTTTGAAAAGGAGAGCTAAGGAAACTTCACAGGAAAGATGACAGTGTACATCGATAAGGGAAGGCCTCTTTTTTACTCTTTCTTAGAGTGAAACTTGGGATGTTCGAACAGATTTCTATCTGAACTAAACTCTCCCTGGCTATGGAATTATCCCCTAACATGTATTATAAATATTTGGAAAGATCGTTTTCTGCTCATTTTATGCCGAATAGGAAACTATCATTCCTTTGGTTTTTCACTATGGACGGTGAGTCAACCAAATCAACATTTTATTACGGGGGTGATAAAATCTCTGGAAAAAAACTGTAGACTTAATGTTACCAGTTCTAATACATAAATTAAGGTAGATTCTTATATTATAACAAGGAAACAATAAGAAACATCAATTTGTAATAGGAGTCAAACAGGGATTAGAATTGCATATTCTAAGTAAATATTATTACTGTCTAAGAGGCTTTTGGTAGGTGAGAAATTATGTATCAACTCAACATATTATAATCATGAAAAAATTGCAAGGACAAAAAGGTGATATCTGGCGGCTTCATCTGAACAGACGGAACAATGAAATCCTGCTATATTATTATTGTAACCAAAAAGCATCTGAGCAAATAAGAAAGTGTCCTCATCATCCATCCTTTCCGGCCGACAGAGACATTTTTTGCTTTGGTTCAAATTGGCCTTCCGAATGGTCTGTCTCCCTTATGGTCATTTGCCAAATTTACTTTGGGTAGCATATCTTTGTCTTTCCATCAAGTAATCAGGTAGATCAATCCGCTTATTTGTTTCTGGATTTCTTTTGAGCACTTGACCTATCCAAAGCCAAATCTTTTTAGTAATGCCGTTTGGTAACGGTCTGGATCCAGTTTTTTTAAATATAATTCTACATTTGTTTTTGTTTTTTCGGTCAGTAAATTTTAAGAATTTTTCTCAGATATTTTGTCTGGAAAGGATTTATTTTACGATGGTGCATGCTGTTATGTAATTATCTATGTCTCACTTCCATACAATAAAATTGATTTAGTATTACAGATTTTAGGTTTTAGTGAAAGATTTAAGTTTGATAAACTCCAGACTTTAATTTGCATTCTAAAAGCAATTTGAGCTTTTTTCATCCTGCATTTAGTTTCTTCACCTTTTCCGCCTAAAATGTTCACAACAGAACCTAGACAAATAGTGTCTGTTTCTTCGACTTCTGTCGAGTTTAAAGTTGTTTTATTCCTATTTTTACTTTTCATCGTCCTTCTTTTAGTTTTATTTTTATTTATAAGCAATCCTATTTTCTTTGTGTTTTATTCAAGACTGTTAGTTTTATTTTGCATATATTGAAATCTGGATGATAATAGAAAATCGTTATCCAAAATTAGGATGCAAGAAATACTAAATTCCAGGCAAATTTTAAGCACACTCATAGAAAAAAGGTAAAACTTTTCTACAATATGAAAGGCGAGAATATCTTGTAATTACTGGAGAAAATCTAATAAAAAACAGCAATTCGCAATTTTGATAATTTTGTGAATTTGTCCTGTAGAGCTATTATCAACTAATGCACCAAAAATATATAAAACGTTTTGTTTCTCACACAAGGAATATGTATACTTTACAAACAAAGGCAGTATCATGCTATTTTTAACATAATTCAAAACATACGTTTTATTCTAAATTATATGTTATATTTTAAGGCATTATCCTCAAAATATAATATAATATAAATAATAATAAATAATATAAATTTTTGTGAATAAAGTATACTAAGTTTTCCCGGCTTTTGTACTTGAAAATAATGCGTTCGTTAGGAGGTAAAAATTGTATATACGGAAACAGCGAATATTTTGAATATTTTATAATATATTTCAAAATAATTAATAATTAATGTAGTTAAAATTGGCTTGTGAAGTATTTAAAAATAATTTTAATCACTGAATTGAACTATGCATTTGTTAGAATATTTAAGATTTTAACTCCACATAAATGTTCCAAATATTATTATTTAGATTTAAATTTAAATATTAAAATGTAGAATTTTGTAGACAATTATGTAATACCTGAGCATATTTCACTTAAAAATCATTTATTATTTCAGATGATATAGAGTCAGATGCATTATTCTGGTATTTTTGGAGTTAAATTAGTACTAAGCTGAAATTTGAATTTCACCTTAGTATGTATCAAAATTCTAGTATTACAATGGTTAAGAGCAATCGTTATCGAGCAATTATAGGTATATCGATAGTGTAACTTGTGATTAAAAATAAGTATTTTGTGTATTGTATATTTCAATTTGACTACTAATTTTGTAAAACAGATATCTGTAAAATGGGAACGATATGCTAATAACAAATCTCTGTTTTTATACTCGTGTCATATTTTTTCGAATGATATTTCATAATAAAATTGAGATACTTAATATGGAAAGAAGTCTTGGTTGTAGGTCATATTTTATACAAAAAAACTGATGTGTATTTAGATAAGAAATAGCTTAAACTTGAGAAGAAATCATTAACGTTATTTTTTACTAATTTTTTGTTCAACCTCTCTAGGATGAAAATAATTCAATTTACTTTTATTAGCTAAATATGACGCTACTCATTGTACACTGAAGAAATATTGATCTACTTTACTCATAGTTTGACAAATGGTCTTCCAGTGAAAAGGAATTTTGATCTTTTGGAGCAAATAAACAGCTATTACCGTCAGTAAATTGGCTGTCAGTGGAAGTGTAATTTGTTACATTTTTTTAGTCATTGGGTAACCAAACTTGCACTTTCTGAAATGTATCTCACATATTTTGGAAAAATATTAGCATTTCGAGCTTTCTATGTCAGTGCTTATTATTTTTGCAAATGAGTAAGTTAAAATGACCTTATATCTTTATTAATATTCTTTCTTGACTTTCTTCTTTCATAGATTATATTTCAGTGTCAACAAACGTTGCTTGTATTGTTTATGAGTCTATAGTAACTATGGCTTTTGATAGAATCATAATTTCTTTTCGTCGAAATTCTAAATTATCAAATACATTCATAAATGTAAAGCACTCTGAAACCCTGAACCCTTTCTAAGCCCCTAGAGAATTACATTAATATTATTTAAAATGATATCAGCTAAGAATTTACTGTCAAATGTCCAAGAAATGTCATTGAAACATCCGCAAGTAAGTGTAATAGGATTATTGAATACTAGTGGTAATAACATTGATATTTAGAGTTGATTTGAATCAAGCTTGATTATTGTTTTAGGAAAGACATAAACAAAACTAGACACAAAGGGTATAAAAAAAGATAAATACATTTAATACAATCTTACAAAATGCATAATATATAAAAAGAATTACTGAAATATATAAAAATAACTAGATTTTAGTAAAGTTTTACTGAAATATATAAAAAAATATATTTCAGTAATAAAATGATCAATACATTTAATACAAAAGTATAAAATATATAATATGTAACTAACATAAAAAAGGCCATTTGTTGTACTTGGTTTATGTCCTTGCAATCAATTTTTGCAATATGTAGGGTTATTAGACTGGGACTTACTTCTTATAGCTGATATTATGCAACTAGGGAATAAAATCTAGAAGCCTACATGTAAAACTAATTAAAATATTGTAGCACAGTCTAAAACTTCCTTTTCCGGTAGTAAAACCGTGATTAGAAGTTTACAAAATCTCCATCAACTTTGAAACCCTTTCAGGCATTTAAACACTAGGTGTAGATGGTACTAGATCACGAATAATATACTTCATGACAATACTGCATGAAATCGGCAATACTACATGAAAATGGTGGGTTTCTAATCATATTAACCTTTTCATAGGGGTTGTCTGTAAGCGTATACAGTTCCTCTGAGGTTCTCTTGCATTGCTGGGGGAAGAAGGATAGTTGCGCTAGTTCCGGGACTGGTGGCGTAGTCCTGTAATCCAAGTTCCTGCAGGGCTGGAACTGCGGAGGCTGATGTAGTGGGTTCTGTACCCACTCACTCAGTCTTCGGGTCACAATTACTTACTTTCACGCCTTAAAGGCAGTTATGAATTTACTACCTGTGGGAAGTTCTTCAGGGGTCGAAACACTCCTTCCCTTTATTATGTTTGTGTTTCAAAGATTTCCTCACCTGTGATCAAGGTTTTGTGGAATTATTCCTGTCCTTACAAAAACTGACACATTTCAGAAAAAATAATTTTCAAAATGAGAACATGAAACTAGAATGTAGATTAAATTCCTCAAACAGATTTTTTTGCAGATATTAATGAAAAGAAATGTTTTGCATAAAAAGCTGCTTTATAGCATATCACGTCAAGAGATAAATACCCTGAGCACTAGAACTTTAAGGCACAAAATTTTATACAGTGTGTTTTTGTTTTACATACGAGTACAAATAATAAGTAGTATGAAATATTCTAACAATCAGCATCTTATTTTATTGAAATAAATATTTTATCAGATATCCTTCATTTATATAACTTTGATGTGAAAGATTTAAATCGCTTTAAAAGAATAAAAATGCTATTAAAATTGAAAATACTTATTTTTTACGCTTTACGAATTTTTGTTGTTGAATCAGCACTTAGACCGGGAAATACAAGAAAAAATGGAAGCTTGTTTTCATATGGATAGCATAAAACATTTGAATCTACAAATGTAATATTTTCAATTGACTTCTTGCATGATTTTCTTTTCTCCACAAACTCTTCTAACAGTTTTAAGAGAGAGGTAGTGGCAGATGGATTATTATTCCCCAGGTATATATTCGTAATTCATTTTTGGGTTCTAATTCAGTAATTGTATATTTGTAAATAGGATGGAAAATGAAATAAAATATTGGTGAAATGTGCCCTAAGTTAATATTATCATTTTATATGAATGCGAATGTTCTATTATCTTTCTTTTTGATATAAATGGGGAAGGGGTTCTCAAAAAACGGATTGGTTCCTGAACAAGAAATATCTTAGTCCTGTTGCCTGCCTTTCATAGACATATTTTTTATGTCTTCATTTTTTGTCATGACTGTGTAAGATACTTTTATCTAACTTTCATTACAAAATGATTGTTATTATGTAAATGACAATACTCGATTATTAGTGAAGTGAAAATTTTGAAAAGTATAATAAATAAATTTTTATTGACAACTTCACTAATTTACTTGGAAGCAGGATGATTTTAATTATCACTGTGAGCACCTGTTACATTACTTCAAATTACAAGTTCTACTTTTATTTTCAATAGAATTTCAACAAAATTTCTGCTTTAGAAATTTATTACATCCCTTGACACACGCTTAATGGTTACACATGAGAATTACAATTTTTAGATATTTTAATTCTTAATTATTTTAGATATTCTACTTAACCTTTTAATACATTATTTAGAATAATTTAAAAACTGGAGAAGGTTCTGGATATAAAGCTGCAATATGGGTTGGGGAAATGAAGACGGTTTGATTATAATAAAACTTATTTTACTACATGTAGACTTCCTATAAATCCATAAAACCTGTTAGCAATACTTTATTTATTATTTAGTTTATATTACTTCCCAATCTAAGGTCTAATTAAACCGGGAACATTTGGGTATTTTAAATAAAGAGAAAAGGATTTTACAAAAAATAATAATAAAATCTGAATGCAGGAATGATAGCAAGTAGTAAAAATCAGCATCTGGGGAATATCAAAACCCGAAGATTAGTCACCCCAACTGACGTATGACTAAACTCAGAGGAAATCCACTTTTGTATTACTATTGGTGATTACTCACCTCCCCAAGGCAGACTTACAATACCTTTTCCCACCCTCCACTGATAAGGAGGTAGAAAGAACTTTTTCTGCTCAACATTGTCCAAGACTGTGTGCGCCCCTCAAAAAGACAAAGTTTGGAGAAGGACAACATATGTCCCGGTCCCTTTCAAAAGGTTAATGGGAGTAATAAAGTAACAGATGATTATCTTACAAGAGATGTCTTGTAAGAATTCTTATAAATCAGCCCTTACTTTACCTTACCTTTAGTGATATCTCTTTTCTTAGAAACACTACCATCAGTAAATCCTAGAGTACTTTTCACATAAATTATTGGTATAAGTACCTAGTACTAGGCGTATTCTCTCATTTAAGGTCATCATCTAACGGATACATGTCCCAGCAATAGTACAGTTATTTCTAATTTGAAAGTTACCACTCGAAACGTCTAATTTAAAATTTTTCTTTTTAAGAAAAATTTGCAGTTCTCTTGTTTAAGATAAATTTCAGAAATGATTATATATATATATATATATATATATATATATATATATATATATATATATATATATATATATATATATATATATATATATATATATATATATAAGAAATCAACTCACATATCTACTTATGAAACTATAATAAGGAAAACTATATTTGAAAGGAGATACAATTCTGAAAATATCTGAAATGGCTTATTATTCTATTTTTAAAAAAGTTAAAACAGGCAAGATAAAATAGAAGTATTTATTGCAACTTGAAAATATACTGGATTGATACCATGTAAGGAAGAAATATTAGATATTTTGAACAATATGCTATTAATCTATGTTTTTAATGAAATTTTCATAAATTCTTTTTTATTTATAGACTTTCAGGAAATACATTTACTCTTAAAATCGATATAGGATGTTTATATTGAGTAAGCATTGAAACTATCCCATATATAAACAACTTCACAAAGTTGTTTATGTATGGTATAGATACTATTTTAAGAAAATCAATTTCTATAAAGTTCCAATTGGTATTTAACACACACACACGCACTCACACACAAGCACACATACACACACACACACACACACACATATATATATATATATATATATATATATATATATATATATATATATATATATATATATATATATATATATATATATATATATATATATATATATATATATATATATATATATATATATATATAATATATATATATATATATATATATATATATATATATATATTATATATATATATATATACATATACATTATAAATACTATATATATTATATATATATACTATATAATATATATATATATATATATATATATATATATATATAGATATATATATATACATATCTACATATATATACTATATATTTATTTATTTATTTATTTATTTATTTCTACATATACATTAAATCACTTAAAAGTACTTACGTCAAAATATTGTAAGTTGCAAATATAATGAAAGATTATTCCTCTTTAAATATAATAATACTTTCACACTAGATGTTTGTTTAGGTACCTTTAAACAATGAAGTCAATTACAACTAAAATGCATTAACCTAACGCTCCTTTGGGATAAGACAGAAGAGAGAAGCTCGTACGCCCAGAAATAAATCGTTAAAACAAAGACTTAGTTCAAAGTTTTCTATTTTGGAAAAGTAATAACACTGAAGAAAGTTAACTTTCGATTAGTTTTCTCTTAAAATTCTCTATTATTTTGTGGACTTCAGAGGATAGAAATTGTACTGAATTTAATATCTATCATTATGTTATTGTTAATTGCATTTGAGGATAAAAAACAGCCTTCAAAGATGAGTTATTAATGACTATATTTGTGTTTACTCTATGTTCCCTTTTATGAGATATAATGATTTTTCTGGGATAAACTACTCTGCTAATATGATCAGATTGAACTAGTTTGCATGGTAAATCATTTTATTGCTATATTGCAAATTCTGTTCAAATTATACTTTAACAGAATCAGAATAAGAATTTTAAATTTATGTAATGAAAAGTAATGACACTGAACTAAATAAATCAATCATATCCGGTAAACTTTGTGCTATTGACACACTGAATCCATGCATTAAAAACTAAAAACTATTATTATAAAACTGAATATTTTGTTATATCACCATATACCTACCTATAACCATACTGAATAATAAATCTTCATAATTTAGCGTCTTTATTTGTATTATACTCATAAGCATTTCTTTAAATTCAGCTGCTTTTTACATGCTAAAAAATTGAAAGCAATAGAACATAAATATATATGCACATATATTTAATTTATGTTTTAGTTTATATATATAATATTATGAAAAAGATTATATATATACACACATATTGGTGTTATAGCTCTCTCTCTCATACACACACAATACACACACACATATATATATATATATATATATATATATATATATATATATATATATAATTTTTAAATACCTTTCAATTATACGTTAATTTTGAAAATTATTATCTAGCAATATAGCAGATTGGCAGAAGAAAGTACTCCAACTGTAGTATTTGTGTGTATAATACCACTAATTTCTGATTAATTACATTAAACGTTCATTATTACAATTATTTTTCATATTTAAATGAACATTTTCTAATTCATATTGATCGTACGACTCGGTTATCGTAATGTGAAATCCATTTAATCTCAATATGTTTCTCCAATTTAAGTCGCAAAGGTAAATAAAATACATATTTTAATATTTTGTTTCAGTTGTTTAAAAATATAGTATATTTAGCTTCAATATTTTTACCACATTTTAAAATAGTGTCTCCTACATAAAACTACGTTCAATTATTTTTTTTTATCTGAAAACATATTACAGATTAACTGAATTGTATTGCATATTCTTAGACTAGCTTTTACTCAAAGTCAATACTCATAGACAAACTGGCTGATTTTGAAAAAAAATGTTTTTATTCTAGTCATGATATTTTTACATTAATTCTTTTTTAAGTTATTTATCAATAATCTTATGCGTAGGATATTAACTTGCTCTCGTGTATTAGCCTATCTATCTATTTAATAAAGATACAAAATTGATTTCATATTATACAGATATGAATATATTTTTCTTTTTCATTTCATTTATATAATTTATAATTATTTTTACATTAGAATTCTTTAGATCTTAAAACTCGCGTATTACATAGGAAATGTAGCATAAACTATTTGATCAATGAAAAATGAGTTTTCGTTTTAACTTAATTTTCAAAAGATAATTAATTTTACCGATCAATTACTTGCGCTCATTATAAAAAGAAATTGATCTAGTCGATCCTGTAATATATTTTTTGAATTCTCGGATAATTACTGCAATTTAAAAGCACATATTCCGAGAGCATAGCTTTGGGACTAAATGTATTTCATAAGCAATAATTATTGTGATTTATGGTAAATGAGGAAGCCATGTGAATGGTTTTTCAAATATGTTATACTTAATGAATGCTGCAGAATGCAATAATAAAGTTATCTTTAAAGATTGTTTAAAAGTAATTCATATCGAAGTTCATGCTAATTAATAAAGATCGTTAAATTTCCTTTGTAGTTTATGTCTCAACATGATTTAAATCATTTCATTTCTGCGGAATAATTTTTTCTTCTGCCTTTATATTAATTTTTACCATTTCATAAATTACCTCTTTTTCCTAAAAATGTTTTCAATACTGAACTAATATGACTTAAAGATACAACTTGTTCCATCAGTAAATGAAATATAGCACATCTTGTATAATATATATGTATAAATAGGGATATGAGACAAAATGTAAT
>CM063505.1:28735611-28745611 GCA_032207245.1 Pardosa pseudoannulata | reverse complement strand
TCGAAACTATGAAATCATTTCTAAACTTTTGTATTATTTTATTTATTGCACCACAGTTGCCTTTATTTCATATCTATTGATTTATTAAATTTTTTTCTGTTATTACTTTATTCTAAAGAATATTATTTTTCTCCATACAGTGACCATGATTTGATTATTTGCTTAGTAAAGTTTAAAAATATGAAACAATTATTTTAGTTTTATTCACATTTCTTTTTTGTTCGTGTTCGTGAATTTTTGTTATATTTCAGAAAACTGCTTCAATTACGTAAGTTCATATAAACAAAGGGATTTTATTAAATAACTTTCTTAAGTTAAACAATATTTTTATATAATTATATGTAATATCATATAATTATAGAAAATCCCTATTACTTAAAAAAAATACAACCGTTAAAATGTGAACAGTACAAAACATTTTAAAGCATTTTTAAGGATAATATTGTATTTTTCTTTATAGTTTTACTTCATCTTGTGTCTTAAATTACTATTTCATTTTCTTTGTAAGTTTTAATATTTAGTAATATTAAGATTAATATTTAGTAATTTTATAATTTTAATATAGGATATTATAGTTGAAAATTGTGTGAAAATGTGAAATACTTTGCGTTCTAATTTTCCTACACCAAGCTAAATCAGAGGTATTCGTCGGAGTTCATTTCCTCTGAATTATTTATTGTTATTATATTAAAATTTCCTTTTCAAACGACCTTTCATTTCAACATATGTTGTATAAAATGAACGGAGAAATGATCTACGTAAGACATTTTCAACACATGCTGATCCAAAGAAATGGGCTACGTATATCTACATTTGTGTTCTTTTGAATCTATTCCTATCATATGGTCGTTAGAAATAAAAAAATACTGGATATTCAAGCACCAATAATATATATTTGTTTGACACTTGCACAGGTTTTCAGCCTGTGCAAATATCGAATTGTAATTGTTCATTTGAAATATGGAAAGTAATTAAATATTGAGATCCAAATCACTGCCGCAATCTTAATTAATCTGCCTGTAGAATTAAACTGCCTGTAGAATTTGAAAATTAGTTCTTTAAAACCTTGTGAAGTCAGATGATATCTATCGCTGTATATAGTACTTGTATATTTAACAGTGTGATTATCTATGAGGAAAGGATTTAATAAAAATAAAATTTGAAAATAATAAATCATAAAATTCATCTAAATGTAAAAATATATATCCTATCAAAAATTACATGTTTATTGAATATGCGTGGGTTTATCAAATGTAAAATAAAATAATGTTTACTTCATGACAAATATTGTTACAATATAAAAAGCCAGTATTTTGCAGAAATATTACGCTGTTTTTGGCAAATTATATAAATTTCCTGAAAGCATTTACTGTGCAAATATTTTCTTTATGAATGCGACAAATTTTAAACGTGTATAACCCAAAATACATTTGGTAAAAAAATTCTAATAAATAATTGGAATAATAATTTATTGCAGGATATAAGTATAGTTAAATTTAACTTTTCTTCTAGAATGCTTTATTTACTTTATTTTTAATAAATATAATTTGTTGTGCGCAAATATTTGACAATATCTTAAAATAAAAAATGGGGGACACAATATATTTATAATTCCTGTATTTCCCAACTCCTCACCTCCACACACATACAATTATCTATATACATACATATGATCTTATGTATTAGGTAAATTAATAAAATATAGACAACTAAGTGTAAGTAAACAATATATTTCTTCAAAGTAATTTTTAGTGTTTCATTTTTCCTTTAATGGTAAAAATAATCTAAAAGTATTTTGAGTTTACTTACTTTCAAGGCCCATTAAGTCCTGATCGTATTGAGTTAAAATGCTATAAATCATATTTCTTATTTTTACGTCTTAGTTCAAAATTATAGGAAGTGTACTTACAGCTGGAAAAGCTTTTATGGCTTTAAATTATTATTATTTTTTGTTTCTCTCAAAATGAATTTTGTACAGATATTACTTCGAAAAATTCCATGTTTGTACTTTACTTTACTTTTAGAATTTCCGTCAGCGATTCATTACATTAATATAAAAATGGGTTTTTATTTTGAAAAGAAGAAACTCTGTTAGCATTGAAAGTGGTTTAAACACGTTTTCTTGTTGATTAATCCACAGCGTCCCTTTCTACTTTTACAAAATTTTCTCTTTCAAGACTACAAAACGTTACATAAGTTTACATTCTCAATGTGTTTAGTTTTTATAGAAGAAATATTATGATAGATTGCTTCTAGAACTACTCTGTACCTAAGTTAAAATTTAGCCAGCATAAAACACGTTTCATGGAAATTTTATCTTTCAGATATATAAATATTATTTTATCTATATACTAATAAAGAAAATCTCATAACCTCGCAAAGTCTAGAATATGTATTATTAACATTTTCAATTGTTTTTGTTATGGTATTTTGCTTATTTACTAAATTAATCTATCCTCAATTTATTATATATTTTAACATTTAAAAAATAAAATAATTAAACACAGAAATACAATATAATAAGGATATATATATATATATATATATATATATATATATATATATATATATATATATATATATATATATATATATATATATATATATATATATATATATATATATATATATATATATACATATATATATATATATATATATATATATATATATATATATATATATATATATATATATATATATATATATATATATATATATATATATATATATATATATATATATATATATGTCTGTGTGTGTATCACTCTATATATATATATATGTGTGTGTTTCTGTGTGCGTGTTTGTTTGTATGTATCTGTGTGTAATGAGTGTAATGAGAGTTTTAGAACCACTAGAATTGTAAAATTATATCTATGTCGTGAGGCCATGAAACAAGAAAGAACAAAAATAAAAGTTCAAGTTAAAACAGATCATTAGCATAACTCTCAAGAGGCTTTAAAGTGAAGAATTTAATCACAAATTGATTTTAAAAGACAATTATAATTAAATCAGTTTATGTTAAAATGGCCTTATAAGCAAACACATGCACACACACACACACACACACACACACACACACACACACATATATATATATATATATATTATATATATATATATATTGCACCAAACGGATGGTAAATAATCCGGGTTTTGTGTAACAACGAAAAGAAAATAGTTATTTTAGCTACCAACAGTTGGCGTTGTATATATCGTGGAGCCATCAAACAAAAAATAACAAAAATAAAAGTTAAAGTTTATACAAATCATTAGCACAACTCTCCAGAAGCTTTAAAGTGAAGAATTTAATCGCAAAAAAATTGATTTTAAAATACAATTATAATTAAATCAGTTTATGTTAAAATGGCATTATACGCAAATACACAAACACGCACATACAGAAACTTTGCACCAAACGGATGGTAAAGAATCAGGGTTTTGTGTGGAAACGAAACAAAAATAGTCATTTTAGCTACCAACAGTTGGAGCTGTTGTATTTCTGATGTAGGATTATGCAAAGTAACAAACGATATAAAAAGGAGCAACTACAATAGATAATAATAGTCGAAGCTAGTATACATGGAAATGCTGTCCATAGTTAGGACCAATAACGTCTTCTGCATTGAACAAAATGAAGAAATTTGAAGCTACAAGTTTTTTGAAGTCACATCTTAGCAGTAGGCTTATTTCAACAGCAGCTGTTTTTGCCATGACAGTGGGGCTGACGATGTCGGCGGTTGGTGCACATAGGGTGTGCAGTCCTCGAGAAATTTCGAGGTACAGAGGAGTATATTACAGAAGTATTTGGAGAAAACTGCGAATAACTCTGAAACCGTATCCCTGTAAGTTGCAACATAACTAATAACTGGAAATTCCAGACCTCGAATCTTGCTGAGGTTTTGCAAATTTGGTATTCACTAAGAGGGAAGAGCAGCACGACTGACTTCACATTGTGCTTTCGATAGATGAAGTGCATTTCACACTCTCTGTCGCTGTTAACACCCACAATTTTAGAGTGTGGACCACACAAAATTCACATGCATTTGTTAATGTACCCTTGCAACAGTCTAAAGCTACAGTCTGGTGTGGCGTCACTGCTGATTTCATAAATGGTCCATTTTTTTTGAGTGAACGGAATTCACTCTAAAGTAACATGTTTTAACCTAACTCATTTGTTATATTTTCTGATTAACGCATGTGAGACTTGATGACTGAAATTTAAACAGATAGGTATAAGAAGTTAAAGTTTTGAAAATCTTTAGTATGACTGTCTATATAAATTTTTGTAGTGAGTTTTACGACGAGTTAAAGAAAGAAATATCCGAATCTAATCACACAAACTGGATAAACAAAATCAAACAATAGATATATCCATAATTACATATACACAAGCACATACATGCTTACTCAACTCACTCGTAAGTATGGTAAAGGAAAATAAATAAGAGAAAAAGAATATAGATTAATACAATTATATGCTAATACATATATGCTATCTATAATTACACACACAGAAGCACATACATGCTTACGCACTCATTCGTAAAAATAGTACAGGAAAAGAAATGAGAGATAATGAATAGAGATTATTACAATTATATAAGTCAAAAAATTATGTATGAACCAATTTGTTTAAGTAGTGTTGTATATATTTTCAATTTATGTTTATTTCTAAATGAAACTCTTATTTTATGTTTTATTTCAAATATAAAATGCGTTTATTTTCTAGTTATTTTCTAATGTCATATTGTAAGATTTACACATCATTTATGTTTAGCTGTTCATTACGTATTTCTCGTCAAATGAATATGTTAATTTTAGGTAACATACACAAGGTATATTAATTATATTTTAGTAAAATATATAATCAAAATTTGTATATTATTACACTGAAATATGTTATATTATTTCACTTATCACTTTTATTTTATAATGGACGAACTTCCCTATGTACATGATTGTTCCTTTCAATCTAAAAGGCTGGACGTTTAGCTTGTAATCGCGTGATAAGAATGCATCATTGAACTTTGCGTGATCCCTCTTCTTAAAAGATAGATTAAAAAGAAACCGTGTGGTCAGAGAAAAAAAGAGGAAAACGGAAGCACTTTGTAAAAGTTATATCCAAAAGTTAAAATACAGTAGTTTATATTATGTTGTAACTCCATGTTCCACGAATATGGCTTACTAGTATTTACAAATTGATTTAAAGACGTGGGAGTTACATTCTAGTGAAACATGATTTTAAACCGATCAAGTTAATTTATCTTTTGTTTCAGTTTAATTTTTCAATATTATAAATGTATGCATTTTATACTTTTAAGAATTTTTAAATCGATCTTATGGACAGTGTAGAAAGTGTGTACAATAAATTTAAAATGTATGAGAAATTATTTAAAAATAAATGTATCAAAGTAAAAAGTAATTTCGAACAATTAAACATAAATTTTAAAATAAAAATTTAAGTAAAATGATTGATCTTCTGTTTATCTTCTTTAACACTGAAAATTAGCTTTATTTTGTAAAAACAGCATTTAGTAAAATTCTTTAAAAATAAGTATTTTAAAATACTACCTTTTATAACGGTCAGGAACAAAATTTTGATATTCTTTTTAGAAATGTTTAAACTTTATTTTTTATTTGATGATCCGAAATATACAAATTTTAAAGGGTCATTCTTTAATGGAATGTTGAAAAATATTACAATAAATGTTTACTAACATATGCAAGCATAAGGGGTTTTGTAATTCAAAGTGTTAATTCAGTAGGCCCCAAAAAGGATTGGGTCTTAGTTCGATTTGACAAAAGAAGGATCCCCGAGTGACAGTCGGGCTTAATTATGCCAGTAAAAAGTCGGAAATTAATTGTAAAAACCAAGCAAGTTAAATGTATTAGAAAGGTGATGAAACTAAGGATATTTTCTACTTACGGAGATTTGTTTTTTTAAACATTCTTTGTTTCCTTTATTTTGAAACTATATTAGACATGGAAAAAATGCATTTGTTGCATTTTACATCCGTCAGACAAGAAGACTTTTTGTCTGATTGCCATCAGAACGATAAATTCCAGTAAAAAATATATTACCTGAAACAAAACAGCTTCTAAACACAAGGTAAAAAATCGCTTAAAATAAATTATGTAATTGCCAAATTCGCAGCTAAAATGTCAATAAAGAAACCATTCTTTCAAAGAGTATGTATAACCAAAAAGGTGGAAAGCGGCAACTTCAATAGCATAGATCTCTAAATTAGAGGAATTTTCAACAATAATATGATATTCCTGAAAAAAAACCTTCGCTATGAAGACGACAACTAGCATTATCGTTGATGATCTCGACTGCGTAGGTTTGCTGGTTATTTAATCATCTATGAAACCATTGTTTCTCTATTTTTCTTTACAGCACGGCTGATATATTTTCCCAACAACAGAATTTTTTTATTAGGTTTTACCATTCCTTCTATTTTTATTTATTTATTTATTTATTTTTTACTTTGAGTTACGATTTACACACTTTATTAATACACTACCTGTATATCAATTTAGATTAAATTATTTAAAGAATTATTATTAAAAATGATTTTTTACTATCTTATAACTGACCAATGGGATGAATTGTATCTCCAAAATTAATATTTAGTTCTCGGGAAAATTACACTCGAATTTTTCTCGTTGCTAGATAATAAAATTTTTTGTTCTGCTTCATAATTCAACGACGTAAAATATATCTTGCGTAGATAATTGTTCATATATTCTTTTGTTTAAACAGCAATATAAACTAAATTTTATGAAAATATCTTTGCTAATTCAGACTCTCAAAATACATAATTTAAAAAAAAATGTTTTCAACAATCAGTTGGGAATCTAGTACCTTTTTAAAAATTCAAAAGTGGGAATAGTCAACATTTTTAACATATTACAGTGCAATATTTATTTAGAAATATGCAGCTGCTACTGAATATTTAGCATATCCGTATTTAGGTATGCCAATTTAAAATTATTTCGAAATCTAACGGAGTATTTTGAAAATAAGAAAATGTAAATATATATACTTTGCAATAATGGTATTTTGCAAAGAATTGAATATTTTTGTGATTATTATAAATATTACAAAGAAATAAGAAGCACTCTTATTTGATCTAAAAAGAAATAATATGACGTTCAGCTATAATAATGATCGTGTGGAAGTAAAAGTAATAAGTTAATTTTATAATAATTATTATATATATATATATATATATATATATATATATATATATATATATATATATATATATATATATATATATATATATATATATGTGTGTGTGTGTGTGTGTGTGTGTGTGTGTGTGTGTGTGTGTGTGTGGAAAATATTTAGCATATTTCATTGGTATGTGTTTAATGTTTAACCTGTTATTGCCAGTTTAGTAAGAAAATTTAAAAACTTAACACCTTCTACATAGAAAAGACTTTTCCAAAAAGGTATAACTTAATTTTTCGGATTATCACAAGCTTATTAAAAATGGACCATTCTAGCAGTAGTAGGCTATATTTCTCAAAATGAAAATGTATGTCATTATCAAAACAATTAATGTGATTTTTGAAATTTTTGATCTTTTATTCAATGAAGACGATTTAAAAATGACATAAAACTGCACACCGAATTGCAAATATCTTTATGTATTAAAGATTTTCTTTTCATTTTTATTGATAAATTTTGATGATACGAAATCTAACTTTCGACTACATGTATTTACAACTTTTTGTGTTCTTTGATTTATATCATAAAACAAATTCAGTGATTCAAGTATTTACCACATATAAATTCTAAGAAATTTTATATGATTATTTCTGAATGTTTATAATCTGCTGATTGAATCTGAAAGTGTTGTACCCGTATTAAGTAATATTTCTTTTGATTCCTTTTGTGGCTCTATGGACTACATCATATAGCTAATGAGACTAGAACCTGATGAATAGAGAGGATTCCGAATGTTTATGAGCATTAATTTCAGCATTGGAGTCAGAGTTTACTTACTCTAGAATCAAAAGTCAAAGACATAAAAATCGATCATTGGAAGGATGTGTTAAACCAAAGTTAAAGAAGAAGTATTAAAATATCTATTGTTAACAAATTAAATGCATACTGTAGAAACTTTTCCCACACATAAAGACCCCTTGCGATCGGAAAATGTACAGTTGTCAGCTTGAAGAAGTAGAATTCTGTGGGTGCCGTATCCGGTGTACTAAACATGCCATTGTGAACTCAGTGTATGTGTGGTATAGACCTCTGAGTCTGATTGTACTCTCTGTGGGAAATTAGAATCAAAAGTACCACCATCCTGAGGATAAACTAATTATTCAGTTTTATATCATGGACTCCTTTAAGTCTTCATGTAAGGTAGCCCGATATTAGGCTTATAAATTTATTCTCATACGTCTTTGAATTCGAATACTTAGCATAACAGAGAGAAATAAATTTCGAAGCTATGAAATATTTTGAGTATTTGTTTCACTTCTTCAATAAAGGATGATAAATATCATATCATATCATAAATGCTGAATCCCATAATTCAAGAAACTTTTGTCGGGCATTTATTCTTATCTAATGAGATTTTTTAGTATTTTTAGATTCTGAAATTTATAACTATTACGCACCAATGACTTATACCAGGCCTGCTGAAGCAACACAAGAAATAAGACAACATATACAAATGATCAAAGACTTACCCTTTTGCAGAATCTTTATTTTTGAATTCTATTTTTGATTAAGAACAACCTGGTGACACAAATAAAACCAATTAAGTATCAATATCATGTATCCATATACTGTTGGAATTGTTGGAGCAACACCCTGCCTCTGATGATGATATCCTTTTGCAAATAAAAAAATGGAGGAGCAGTCCCTGCCTCTTATGAAGTTATCCATTCACACCGTTTTGGCCTGTTTTTTCTCTGAAGGGGCCTTAAAATCTACGGAGCAAAATCTAATTACTACTGTTACCATTGTCAAAGACGACTGACACGCGTTAGCAACCCCTCCTGTCCAATGGTGTTGGAGGGTGTCACTGATATCTCTTTCGTCTTTCGGTCAGTCTTCTGCGCTGTCGTTGTCCAGTAGTGTAACTCATTGTTACAATAAGCAAACCTATTTCACTTAAATATTACGTGTATATAGTTTGTAAATGGATCTCTACAAATAAAATGCTTGTGGACAGGATTACCAGTTACATAATGTATGTATTGGTGAGAAATTCTTGCGTACAGTTCATTGATTGAATAGACTTCTGCTAAGACAAAAACAATAACAATCTATTAACAGTCTAAATAAATCACAATTACAACGGATGGCGATAAAACTTGGCAGTCTTTTAGTGAACTTTTTCAGAGGAATACGGAAAACATTAACACAGGTCTTACTTTCACCAGATCTGAGCGAGGACTGACTTTTTATGAGAACTCAAGGACCGTTTATATAGCTTTCACGTTTATGGAAATTTCCATAAACTTCTAGTAAAATCCAGAAACAATGTGTCGGTAACAAATGTCGCCAAGTCGACAAATTTGGAGATATATCGCCAAATTTGGAGCCAAAAATGAGTCTGCCAAAACTTCCTCAAGGAGTCGATACCTCGCCAATTTGGTTAGATACTATACAAATTACATGTTTACAGCATTCGTAACAGTATAGTTAGTTTATTGTTTCAAATTTTAGTTGAATATAATCTATTTATTATGGATACAGTTTTATAAATCTTATATATTTTTTAAAATTCTTATCGATTACATAACTGATAATTCCTAACATGTTATAGCTTTGTAAACTTCCAAGCTATTCAATACTTCATAAAAGAAAAGCTTGTTTTTAATGTTACATAAGCGAACTTTTTAGGTTTCTGAACTTCTTTTTTCTCCCCGATTTCAAAAACAGCAGAAAATAGTTTTTAAATCAAATTTTATATCTTACAAGAGCGATGAAAATATTTTCTTAATCTCCAGTTGTTTTTCGATAATTCCC
>CM063505.1:28673111-28725611 GCA_032207245.1 Pardosa pseudoannulata | reverse complement strand
GTTCATTTAGGAAACTTTTAACCTACCGAGATCTACTGCTTAACTCTTTCCAGGTCACTTACTTAAATTCTTTGGAATTCAATAAACTTCGTTTATAAATATTATCGATAAACCTTATAAATGCAAAATGTTTAAATTTTATAATAATTTTCGACCTTTCGCGTCTGACACTCTCAAAATTACTTCTTTTCAAAAAATTTAAATTTTAATATACTCATTGCGTCTTAATTAATAGTTACATTTAGGATCAACGATAAGGCAGTCTGGTTATAGTGTATAAATATTATCGATGAACCTTATAAATGCAAAATGTTTAATTTTTTTACAATCTTTAGAGGTGTTTGACTTAAAGGATACCATAGGAGGATTGAGGGGGGTTATCTGACAAACCCATTCCCTTCTACAGCATGAACACAATACTTTTAAAATTTTAATTATATTGGAAAAACAATAAATAAGTGTTCTTAAAAATGTATAATAAAATAGTTAAAAAATTTTTTATAAGTGTTGTTTCAATAGATATTTTTGATTGGGGGTCATAAGTAAAATATATCGAATTACTAATTTTCCAGATACAGAAAGTATAAATATAAAAAGAAAAATAAATTAAATTCAGAAATAAGAAAAACAAATTAAATGCAGTACTATCATCTCTCGTAAGTTTTATATGTCAAAAACATTAAAAAAATGAAAAAAAAATCCATATTTTTGCAAAAATTAGAGAAAAAAATGTTTAACAAGAGGTTTCGCTGTGAAACCACTGTTCACTAAAGGGTTAAACTGCTCAATTTCCATGAATAAAGACATTGTCATGGCATCATTGGATCTTTGACTTGTCATAGATGTGACATATATTTATAAGCTGCCAAAACTGTGCATAAACTGTGTAAGAGACTATTGGAAATATTTCCTGACACTCCTTTTTTCACTGTAACCGTAAACTTTGGGCTCAAAATGTCAACGTTCTGCTAGTTGTATTTAAGATTTTCTTGTATGTTGAGTTTGGCTGAGTGAGCGATGAATGTATAGAAAGGTTGTCTTGTTTTACAAATATTTTCTTGGCCGTTATAAAAGCACAAATGAAGCTAAAATTGTAAAAATATGTATTGCTACTAATGTAAATAATGTATATCATTTTAAAATTACTCTAATAAAGATCTCCCAGTCCAGGTTTAAACTCCATTTGAGCTGTTTCATCACTCATTGATCACGATCGTTTTAGCACAATATTGTCACATTTAACCCATTTTTCATCCCCAGTCCCCATCCGTTTAAGAAATGAGTGGATTGCATTCAGTTTGGCCAAGGTTTTGCAGATGGAGATTCGATCCATCATATTTTTTGCTATTAATGGTGTGGCACCCAAACATCGAGCTTCTTTTTGAATCGAACTTTGCTCAAATGGTTTAAAACTGTTTTATGATCGATCTTTAGCTGCTGGGTGAGGCTAAGACTACTACCATGCCGGTCAAATTCAAATATATCTGTGATTTTATCGACATTTCCGATGACGGGACTGCCTGTGTTAGGTGCATGTTTAACATCAAAAATGCCTGAACGGAATCAACGAAACCATAATTACACTTATATACCTATTATAGTAACGGCACCATAAACACCATTCACAATTTCAGCCGCCTGGCTTGCATTTTCACTTTATCAATGAAAGACTGTAAAATGTACCGAATTTTCTCTTTGTTGACTTCCATTTTTAACACCCTGTTACTAACAATTGAATGGACCAAACAAAAAAACAGTAAAAAAATTATTTTAGTGTAAAATGTCACCTTGACAATGAGCGTAAATTTGAAATTGTTTGATCGATACTTTACAAGATAACGATCAATACAGCCATCTACCAAAAAAAATAATGGATATATTAATATATGTATAGAGAACCAATTTGAAAACTATTTATTTTAATCATTTGGCATAAAATGGTGAATTGGGTTCATTTTTCGATTCATATACCACTGTCTCTTTGACGAGAAAAACTCGTCATTATTTGTAAAAATGGATATCGTGTAAAATATTATTTGAGTACTCCTTTGCCTCAATAATGTGTGAATCTTTATTCGTACACGCTTAAGTTTTTAACGTTACATGTAATGCTACATAAAAAAATCAGTAAATCATAAATAAGGGAAATATTTAGTCTGACTGCGATCCTGCGCAGTAAAAGCCATGCCACGCAATGTTTATGACTATTCGGCTGAAATATTATGACTAAT
The DNA here is from genome assembly GCA_032207245.1 of Pardosa pseudoannulata. Taxonomy (NCBI): domain Eukaryota; kingdom Metazoa; phylum Arthropoda; class Arachnida; order Araneae; family Lycosidae; genus Pardosa; species Pardosa pseudoannulata. The sequence goes on along the minus strand of CM063505.1, from coordinate 28,723,380 downwards.
TACGAAAATGACTAGAATTAAAACAGTCAATGATTGAATCACATACCAGTTAAGCTAAACCAACTTATATAAAATTTCTATTTCAGAAACATCATATTGTATTTTAATTGTATTTTAAGAGGTTAATATTGTCATTTGAGTTTCTAAAGAGTCTAATTTACTACATAATTTAATCTCTGTCTCGTTTATGTTCCAGTTCCTCCTGGTGAGCCCATAATTATGGATGAGCACGGACAGCGACTTCGAGGTACTATAGGACCGTACGATGAAGGGTCTACTCTAACCCTTATCTGCGAAGTAGATGGAGGTAAGACCTGCTTTTAAGCTTACATAATACGTGTTATTTAAAAAAATTTATAAAAAGGCAGAAATGTGGATTCATTTTGAATACATTTCCGCATTTTATTCAGAGTTGGAAGAATTTTTTAAACGAATTCCGAAATAATGTAATATGTTAAAGAAATACTTAGACTGGTTACATTAATTAGAATAAATCATATGTTCAAATAATTACGTAAAATGTTTGATTTAAAAAATTTATAAAAAGACAGAAATATGGATTTATTTTGCATACATTTTCACAGTTTATTCAGAGTTGGAGGAATTTTTTAAACGAATTCCGAAATAATGTAATATGTTAAAGAAATACTTAGACTGGTTACATTAATTAGAATAAATCATATGCTCAAATAATTACGTAAAATGTTTGATTTAAAAAAATTATAAAAAGACAGAAATATAGATTTATTTTGCATACATTTCCACAGTTTATTCAGAGTTGGAGGAATTTTTTAAACGAAATCCAAAATAATGTAATATTTTAAAGAAATACTTAGACTGGTTACATTAATTAGAATAAATCATATAATCAAATAATTACGTAATGTATTAAAAATACTTATAAAAATTCTAAAATTTAAATAAGGGCAGTCACTTTATCATTTATCTGAAATATATCTTTAAAAATTCGAATAATTTGTAATCATCCCCATTTTACCCTTTAAACTATTCGATTATATAATAAAAAAGTTTTGCTGCCATATATTATAAATACATAAAGAATTAGGAATTATTGAAAAGACTTGAAAACATTGCGATATATGTAATATGCACACGAGAAATTGCCCCATATTTTGAACAAAGAATCAATTTCATTTTTTATAAATTTAAATTAGTATATAGTAAAAAGACTTAGAAAACATTAAATTATTCAACATTCAAATTCTTTAATCTTTACTATACTATATTTTTATTTTGCGGTATATGAAATTTGAATATAAACTTTGTATTGAAGTTATAAAAGTATGATGCAATGTTATTTCAAATTTACATTATTACAAATTTAGTAAATGTGCTCTTTTTTAAAAAATATTTGAGTGAAAATAATATTACAGTGAAAATATGAAGGATAAATATTTATTATATGTATTTCACTTTATACTACTTCTTTCTGTAGCTTAGGAAATGATAGGAACCGTTTAAAATATCAGATGTGTAAATATTTGCAGTACATTTTATAAATGAAATTAGTTTCTCGAACATGTTTAACATGTTTTTGCTTCTCAGAATAAATAAATTCAGGTGCGTTTTATAGCTAACAAAAATTATTAAATCCTTTTAGAAAAATACATTTGCTGCAATGTATGAATTTTAAGCCACGATAAGATATTACTAATATGTTTTATTTTTAGTTTAAGCATACGTATGACTAAAATGTACTATTTTTACAGAAATACTTTTTTGTATTTTATATTTAAATAAGCATGAATTTTAACAAACGAAATATTTAAATCGCAGTTTACACTGTTTGCTTATTGGAAGAAAACCATTTTTTACTATTCTTAATAAATTGGTAAGATTAAATTTATAAAGATATTATGTTTTGCATTTGTTTTTACATAGATGAATTTAGGTATAAAACATAAAATATACCCGTCTAGGTTTTGTTTCATCTATTTATTTTAAACATTATTTAAATCTACCTTATTTACAGTTTCAAAGGAAACAGCTTTTTTTGTACCATCAGTATTATGTATATTAAAATATAGTCTTAAAATATGTCCATACATCTTCAAATATTATAAAGTTGGATTTTTCACAGCGTCATTTACAGGGTGTTTAAAAGACGACCGGTATATATGAAAAATTACTAAAAATACACTGGCAGTGATAGAAATGCACTGTTTATTGCAATATGCTTGGGACAATATTAAATTTTCAGGCATCCAAACTTTCAAAATTAGTTACATTTGCCCACAATAGATGGCGCTGAAGTCTGGAAAAATCTAAATTACGATATTTTCCAGATATCCAAAATTCTCAGCAATAATATGGCGTATTCGCAGAACGAAATTATCAGAAACTCGTACAAACGTCTCAGGCGGGATGGCTTCACATACAGAACAGATGTATTGTTAAAGTTATTCAATTGTTTCTGGACAGTAGTGGTACACCTGGTCTTTTAAGAGTCCCCGCAGACAAATATCCTAGTTTATTCCAGACTGCAGCGCCATCTGTTGTGGAATATTGTAACTAATTTTAAAGCTTGTCTGCCTGAAAATTTACTATTGTCCCAACCATATTGCAATAAACTGTGAATATCTATCAATGTTCGTTTAGTTTTTCTTATTTTTTTTTCAAATATACTGGTCATTTTTGAAACTCCCTGTATATTATAAACACAAGTTTCCACAAAATAAAAGTCAATATTTTCTAAAATTCTTTTACCTATCAGTTTTTACAAATAATCAGAAACATCTCAGTTTGAGAAAATATTTATTAAATAATAATAAAATTTTATTATTAGCATGGATAACAATAATTTTATTTACCTGATTTTTCCAATGTAGCAAAAATTTTAAATCTCATAAACTATTAAAATCCCCTTACATATGATACAAACTATGTTAATTTTCTTATAACTACTATGTTAATTGTAGTAATGTAATTTTCTAGCTTTTTTATTATTTTTTATTTCAATAATACCTGAATCTCTGTTTATATTTTTTTGAAAATTTATAATTATTTCCTAGATAATAATTTATTAAATAACATTAAAATTGTATTATGGACATCGATAATAATTTTATTTCCATGATTTTTCCAAAGTAACGAATAAAAACTTTAAATTTCATAAAGTATTAAAAATAACTTACATATGTACAAACCATGTTACTTTTTTAATAACTACTAGGTTAATTTTTGTAACATAATCTTCTGGCTTTTTTATTATTTTTTATTAATTATTACACGAATCTCTGTTTATATTTTCTGAAACTTTATAATTATTTCCTACATAATAATTTTTCGAGCAGTTTTTACAAATAATCTGAAACATTTTAGTGTGAGAAAATATTTATTAAATAACATAAAAAAATATTATTAGTTGCAATAATAATAATTTTGTTTGCAGGATTTTTCGAAAGTAACAAATAAAACTTTAAATTTCATATATTATTAAAATCTCCTTACATATGATACAAACCATGTTAATTTTGTAATAACTACTTTGTTGTAACATAATTTTCTGGTATTTTTATTATTTTTTTATTAAATATTACGCGAATCTCTGTTTATATATTCTGAAACTTTATAATTATTACCTAGATAATAATTTTCCCGAGCAGTTTTTACAAATAATTTGAAATATTTCAATATGAGAAAATATTTATTAAATAACATAAAAAATATTATTAGTTTCTGATAATAATAATTTTATTTGCAGGATTTTTCAACCGTAACAAATAAAAACTTTATTTTCACAAATTATTAAAATCACCGTACATATGATACAAACCTTGTTAATTTTGTAATAAGTACTAGGTTAATTGTTGTAACATAATTTTCTGACTTTATTAATATTTTTTAATTGAAATAATAAAGAAAATCTCTCTTTATATTTTCTGAAACTTTATAATTATATCCTAGATAATAATTTTCCAGAGCAGTTTTTACAAATAATCTGAAACAATTCAGTTTGAGAAAATATTTATTAAATAACATAAAAACTTTAATATTAGCATATATAATAATAATTTTATTTACATATTTTTTCCAGAGTAACAAAAACTTTAAATTTCATAAAGTATTAAAATCCACTTAATATGATACAAACCATATAAATTTTGTAATAACTACTAGGTTCATTGTAATATAATTTTCTCCCTTTATTATTATTTTTTATTGAAATAATACGCGAATCTATTTATATTTTCTGAAACTTTATAATTATTTCCTAGATAATAATTTTTCCGAGCAGTTTTTACAAATAAACTGAAATATCTCAGTATGAGAAAATATTTATTAAATAACATATAAAAATTATTATTAGTTGCCATAATAATAATTTTATTTGCAGGATTTTTCGAAAGTACCAAATAAAAACTTTAAATTTCATAAGTTATTAAAATCACCTTATATATTATACAATCAATGCTAATTTTGTAATAACTACTTGGTTTATTGTTGTAACAAAATTTTGTGGCTTTTTTTATTACTTTTATTGAAATAATACGCGAATCTCTGTTTATATTTTCCGAAAATTTATAATAATTTCCTAGATAATAATTTTACCTAGCAATTTTTACAAATAATCTGAAACATCTCAGTATGAGAAAATATTTATTAAATAACATAAAAAAATATTATTAGTTGCGATAATAATAATTTTATTTGTAGGATTTTTCGAATGTAACAAATAAAAACTTTAAATTTCATAAATTATTAAAATCACCTTACATATGATACAAACCATGTTAATTTTGTAATAACTACTTTGGTGAAACAAAATTTTGTGGCTTTTTTTATTACTTTTATTGAAATAATACGCGAATCTCTGTTTATATTTTCTGAAACTTTATAATTATTTCCTAGATAATAATTTTCCGGAGTAGTTTTTACAAATAATCTGAAACATCTCAGTATGATAAAATATTTATTAAATAACATAAAAAAATATTATTAGTTGCGATAATAATAATTTTATTTGCAGGATTTTTCGAAAGTAACAAATAAAAACTTTAAATTTCATAAATTATTAAAATCACCTTACATATGATACAAACCATGTTAATTTTGTAATAACTACTAGGTTAATTGTAGTAACATAATTTTTTGCCTTTATTATTAATTTTTTAATTGAAATAATAAAGAAAATTTCTCTTTATATTTTCTGAAACTTTATTATTATATCATAGATAATAATTTTTCAGAGCCGATTTTACAAATAATCTGAAACAACTCAGTTTGAGAAAATATTTATTAAATAACACAAAAATTTTATTATTAATATCGATAATAATAATTGTATTTGCATGATTTTTCCAAAGTAACAACAACTTTAAATTTCATAAAATGTTAAAATCCCCTTATATATGATACAAACCATGTTAATTTCGTAATAACTGCTTGTTAATTGTTGTAACATAGTTTTCTGGCTTTTTTTTTATTTTTTATTGAAATAATACGCAAATCTCTGTTTATATTTTCTGAAACTTTATAATTATTTGCTAGATAATAATGTGAAAAAATAAGATAAAACTGCAATTCTATTTCTGAAATTTCATTATATACGTTTGAAAGAAAGATAAGGTATGCAGAATACAATTAACACAATATCTCCGTCGTTTCTGTAACTTAATTATCTTTAATTTAATGAAATGCTTTGCTAAATTGAAGTGCATTCTGTTGCTTATATGGACATCGTGATGTGTAAATGTGATTAGAAGAACAGTAAGCCACTGAAATTGTTGAAAAAATTCGATTTATGTAATTTCACACCATAGCATAGAGCGTTGAATCTGGAATAGAATTATGTCAACATTTTTAGTGAACGTTAATTACTTTTCTAGTTGTAAAATATATTCTGTCAATTTCTATTTGTAGAAATGCCTGTTTGGAATATATAGCTACCACTTTTTTATACAACGATTTTTGACTAAATTTTGAAGGTGAAACATTTTTCCTTACCTCAATTGCAATATATTTTCATGTATATCATTAATATATGAAAAATAATAACATTTGTTTTATAAATATATGCTTTATATCCTCAATATTTTATATTTAGCTTGAAAGTTCGGTAAATTTAAAAATATTTGTTTTCCAATAAGTTTAAAATAATTATTGAGTAAATTCAAGCAAAATATTTAAAATTTGTGTTTTAAGCTGAACAGAAGAATGTATCTCCCTTTACAAACACAAATGCTTTATGAATTTTTACTAAATGAAAACATTTTAAAGATTTTTCTTTAGTTACATTCGTTTATTATTTTTGTTTTATTGGTAATTTTCTATCAGACTTTAATCTGACACCTTCAATAAATTATACACGTTCTCTATTTGCCAGACTTAAAATATTCAGTTTTTATTCAACTTTATGGCAAATGTTAATTGTTAATCAGCCGTTATTTCTCAAATAACCACAATGCACTTATTTGCAACACATCTATACGAAGAAAGTGTTGTGTTACATTGCCTTTGAAAACCCCGAACGAAAAAGTTTACAGATGATTTGATTGGTGACCGTGCTGACTAAGTAATAGTTCCAGTGCGAGCAATCTATCCTTAAGGAGTTGTTTTCTTGAAATAGTCTCAAAATTGGTCAGGAAACATTACGGATCATTTGATTGGTGACCGTGCTGGCGAAGTAATAGTTCCACTATGACCAACCTATCCTTATGTTGTTTCTTTGAAATAGTTTCAAAAATGGTCAGGAAACATTACGGATCATTTGATTGGTGACCGTGCTGACTAAGTAATAGTTCCAGTACGAGCAATCTATCCTTAAGGAGTTGTTTTCTTGAAATAGTCTCAAAATTGGTCAGGAAACATTACGGATCATTTGATTGGTGACCGTGCTGGCGAAGTAATAGTTCCACTATGACCAACCTATCCTTATGTTGTTTCTTTGAAATAGTCTCAAAAATGGTCAGGAAACATTACGGATCATTTGATTGGTGACCGTGCTGACTAAGTAATAGTTCCAGTACGAGCAATCTATCCTTAAGGAGTTGTTTTCTTGAAATAGTCTTAAAATTGGTCAGAAAAACATTACGGATCATTTGATTGGTGACTGCGATGGCTAAGTAATAGTTCCACTATGACCAACATATCTTTAATTAGTTGTTTCCTTGAAATAGTTGCAAAAATGGTCAGAAAAACATTACAGATGATTTGATTGGGGACTGCGATGGTTAGTAATAGTTCCACTACGATCAATCTATCCTCAAGGATTTGTTTCCTTGAAATAGTCTGAAAAATGATCAGAAATACATGAGTGACCTATCTTTCTAGGCGAAATATTAAATTCAGTAAGAAGTATTCAATAAATAGTATTAGTAGTTCTGCATGGGCAACATTTGTAACACTTAAAATATCGAGTCAATATTCAATTTCACGATAAGTGGTGCGGTACATCTCAGTATAATTCATCAGTTTCGCAGTTGTCTATTGTATTCATATTTTCTTTCAGACCCCCCTTTCAAAAATAAATCTATGAGTGATGTTTGTACTATTGATTATGCAAATGAATAAAACTACGATGACCAACCAACTTACCTTTGGGGATTTTTTTCCTGAAAATAGTCACCTAATAATTGTGTAAGATGCAAATGTGTCCGAACTTTCTAAAAGAGAGAACTGGAAAAGGAAATTTCAATAAAGTCTATACGAGATTTATTTATTGACAAATATTCAGTCTCAATTTAATTTCACATCAAGCTTTACTGACTTACACAGCAGATTTCATCCAATAACCACATTATTTTCAGTTAGTCCATATCACGAATGTTTGTTGAATGTACATTGTCATTGAAAAAAAAGGAAAAAATCTAAGTGGTAATTATATACTGACCATTTAAGAACACAAATAGACCTTCTATGATCAACTAATTCTTGGGGTAATATTTCCTGCAAGTAGAATAGAAAATAGACCTAGGTCATCCATATCGAATATTTCGCTTGCGCATATATTGTATTTGATGAACAGCCAAATATAAAATATAGGAATGAGAATATTGATGATCATGCAGGCTTGGAAATAGCCATCCCAACAAATATATTCTTGGGAATTTTTAACTACACATAATCTAACAATGATCCCATATCCATGGGTAACCCATCTGTCTAGAAGAGACAAACAATAAATAATATTAATAAACTCTGCATGAGTTCCATTTGCAGCAAGTAAGACACTGAGTCTATACTTGACTGAAAGTGTTGCGCAGTATTTCAGTATATCTACGGTGAGTTCTACATTATGTTATCAGTTTCGCAAACATCTGTAGTATGTAATTTGTCTTTGATAAAAAATAATATAGGAGTGGATTATCTAGCGATCGTGCAGACAAAGGTATTAATGGGTGTATCATCCTTGTAGAAGAAAAAGTAAAGGACCGCCATATTCCAACTAAGGTACAGCAAAATATTCTAACATGTGGAATTACATCTAACGTGTTACAGTGTATTAAAAGAAAAAAAAATCTGCATTCTCATTTCCCTCACAGACAATTCACCCATCAATCATTTTTTGACGTCCTCCTATTTTTCAATGAAAAAATGGTATCTTCCACTTAGAGGATTTCTCACGAAAACACGGCTCGCCACCTATATTAAAAAACTTTCGAAATCACTCTCTTATATGTAGAATAATCGTGGTAACTACTAACGTATGTTTTTGTTTATGTAATTCCAAACTACACTCTGTTCTTTACAACCTGGGTTGAAAATGATAATATAATTTATTTTATGATCTGAAATGTTATGGTCCAAGTAATGCAATATTTCAAAGACCAAAATAAAATGATTTGATAAATGATTGTGTATTGCCTTTTTAATCTTTACAGTATTTTTATACATAACTCATTTTCCTAGAAATGCTAGCAAATGTGAATTCATGAATTTTTATCTTTATAATACTCACCAAATACCTATATACCTATCTATGTATATATATATATATATATATATATATATATATATATATATATATATATATATATATATATATATATATATATATATATATATATATATATATATATATATATATATATATAATATATATATATATATATATATATATAACAATGTCTCTCAGGAATTGAAAAAAAAACAAAAATTAACTTGAATTTAATGGTATATAAAGAAATTTACAACTATTCAAAGATACAATTTATAACGTATAAATATGTGCCTGTCTGCAACTTTACTTTAAATTACAAATGAAACATCTCCCAAGTATCAGATTTTTAAATAATATTGTCTGCCTGTATTAAGTTACACTAGCAATCATTTTAATGTTATTCCGTTCTTAAGTGTGAAAAAACATGCATTCACAAGAAAAACTATTTAAAATATTTATTACCACATATTTTATATGAATTATCTGGTACATTTTAGTCTATAATTCATTAAATTATATGGTACTTTCCCCAGAGAATTATTGAATTGCGATAAAGTATGTCAGACTTTTTTTTAATTCATACTAATATCCATGCTGATGATAGTATTACATTAGAATAAGTAGTTCATGAGTTATTCAGTTAGCAAGTATGAAAAATTGCAGATTGAGAACCATTATTTAAAAGATTTTACATGAATCAATTGATACGCTGTACTCTACAACTCATGAAATGGCAGGCAATTCCTCACACATTTTTTTTTATTATTTTATAAAAGTATCCATCCTTTTGTACATGTGAGTATTTCAAAAAGTTTAAGGTTTATCAAAGAGAACTTACAGATGAAATATCTATTTTCTGGAAATTTTGGTTCGACTTAAATCCTACACTATATAGCTCTTTAATATGTATGATATCTCTAACATTTTTTAATTTTACAAAAAATTAATTAATTCTTTTTAGGGGGATGTGTGGATGTTTCGAAAATTTAAACTTGCTGTGAACCTTTAAAAGTTCCTCTAGATAAAACACATAATTTTCTGAGACCCATATTTTCTCTTCCAATGCTATCAGATAATTCAGAACCCTGCCTGTCATCACTCACCCGAATCTTCTCTCACAGGTGATCCATCTCCCAATGTGACCTGGTGGCGAGATGAATCCATGATCGATAACGATTTCAATTCCACCCAAGGCTTTGTTCGGAACACTATGGTTGTCCGGCACATACGCAGGTCAGATCTGATGGCAGAGTACATTTGCAAGGCATCCAACAGCGAGGTCGGAAAGCCCAGAGAAGCAGTGGTGCGACTGGACATCAATTGTAAGTAATGATGGATGCGATTTGCTTTCCATGCTAGATAATTATCAACAGAATAATCCATGCAGTAAAACGGTGGATTTTATCTCCATTGTTATATTAACTGACTGCTAAGAAGCTGCTTATTCTGTTTCAGTTATAAGTCTTTACTTCTTAAATTGTAAGAATTTTACTGTAATAAATTTTATTTAATTATTAGTTGGATTAATATATAAAGTATATTTAAGTACACGTGACTTAGAATTACTGTAAACACTGTAATAAATTTTATTTAACTATTAGTTGGATTAATATATAAAGTATATTTACGTACAAGTGACTTAAAGTATTTTTTTTATTTTTAAATCCAACAATACTTTAATAAAGAGAATACATAAAGTTGTTGTATGAAATATACATTAAAAAATACCTATTACAGAATATTTTTTATTTTTATTAATATGACACTATTCATTTAAAAATGCGTCACTTAACAGCATTCCTTAAAACTATTCTTAAATCACACTTTATTAACCAATTACTTTCATTTGTTTAAGTGTAGACTTAAAGTACAAACAAACTTGCATATCCCTTATATTTTACATTATATACTATTTATGCAAGATTTTTTTCGAATAACTAAATGTTTTTGAGGCAGTTTTTGCCTGTTTACGGTATGAAAACATGTGTAACTTAACGAAACTATTGTGTTAAAAGTCATTGTGTTTTTCAAAACTATATTCTGTTTAAAGACGAACCCTTTAAGAAGGAATCTAAAATTCTGAGCAGGACTTGCATAAAATTATATGTACTTAGAATACTTCAAATTTACTATTGATACAAATGTCGTCACACTGAAAAATACTATTTTTAAAAGTTTACAATATCTGTACATTAATATAATCATATTACTTGAACATTTGATTTTCTTATGAAGCATAGAACTAAATTTATAATTACATGACAAAAAATCATTTCTTTTTTATTAATTTGAAAGAAAATTTTTTCTTACCCTGAGAAAGTAATCTGTGTTAAATGTTATGTTAAAATTTGTTAACTAATATAGTTTTTAAGTTAAAATACAAATTTGTGAAGCCATATTTAAATTTTAAATAACCCTATAATTTTACATATATTACTATCTAAAAATTAAATTGTAATTTAAACCTTCTCCACAAAATTGAGAGGTAAAATGATATTGAGAGCGTAAATTGATATGAGATAAAATTACATCTTATACACAGTGAAAGACAACTGAAATCAAAGGCTTTTTGTATTTTTTAAAAGACAAAAATTGTATTATCTGCATTTATTTAAAAGAGGGAACTATAATTAAACACTGTAATTAATTACTGTAATAATTGGTACTCTAAATGTTTTGAGCAATATGTTAGGAGATATATGTAAGATATATTCAAGAAAGTAATATGTGTTTAAATAATTTATATAATTATAAATTTTTAAAAATGCATCTATTTGACATATATTGTCATTTTAATCAAAAGTTGTTTAGAGTTTATTTAAAATTTTCTCCAAAAATGTGCATAAATGTTGAGCTAAAATTATAATCAATGAACAAAAGTAATTACACAGTAAAAGAAAGTTAAATTTAACGTTTTCTTTTATTAATTAAAATATAAAATGATAAATAACCAACTTATTACTACTTATATGTATTTTGTTCGGAAAATCATTCGTTTTTTTGAAAAAAACATTTTCGTATAAAAAAAATATTTTATTAAATTTATATATTGGAATTCTGGTCCAACACCTTTTGCCATCTTTCTGGTAGTAGCATAATTCCACGCTCATAAAAATTTTTTGGTCTTTGCTGGCAAAAAAATCGAGGTGGTTTTTGCCTCCTCATTTGAGGTGCATTTTTTACCGTCTAAAAAATTTTTGGAATGACCGAAACAAATAATAATCCGATTTTCCTAAAGGTTTGTTTTTATCCCATTTAGCTGTAAAATTTTATACAAACTTTGTATTTCGCGTTTTGGTGAAACAGTACACCTTTCTTTGATTAGTTATGACCTTTTCTGTTGAAGTTCATCATTCATTTTGTTCAGCTGATGAATAACATCCGAATTAATCGTTGTGTTATCCGGTAAAAGCTTAAAAACAACGATTCCTTTAAAAAAAACAGAGCATCATTTTTTGGTGAATATCATTATAGTTTAGTCCATCTTTTTTTACTCATACCTCTTGCGTTTAGTTGTTGTATATAACCCATTTTTTTGTAGTGATGATGTGCTTCAAAAAGCAGTTTTCGTGACGTTTGAGAAGCGAATCGCAAACGTCAATGCGGCGACACAGATTTTTTGTGAGAATATGAAATACATCGAGTTCGAGGATAATACCAGGCCTTTATGTATAAACTGTTGAATTTTTGATAAATTTATATCTGATCTCATGTTGTTATTCGCCGTTCGCATCAACTAATGCCTTTATCGCGTCTTTATCAGCTTAACTTAACATGGTGCAGCTTGACATCAAAATTATCGAAATTTAGAAAGTTCTGGCACTGGCGTACTGTCAACACATTTAAACATGTCAATTTTTTCTCTTGAACAGCATTTTACCCTTTCTTAGTAAAACAGTAAAATATGTCGAAAATTGCTTATCGCTCTCCATATTTAAGATACCAAAAAAAACTGCGTAGAATTTAGGAATTTTCACAAAAGCCTTGCTATATGAGTATCAAAGCATATAAAAATTATACGGCTTTAAATGTGAAGTTGGGTGAAAAAAAATACAATTAAATCCTCTGAGGGAAAAAAACGAAATTACTTTTTGAATAACCAATACAGTAAAATTTCATAAATTATAGTAAACCAGTTTTGAAAAATTGTACTTATTTATAGTATCCGAAAAAAAAATTCTTAGCAATTTTATTGTATAGAATTGGAGAAAAAAATATAGTGAAATAGACATAGCCAATTTCCATTTTTTTAAGAAACATCGAAAAGCATAAATTCCAGGAATATATATCAGCTTGCAAGAGTATATTCATTAAAAGTGTGTTTCGACCTAATAAGAAATTTCTATTTTGTCTATATTTGAAGCAAAGTATTCTCTCAAGGACACAATACACTATACACTACTATAAAAATTTTCCTAAAAAGGAAAAGGAAACTTGCTTTTACGAGACATCAATTTTTTTCTACATCATTTTTCAGGTTTGTTTTATAATAGCTTATTAGTGACTTCAAAATTTCCTGGTACATTATTTTTTTATTTGTATCTCTCAAATTTTGTACACTGTTCATTAAAAGGCATCTCCTAAATCTGGTTATGCTTTTTACATTATTTTGTCAAATAACATAGTTTGTATTTAGTGAAATTATAACATAAATTGGTAAAAAAAACACAAGTTGAGAAAAATGTATTAATAGTTCTTTTTATGTTAGTCAAGATCAATATTTAGTTTCTATTCTATACAAATATAAAATAATTACGGCTTCATAACAGTTTAGGGTGGCTCTTAATTTTGAATCTGTATCTATCATCGCCAAGTAAGCCAGTTTTCGTACGTATGACAACTCGAAGTTTTTCAGACTGCAATTATGTATAAATTTTTGTTTAAAATTGAATACTGATAGCTTATGTATACTCTGGTTTACTATTTTTATATGTATAGTTTACTCTTATCGTCACGTTAATAAATGTTTCTGTCACCAACTTAATTGCATATTGACATTATTGGCTGCAAAAAATATCGCCAATAAAACAAGGGACCCCCTAAACTGTAATTTTACTCAAATTACATTAAAAATGTGAAACAATGTTATTAGAAGTTTCGAGTATAAATTGGATTTTACTTCTTTGAATTTATTTTAAAAATTGCACTTTACCTATGTACTCAAATTAAATAAAAAGTTCACACCTGAATTGAAATTTAGGTTTGAATCCTACTAGAAAGAGAGTAATTTAGATATAGTTTAGAGATGCACGTAAAAATGTAATGTTTGTACAATGGTTAATAAACACATAGTGAAATAAAAAATATCATAAATGTAATATTTTTATGTATTTCCTATTTGAATACCTTTGCTTAATAAATCACTATAGTGTTTAACTTTATGTAAGAGTGTAATATATTAATGTTTTATTTTCCGAAGTATAAGTATTCGGTGTAAAATAATGTGTTACTTTCTATATAAAAACCGTAATGGTAAAATACATATGACATATGCAGTAAGCAAAAAAAAATTCAAATTTGGATGCTGTAGGTTTTATGTTTTATTAACGTACTGACTTATTATCGTCTATAACATCATTACAAATCCTTTCTGTTACATTATTAATACTAAACCGTAATTCCAATGTCATTATTCAATAAGCAGAAAAGAAATATATTCATAAATGTAAAATATTTAACTGTAGTGTTTTCTACAATCCGTTTTCTATTTGTTCATTTTGAATTGTCCTCATTTGAGAAAAATGTGATATTTCTAACTGTAAATGTTATATATTTTCTAAGTAATTTACAAAGTCATCGTTATGTTGTGTATCTACTTTAAAACAAATTCCGTTTGCAAGATGAATGTTTAGCTTGCAACAATATCTGAGATAGTAATCTCAGATATTGTTTTCATAACTTGATATTATTTGACTCTCGCTAACAATACATTACCAATAAAGGGGATGCATTTCTAGATAACGACATTGGTATCAAATGGTTTTGATGAAAGGAATGGCCAATATAATAAAGGTATTCTATGACTTCAATTAAAATACAAAATAATGAATATATTTTCCCTAAAAATATAAAACATGGTTATTTAATAAAATCTAAATTTGGTTATTTAATAAAATCTAAATTTGGTTATTTAATAAAATCTAAATTAGGTTATTTAATAAAATCTAAATTAGGTTATTTAATACTTTTTGGTTTCCATTTTTAAATGTTTTTCCTTTTGTGAACGTGGGCAATAACTATTTTATAAAACTTCGAAAGTTTCCTTTAATATAAATTTGAAGTCAGTTTTCAAAGTCACTGATAGGTACATTTTATTTCTGTGAAAGGGGAATAAGCGAGATATTTTTGTAAGCTTTCTTTCTTTAACTCATCACTACTTTAACCCAATAAGCGGTTCGGACGTACAAATGCTCCAAACTGATGATGTCTTCAAAGATTTTCTCACGTAGAATTTTGATCTACAAAAACGCCCCGAAAATGGATGTAATATACATTTTTGCAAATACTTTCTCCCATGCAGTTTTGCGGTAGGAGGGTCAGGTCGATTGCTTAGGAACTGCATTCCTCTTTGACTGATATTTATTGAGGGATGACCCCTACCTCCGGATACACAAAGATGCTGATAGCTTTTCATACCTTTGTAAATCTCTAAGTAAATTCGAAGTATTTCGTTTGCGATAACAGTTGTATCTCTAATTGCACCACTTAAATATGACTTTCATAAAAAATATAAATAAGTCTCTCAAAAAACCTTTTTATTTCTACTTTTTAGAATGCATTATTTCTTATGGGATGATCTTCGAGACTTTACGAGCTTTATGTGTTTTTATGTTTTTGGAGATTTGTGTTTATTTTATTCTCAGATTATTATCAGTATTATATCAAAATAATGTCTCGTATTTTAGGATTATTTAACGAAATCTTTTAGGTAATCAGAAAAAAAATTCTTCTAATCTGTAATTGTTAATTGTTTATAGTGTAATGTTGTAAAAGATGTGGAATATAATTTAAGATAAAGGAATGAAATATTTCATTTCACATATATTTTCTATGAATAATTTAATGCATTATAGTCTATAGTTCATTGCGCAACAGGAGTATTTTCAAATAGATGTTTTATAATTGTATAAAAGAAACAATACAGTCATAGAATTTTCTCATTAAAATAAAACAATATTGCGAAACCTTAAGGGTAGTAAAACCTCTTAAAATGTTACTTGTAGAAAGTAATATATATTCCGTTTATTTAGAGTACATAACAACAGAATGTCAATTTCTTAGTTTAACATTTGGATTCAAGCCAAAATAAGGAGTGGGGTAATTTATAGAGCAGTATCAGTTTTTGGAGATTTTTGTTTATTTTATTCACAGATTATTATCAGTATTACATCAAAATAATATCTCGTATTTTAAAATTATTTAACGAACACTATTTATTTAATCGGAAAAAAATACTTCTAATCTGTAATTGTTAATTGTTTTAAAGTGCAATGCTGTAAATGTGTGAAAGCTTGAAATTTAGATTTCTTAAATTTCAATAGTGAAAATATTATAAAATATTTTAATAACTTATTCCCATGGAAAAGTATTACCGAAATATTCCGCTTTATGATACATAGTTCTCTGTAGTAGCAAATGTGTTTTGTAGTTATTCAATTTTTAAATATATTGAAGCTGCGTCAAATATAAATTTTCGACAAAAAACGTCAACTTAATTTTTTGGTCTACAATCTACTTTGCCTTAAGTAGTTTTAATCACTAATGTAAAATATTTAGTTCATTTAGTATACAAATATGAGATTGAAAATTCACAGTTTTGTAGTTGGATTCCAGCCAAAAGAAAGAAAAATACAATTTACAGTCCAACATAGGATTTTCAAAGATTTATTTGCAAACTATCCCTGAACATTTTCGGTATTAAGTAAATATAATTCTTGGTAAAATTGTATGCTAACTAAATATTTCTTAAAACATAAAAATTCACCTTACATGTTTAACATCTATTTTTAGCAGTGTATCAAAGTTATTGAAACGTAAATAGAAAAAACTAAATAACGTTTAATTTGTTCAATTTTAATAATGATTATAAAATGAAAAATAGTAAAAATAAAATATAAACATAATATTTCAAGCTCAATTTCTACAAATGTTTACTTTTTAAAATTTATAATTGTTCCTTGTTATGTAATCTTTCTAAGTATAGAACCAAATTAACTCTTTGTGCAGGAATAGAAAATTTCTTTACTATTGTATTTTAAAAATACTTTTGTTTAATAAACTAAATATATTTTATTCAATTTAATGTTTTAAAAAATATAATTATTTAAGCGGAAGTGAATAATTCATGTCTGAATATTATTTTAGAAACTACAAATAATTAAATTTTCAAAAGCATGTTTATAAAAAATTATTCTTAACATATTTACATAATATAAATTTTGATTATTTCAGATTAATTTAAAATGAATTTTTACAACGAATTTATCTCATAAAATCTTGTAAATATCAGCACGCGTAAATTCAATCTTCAGTAGAAGAATAGCATTCAATGTGTTACGTGAAATCAAATATTTGTGTTAGATAACTTCAATAAAACAAGAACAACTTACTCAGTCGAAAATATGGATAATCAACTTGCTAGTTCTAAGTTAGTTTTCCGATTAAAATCAAAATTATTAAATTAATAATTTATGGAGATGATATGGATTATACAAGATTTCTCCTTTATATTTATAAATTATATTAGCGATAGCACATTCGATGATTTAGCTTAACCATCGTCTTAGGTATATTTTAGCTGTATAAGAAAAATTTCATAAAGATTTTCAATTTAATTTTCCATCTTATAACATATCCATACTTTCAGGACCTACAAATTATGAATTATTCAAATTTATATTCAATTTATAAAATGTAATTTTGACAAACATAAACGATAGTAGTATATTGAGTAAAAATATAGAACTTATAACTAATATCGTTATACCTATATGCTAGTTAAAACCAATATAATATACATGCATAAGTGTATTATATAAATATATAATATATAGTTCTAATATATATATATATATATATATATATATATATATAATATAGAGAAGATATATTATACAATATATTCTCCTTTATATATAATATATATTAGCGATAGCACATTCATATATATATATATATATATATATATATATATATATATATATATATATATATATATATTTCATAAAGATATATATATATATATACTATATATATATATATTTTATAACATATATATATAAATATATATATATATATTATATTATATTTATATATATATATATATAATAATATATATATATATATATATATATATATATATATATATATAATATATATATATATATATATATATATATTAATATATATATATATGTATATATATATATATATATATATATATATATATATAAATATATATTATATTAATATATAAATATATATATATATATATATATATATATATATATATATATATATATATATATATATATATATATATATATATATATATTAATACATATATATATATATATATATAATTTATATATATTAATTTATTTATTTGTATGTGTGTATACATATATCTGAAAATGAATTACAGCATTTTTATTCCTATCATACCAGAAGTTTTAAATTAGAAATTTATGTAAAATGTATATATCAATACCCATTAAAACTTTAATTCTTGTTTGATGAAATTATACATTTTTACCCAGAAAATACTGTGTTATTTTTATTTAGAGAATGAAAAAAGTGGTATTGAAAATTTATTTATTTTTTCATTGAGTATAAGCCAAAAGGAAAATAAAAATTTATTTATAAAGCAGACTCATATTTTCCCAATTTTATATATAATTAATCTCTCTGTTATGTCAGTTTTATGTCAAAAATTTTTAAAGTAATTCTAGGGTTTTAATTTAAAATTTCACCACATATTAAAATATTTTTATATGTAAGTTAGTATTTATATTTCAACGAGAGAGAAGTAAATTTGCTTTAATTGCTACACTTTGTAAAATTTAATATGGTATACAATGAATATACAAAGCAACTATTAGGCAATTATTTTCCATTTTAGAAAATTTAAAATTTATAGTTTCTCCATTAAGTTTTTATAGATATTTTAAATTTTTCTATTAAGTATACATGTTGGCTCTATTAAGAAAAGTTGCACTTAAAAACATATAATTTTAAGACATTTTTATATAATAAATCAAAGAAATTTAAACAATGTAAAGATTTTCTAGGACGTGGATTCAAAATTCAAATCAAAGTACATTATTTACACCAAAGAATGTTATATATGTGTGAATATAATAATCAAAATAACCTTGTTTTGAAAGTTGTGTTATGGAAATATTTTATACTTGGCAGTATAAATAGTTCAACAAATATGCGATTTATTTTTTCTGTTCTAATATTAATAAATCCCTAGAAACTCGCTACTTTCAATTTAAACAAATTGTTTAACTCATAATTTTTAAAGTCTCAGCTTGGCACATTCTCCTTTTGCAATAGTACATTCGCAAGTAATTTTTTTCATACACTTCTTATCCTTAAATAGATGCATTGAAAAAATTCTTTATTTAGAATGCTCAACATCAGACTGCAAATATCTCCGTTTAGTAATTGGATTGCAGCCAAAAGGAGAAAAGATAATTTATATTTTAACATTGGATTTTCGGGGATTTATGTGTAAAATATCTATAAACTGACTTTGTTATCCGTTTTATGTCAAAATAACGGCTTACGTGTTTTTACAATTTTAAAATTAAAGTTGCGTGAATCACGTAATTTTCTCTATTTGTCTAATTAATATTTTCGTTGTAATGTCTATTGTTAATAATGTGTTGATATGTAAAGAAAGAACACAAAATAGTGGTTAGAATATTTAGTATTAGAGTAGAATATTTAGTAGTTTTAGAATAGTGGTTAGTTTATTTTAAAATAATTGATATTTTAACTTTTTTATAAACATTTGATTATTTTATTTAATGACTGTTATAACTATTATTTTCCTTTTTTTAATTCAAACCGTTTAAATAATTCAGATTTTTAATTATGCAGTAAAACTGTAGTTTTGACATGTTGCAATCAAAATAATTCACGAAATAAAAATTAATGATAGGATGCATAAACCAAAAGCTTTAATCCAAAACAGAATGTCTTATTGCATATATATAAATTTCAAAATATATAACGTATTTGGTTTTAAAGAAAAAGATTAAATCTAAAAAGGATTGAAATATATTTTATTATCCATAAAAAATAACTTAAATTGCGTACAACTGGAGCAAAAAGATAAGGATAGAAATTTTAAAGAATGCATACACAAATTGTCGTTAAAAAAGAAACATATGCATTGTAGTTGAATTATAATAAACATATAGGCGAAACTTATAAAATAGAACAAAGATTATTCTATAGAAATGTAAAATTATGTATAACTTCATTTTTCTCCAAAGCGATAATGTTCCCAAATCCCTTAGTTTATTGTATTTAGGGTAAATATATAGATGCTATTTTGCATATATATAGATGTAATATATAATATATATGTATGTATGTATGTATATATATATATATATATATATATATATATATATATATACACACATATATATATACATATATATATATATACATATATATATATATATATATATATATATATATATATATATGTATGTATGTATGTATATATATATATATATATATATATATATATATATATATATATACATGTGTGTGTGTGAATGTATGCTTCAGCATACCTAACAGACCTTTTTATTCAGTGGACCCGAAATTTAAATTATAGAAAATATTTTAAGATCGTGAGAACACATATAAATTACTCGCAACAAGAATAAAAAAATTAATAACAGTGAAAGTGTACCATTAAGATATTAGAAGGAAGAAAAATAAATATCATCACATATTTATAATAGTTTTATGACGAATAAATATAAAGTATAAAAGAGTTTATTCTATAGAAATGTAAATGAAGTGTTGTATAATTTTCAAATTATGCATCCTAGTTCCTAGATTTAAAACTTCAAATCCCGTAGTTTATGGAAAACATATTAATTTTATATACCTAAAACATGATTTGAATACGTTGCAAAAAGTAATATATAGTGAAATTATTGCATAATTACATTAAAAGAAAAATAATTTAATAGGACCAAAGAAGATGCGACTTAAAAGCCAAATATATAAAAATGCGTAGTTCAATTTACTGACATAAATATGATTTTTACTGATATAAGTGTGGTTAAAGGCACAACATTGATTTATTGAAAAAAAAGATATTTATTTAGCATCAATAAATAAACATTTTGCATTCCACTAATAACAGTATCCTAAGTGTACCATTACAAATTGGAAAATAATTACCAATTAAAGGCTTTATCACAAGTTAAGATGACCTGAAATTAATCGTATTTTTTTGTATGGTAGAAATCTTCATATTCGCCGCCCGTAGAAAGAAATAAATATTGATACGTATATGTCGATATTGGACCACTGATAAAAAAGTCACGTCAGCATTGTAAAAACAGACTAACTAGTTTTTAACATTAAGATTAAACTTTTATAATAAGTTAGGCTGTGACTTATACTTTAAAATAGAAATACGTCTTCCTAAATTGGTGTTGCGTATATATAATTCAGATGAAATATTTGTTAACATGTAATCTTATAAAATGACCAAAACTCTTGTATTTAGATATATTTTGGATTAATTTTGGAATGAATAGTTTATATATTTCAGAAACTTTTGCCTGCCTTGTATATCACATATGACATGCACATTTAATACTTTATACTCTAGTATGCCACATATGACATACAATACACTATATTGTGTATACAATATTTATATTTTATTTCTTTGTGCATTCTATATAATATAGCGTCCTTAGCTCTATATATCATAGGTAATATACAGGGCAGCAAATTTCAACCTAAACATTTATATTTAATTCCTCTAATTAGAAGACAGATTTTAAACAAGAATGTTTTAATAACAGCCATAGAAGTAAATATAAACTATTTCGATGTATATGTATACCAGAGAAACATAAATGTGAAACACAATATATGTCTAGACCTACAAAAATATGTTCCTTAAAATAGAAATACGTCTTCCTAAATGTGTGCTGCTTATATATAATTTATGAAATATCTGTCAATATGTAATCTTCTAAATTGTCAAAGAGTATTGTATTTAGTTATATTTTGGGATTAATTTTGAAATGAACAGTGTTTTTATAATTTTGAATCTTTTGTCTGTCTTGTATATCACATATGACATGCACATTTAATACTTTATACTCTTGTATACAACATGTGACATACAATAATCTAAATTTTATATACTAACTTTATATTTTATTTCTTTGTGCATCCTATATGATATAGTGTCTTTAGATTTATATATCATATGTAACGTACAAGGAAGCATATTTCAAACTAAAAAATTATATTTCATTCATCTAATTAGAAGACAGAGTTTATGCAAGAAAGTCATAATAACAGCCACAGAAGTAAATATAAAATATTTAAATGTATATGTATTCCAGAGAGAAATAAATGTGAAACAGAATACACCTGTAGACATACAAAAATATTTTAATTTAATATTCTCTACTTAGTCAATCCAAAACAAAAACTAACAGCTAGCGGGTTCCATTGGTCTATGTATTTAATATATGAAAAAAGTAAAAATATTCTTGTATGTATTCAATATATTCTTGTATAGGTTCTTGAATATGTTATTTGTAAAAGTACATTGATATAATTAAATATTAATTGATATTTTAACAGTGCTACCTCTTGAGGTGAAACTTATGAATCTTCATTTTCCTGTGCTTGCTGGTCTACTTCAAGAAGTTAAGTGCGAAGCTCTTGGCTCAAGACCACGGGCATTTTTAACGTGGTGGCTTGATGACAAAAAAATTGAAGCTGGGACGTATGAAAAATTTCAGAGAGGAGGAAACTATACACTAAGTACTCTACAATTCATCCCTAACCCACAAGATCATGGAAAAAAACTTGTCTGTAAAGCTGTAAATACAGTATTTCCAGAAACTGCAGTGACAGCTGAAATAATTTTGCAAGTCCAATGTAAGTACACAAAAAGATATTTTAGGATCATAACGTTACATTTAATATTATAATTATGTATTATAATTACTACCATTTATGTGGAACTTTTATTCTTTGATATCTCCGAGTATCTCAGTGAAATATAAATTTAAAGTCACTGGTGTTTTTGAAGACCATCATACAGACAGCTTCTTGACACACTCATGCACACAGTCGTAAGATCAATTTATATGAGGTAATTTATTTGGTACAACGTGGTCAGCAGCTTCACTACTCGCCAATATTTTATTTTTTTTTTCAAGTACCATGTTACCTTTAAATGTGAAATGTAAATCCACATAGTGAAGTGGAATTACAGCAAAATAGCTAACTTAATGGTATGATTATTCTGAAAATATCTTCTTCCTCCCTCCTGAGAAAGAAAAAAAAAGAAATCTATAATCTAGATTTATTGCATTAAAAAATTAGAAAAAATCGAAATTACATGTATCTTTCCTTTCTTATACACAGTACAGTTAACCAATTTAATTGTTCAGATACCCAATTTAAGTAATTTAGATTATCCGGTGATTTTGAACAATTATAAAAATTTACTTGATTATATATTTTTTTTTTATTTTGTATTTACCTGTAACTATTAAAATAAAAATTCCTTATATTAAATTATATTTCCTATTGTATAAATTACTTTAATATGATTATGATTCCAATAGAACTTGATTTTATTTTAAATTGACATTCTATAAAATATATTTCAATATACATATGTCTAGAATTTCATACGAATAACTAAATATTTAGATCATTAAAAATAAGTAGATCTTTCATATTTAAAATTGACTTTTCTACGAATAAATAAGACTGATAGAGTATGTAGAATTTTCTTTAAAAGTCAATTTTATAGCATATTTCACAGTAATTTAACTATACTATAACATTTTTATGTATTAAAAGATGTGTATAGGTTCAATGAACTTTTATCAATAAGTAAATTAAATTGATTTATTACTTTGAAGAGGAAAATGATGGATTCATCTTAGCTTTTACATTTTCGTCGTGCAAAAGTGGATGCATATTTTATTTTTCAAATGCAGCTTTAAATATAGACAGATATGTTTCTGCTAAATGTACCTACAAGATATAACTCATTTAGAAACCGGGATACATATAATTTAAGAAAGGCTGCGGATACGAGTAAACCGGTTAGAGTATATAACGTAATTTAAATCCTAAATGCGTGCTGTAAATAAAAGATAATCTTCCATGAAATAGTTTAATTTACAAATCCATATCAAATATTTATTATCCATAAACTTTTCTCTTCACCTCTGTAGCAGTTCTTGCCAGTAGCAGTTGTACGTGGCAAGCGCGCTGGAAAGATGATACATGAATTAAAGTGAATGGTTGTGTATTTCGTTTGACGAGCACCGCTAGTGTGAAAGAACCGATTAGCTTAAATGGATCTTCGTAACTTAGAAGCAGACACAAAGCACAAGACCACACACACACAACCAGCCACTACCAGAGGTATCGTTTGAGTATTTAAACGATATTGTGGTGAGAAATATATTATACGTGCCCCAGTCACCAAAAACGAACACGGGCGGGTCTCAGGTGCATGAAGTCTCGAACTCTCACCCCTCCAATGTTTAGGTAGATAGTTTATGACTGAATTACTGTAGCTCTCATTTCTTTTACTATATGATTTCAAAATTTTCTTATTTCTTTAACGTTATGATCTCAAAATGTTCGTTAAACTTGCACCAAAGAAAACAATACATATTTCGAAGTACATAAGTGAAATAAAGAAAAAATATGTTCATTTATCTAAGTAAAAAATAGGCTGATAATATCAATGTTTTTGGCGCTGTTGCAATATTTTATCAGTTTTGAATTTAAATGTATTTTATAAGTGCACATAAGGTTAATGAAAAGAAAAAAGGAAATAAAAATGATATATATTTAAACCAAAGGATTTTTTTTCTTTGTTTGTACAATGTCTCTCTAAACCGAATCTACTGAATTAGAAGGTTTGAAAAATTGTTAATATAACGGACATGACATTTGTACGTAATATAAAATTATTAGTAATAATTCTATAACTGATATTTTGGATAAACTGAGTAAAAATATCTTAAAGTAAGCAAAAACTTCATGCTGAAAAAATACTTCATACGGTGAAAAATAAACTTTGCAAAGAGGCACATTTTTCACTGTACTCGCAGTGCCATATATAAAAAAAATGAAAGTGGTTCTAATAGCACTACGGAATTTTAAAAATATCTTTAAAAAATCAATTAATTTCTCAGCAGAATTTACTGACCATAACATATTGATATGCATTATATATGTATTACTAAAATTTATTAACTCAATTATTCACATCTCACCTTCAAAATTACACATATATAACAAAGAAAATAAAAATATGCACACACATACATACACACACATATATATTTCTTTATATATACGTGACGTATTTATTATTTCCAAGTTACACATAAAGATAATCTGAACATATTTCTAATTCCAGCTATACCCATAGTAACCTTGGAATTTCCAGACCACTCTAATCATTCCTTCGTGGAAGAGGACACTAACGTCCAAATGGAATGCCTGATCCGTGCAGATCCCCCAATCATCGACATTACATGGCACCATAATGACCGCCTACTTAGAGAGGATCGAATCAAGGGGATTTTAATCAGAAACCATACTGTAGAGATCGAAAGGGCGAAAAAGGAACACAGAGGCAGATATCGATGCTTCGCGACCAATGCCATCGGAAGGGGATCAAGCAGTTACGTTCAGCTAGACATTATGTGTAAGTACCTGTTTTATTTCGTTCTTTCTTTTTAGCGAATGATGCCTTATAACGATTGGATTTACACCGGAAAGCACGGAAAATTGCTACATGTTGTGAATGTCTCTGCTTAATAAGGATTAAGTTAACGATAAATTCAACAAAGGTATATTTAATACCCTGATCTATTACTGTATTATTAATTCCTATTACTAATTAATATATTTTGAACATATGTGGATTTCATTTTATGTAATGTTAATTAATTCATGGAAAAAATTTTTTACTTTTATGTCTTTTTTATGGAAACAATTCTATGTTTTCTAATTTTAATTGTATTAATCACAATCAAAATATGAAATATGTATACGGCATATTAAAGAAACAGTACTACTAAATTTTCAAAATTTACTTTATTGTATTAATAATGAAGAATATAAAATAAAGCTAAATATCAATGACAGTCATTTATTTTACATTACATGATTTATTAATTGCGGATACAATCCCAATTTTCTATTATTAATACATGAGAAAATCAAAGCACACGCTAAATTGAAATCACTGTAAACTTAATAAAAATGCTTAGTTTAAGTTTAATATCATTTTAAATATTTTTCTGAATATTAAATTAATAGTGAATTATTATTAGTAAACTCGGGTGAATTTAAAATAAATGTTTAATAAATCAATAGTCTAAAAATTTTATTTAATTCATCATAAAACATAAAGTTCTAATCGTTGTAGAATAAATAATTTTGAAATTATTTATAAATACTTTAAATTAAAAATATATTAATCTTTATAAAGTCATGTTGTATATCTATTAAAATAAATTTACAATATTATAAAATAAAAACAGTTATATTCACTTACTCACAAGAAACTTTTGAAACATCTATATTAACAAATTATATTAAATTGAAGTAAAATGAGTTATTTTTATATGAACCTGAATCTTTAAATGGTTTAAAACATATGTATATATAAACTACCAAGATATTAAAGATATTAAAAAGTAATATTTATCATGATACAAAATAAAACAATATCAATCATATCATTATATTTAAGGTTAAAATATAAAAGTTATAATAAACTAAAATTTTAAATAGCAACAAATAGTAACATTTTAAATGTGTTTAAAATAGTCATATTTTCTTATTAGATATTTTGGATGTTATTATGCAAGTAACGAATTTCTATTTTTTTCACTTAGTGTTTATATATTGAACTAAATATGTTTTATAAAGTTAGATCTAAGTTAGAATGCATAGCATGTAATAATATAAATAATTTTCCCAGTATGCAAATTATAATTAAATGACATTTAATATGTCAAAATATCTTTTAAATTTCACATTTCTAAGAATAGTCTATAGGTCATAGGAATACAACTATTTTCACATGGAGTAGACATTTTTCATAATGTATTACTTCACATGACAAAACTTAATATGTTTTTTATAAAGTTAGAACCTCATTAATCTGGAATCTAGGAAAGTTATAAGTGTATTCTAAATGAATCAAAAATGTTTGTTTATAAGAAATTTATTTATAATGCAGCAGCGTTTTGGACATTATCCTAGAACTATACAGAAATCAATATAGTACAAGTATTAAAGGTACAAATGAGTAAGCAAAAACAAAAGAAAAGATAACAACAGAATAATATTGAATCATCTAGTAAACAAATTAGTCAGAAAGTCTCTTGCTTCACAATAACTGGAAAAGATGCATAGCTTCGAAATGTCTAGACATACAGGGAAATGTTCAGCACTCAACAATGTACCAATGTGTCAGGCAGGGTAACCACCAAACGAAGTCTATACAGATGGGCGGAGACAGTCATGTTGAATCGAGAAAAGAAAAGCTACTTCCCCTCTTACAATCAGAGATATCCCGAATGGAATCCTTCCTTGGCTCTTCTTCAAAGTGTTTTATAAAAACAACCTAATATAGCAAAGATTTAGCCTTTTTTTTAATTATGTATCATCTTAACACATAACAGGACACTAAATATTTTGCAGGAATATATGAAAATGAAGGCTGTAAATTAAAAATAAAACAGTAAAACTGATAAACAACACCAAAATTATAAAACTGTTTATATAGCTGCAAAAATATCAGACATAATTTTATTACAAATTTAGTAAAGGTTTTCTGTGTTTTAAAGATTTAACTATTTAATTAAAAGGGTTTTAACAACACATATATTTATATATAGGAAACTGTCATCTTTAATTTAAAGTTTTACATTTTTTTGTTCTACTTCGAAATCAATTAGTATTAATACGGCTAAACTTTTTAAATTTTTCAATTCTGCATATGAAAAGTTACATATTTTTATTAAGACTACAAACTCTTAAAAATAAAATAATAATTATTTAAATAATTAAGTAATTTTAATTACTTAAATAATTATTATTAATTTTAATATAATATTATTTAGAAATGGTATAATTTAAGAAAATAATCAATTCTTCTTTGAGGAATTTTATGTAAATCCATTTTACAAAAAGAAGTATTATACATGAAATTCCATGTCAAACATTTTTTAGAAGATATCAACTTTTTCTTCTAATTTAAATATCTCTTCCGATTAATATGTCAATCATTCGTTTTAAATCCCATTATTATAAAATAGATTGCATAAATTTTCATATCAGGAACTTGTCATAATAGAATATTCATATCATGAAAATACTTCCTGATAATATTTTATAAAACTATATTTCTAGTACAATAGTATTCTAAATATATGAAACGATTTTATTGGCAATTTTTTTTCGTTCCATTTCTCTGAAGAAATCTCGAGTTTTTATTTGATCTGTCAAATTAAATTCTTTTTTTTACATATTTTATCGGAAGTCATTGAATTACAACCCTAGGGAAAATTTAATAACCAAGATTCTGAATTCGTTTGATTTTTTGTATAGGAACTTATGGCCTACTTTTATTATGAAAGGTTTTATTTATCAACGATACATTTTTGGTATTTATGACGACTTTCAGTTTTGGATGAACAACCAAATTAACAAAAATATATTTTAAAAGATAGCTGGATTTTCAAAACAATGATTTACCACTCTTTTGGTTTTAAAAAATTTATAGTACTAAGACCTTGTAAGACACTAATATCCTTCGTCAGATAATTTTAATAAAATGCATATTTTTTTTATAAATTTTATCGAATTTATTGTGTACTTTGAATTTATATGTAAATATTACCTGACATCTAATTTCAAATGCGGACTATGCTACTTAATACAAAGAAGTATTTAAATTAGCACAATATATAACAGTAGTTTTCTTTATCTCTCTGTTAAAAGCAGTTTAAAATAAACAATATTTATATATTTTAAATATATAAAGAAGCACATTTTACTTTTGGAGCTGTTTAGAGTAGTGTTCAAAATAAAAATCTTACGATATTGGGAGGGATTTAAGTGTTAAAACAAATATCTCTAATAAAAGAAATTTTACATTAAATAAAATTATTCGATTATAGATATTTACCAGAGATATAAAAGTAAAGACAACGCATCTTTAAAAGGAGAAATAGTTTATATTTGTATATGATTTTTGACACTATTCTAGAACCTTTCAAAAGTAAGGTATATTAAAATTATATTCAAAATATATATCATTTGGAGCACACTTATTTTTAATTTCAGAGTAAGAATACCTCTTTTACACATTAAATTGTTTAATAATTGACATAAGACACATAGGACGGTATTTTTGATTCAAGGCAAAATGTTCTTGAGCAATTACATCAAGTATATAAACATTGTTTTCTGTTACACTGTATTTATGTACTATAAGGCTAATAAGTATATTGATATTAGTTAAATTTCAAATTAAATGTAATGTTTTATTTTCTCCCTATGAAAGCATCAATTAAATTAAATATTGTTTATTTGTAGTCTTATCTTTAATTAAACTATTGTAGGTTGGATACTTAGTTATTGTAAATGTACAAATACATAAACTGCATTTTCATTAAAAAATACAGCTCAATAAAGCCCAAGAATGTAATATTTTTATAATATTACCAACATGCTTCTTCCTGCTTATTAAATGTTGCTATTTATACAAGCATCACATAAAAGTTATTTTATTTGAAAATGCAATATAATCTTAAATTAACGAAATATTGAAATAACAAAGATTGCATTTTAAAATATTATTTCCTATATTTTTATCATTAAACTTGTCTCTTTTTCGAGTTTTATAGCTTAAAATAATGAAAACAGTTTCTAAAATGTTGTATATTTCTAATTAGTTATCTTATTTAAATATCATTAACTTAAGTAAAAATCGATATCCAGTTTTAACTCTATATAAATTCTAGAGATAAAATAAAAAAGTAAAAACAACTCGTTATTATACTACACACTTGAAAATGTTTACGGAATATTGTTGGATGACTTAATTTGTTTTACAAAGCCTCGTATTTTAATAAAAACTTTTTTCTAAGAAATTTAACTGCTTTATATGTTTCATTAAACAGCATTATATATTATGCTTATAAAAATAGCATTAGAAATTGAAAGGTTAAAAATTTGAAATTCAACATCCCATGTCCTCTGAATAGTACATAAAACAAAGCCAAAAAATAAATTAAAATACCTATTGTACGAATGCGACACAAGATATGTTTTCTTTAAAAATAATGCTTTTCAATGTTTATGATAGTAAGGCTTTCGAGAAAGAAATTTTATACAACACTTACTCAATTTTTAAATTCATTTTATATAAAAATGCGCATATTTTAAAAACCTTTATTAAAAAGCTACAATTCACAGAATAATTTAAAATTTTAACTGTAGGTATAACATCATGCATTCTAAGCAATTACACAAACTGACTATATGTAAGACATTAAATTTTAATGAAAAAATTACTGTTGTTTACTGGCACAAAGTTTGTTAAATCTCAGGAGGATGACAAAGTATCGTTTACTTTTTTTTCCACTCTTAATAAGGATCGATTATTTTAGCTAATGCCAAGAATCATGTATGAAATAAAGAAAGTCTAACAAATGTTAGAAACATTAATTGATCTGATATACATAGTAATGGAAATGGGAGTTTTGGATATTTATGAACCATATAAAGAGGAACTAATAAATATATATTTTATAGCAAAGTAGAAAAATAAATTTATAGAATCTTTTCATGGTACATAGAGTAATAATTCTTGTATCTTCTTCTCCACTCTTAATCTGGATCGATTACTTTTAGCTAGTGCCAAGAGTCCTGTATCAAATATAGAAATCTTAACAAATGTTATAAAACAATAATTGATTTGATATACATTGTAATATAAATGGGAGTTTTGGATATATATGAATCCTAAAAAAAGAAACTAATAAATATATATTCTATTGCAAAGTAGGAAAATAAATTTATAGCATATTTTCATGGTACATCGAGTAATAATTCTTGTATCTTCTTTTCCACTCATAATCTGGATCGATTAATTTTAGCTACTGTCAAGAGTCATGTATCAAATAAAGAAATCGTAACAAATGTTAGAAAACATTAATTGATTAGATATACATAGTAATGGAAATGTGATTTCTAAATATTAATAAACCATATAAAAAGAAACAAATAAATATATATTCTATTGCAAAGTAAAAAAAAAAAATTATAGAATCTTTTCATGGTACATCCAGTAATAATTCCTGTAACATCTTCTCCATTCTTAATCTGGATCAATTAATTTTAGTTAGTGCTAGAATCATGTATCAAATAAAGAAATAGTAACAAATGTTATAAAACAGTAATTGGTTAATACATAGTAATATAAATGGGATTTTTGGATATATATGAACCCTAAAATAAATAAACTAATAAATATATATTCTATTGCAAAGTAGGAAAATAAATTTATAGTATATTTTCATGGTACATCGAATAATAATTCTTGTATCTTCTTTTCCACTCTTAATCTGGATCGATTACATTTAGCTAGTGCCAAGAGTCATGTATCAAATATAGAAATCGTAACAAATGTTAGAAAACAATAATTGATTTGATATACATAATAATGGAAATGTGATTTTTGGATATACATGAACCATATAAAGAGAAACTAATAAATATATATTCTATTGCAAAGTAGAAAAATAAATTTATAGAATCTTTTCATGGTACATCGAGTAATAATTCTTGTATCTTCTTTTCCACTCTTAATCTGGATCGATTACTTTTAGCTAGTGTCAAGAATCATGTATCAAATAAAGAAATCTTAACAAATGTTAGAAAACATTAATTGATTCAATATACATAGTAATGGAAATGCGATTTTTGAATATTAATGAACCATATAAAAAGAAACAAATAAATATATATTCTGTTGCAAAGTAGAAAAAAATAAATTTATAGAATCTTTTCATGGTACATCGAGTAATAATTCCTGTAACTTCTTCTCCACTCTTAATCTGGATCGATTAATTTTAGTTAGTGCTAAGAATCATGTATCAAATAAAGAAATCGTAACAAATGTTAGAAAACAATAATTGATTTGATATACATAGTAATATAAATGGGATTTTTTATATATATGAACCCTAAATAAAGAAACTAGTAAATATATATTATTGTGCAAAGTAGGAAAATAAATTTATAATATCTTTTTATGGTACATCAGGCAATGATTCTTGTATCTTCTTTTCCACTCTTAATCTGGATCGATTAATTTTAGCTAGAGCCAAGTATCATGTATCATATAAATAAGTCGCTACAGATGTTAGAAACATTCCATTGCTTTGATATACAAAGTAATGAACCTTAATGAGCTTAATATCTATTTTAGAACTTTTAATCTGGATCGATTATATTTATGTTGTATCTATAATCTTGTATCATATATATAAGTCATTGTAAATGTTAGAAACCATATATGTATTTGCTAGATAAAGTCATAGTTATGTGTTTAATGGATATTTTAAAAAAAATATAAAAAGAGAAATACATGTATAACATTCTATTATGGAATCTCCAGTAATGCTCTTTTTTAGATAAATAACTTTCATAATATTTCCACTCCTTTTCACTGCAAGGATTTATAAATCATATTATTTTGTTTTTGCAACAGACATAAGGATTCTCTAAAAAACGTAAATAAATCTAAGTTTTCAAAAACTGGGAAAAGAAACTAAAAAAATGCATTGTTTGAAAAAGTATAGAAATCATCTTTACCTAAATAGTATTCAAAAGCGCTCAAACTTTAATTCAAAATTTAATTATATGCTCAAAATTTTATTTATATGCATGCAAATAAATGCACACTAAGAGTATTTTGTAGCACTACATATTTAAATGTTAATCCAAAGTAGCAGGACATTTTAACAAATGTCCTAAATGTTTAAGATGTTTAGCTTTTTACAATAGGTTAAACCAGAACATCAAAAATTAAAATTTAAAAAAATAAAGCGTACAATAATTAATACCTTTAACTGATGTACATGAAAAAAAAATAATCGCAGCACTATGCATATTAAAGTAAATTTATTTATAAAATTATTAATGGAAGAACATCCGAAGCATCCATATTCCTTTATAAGAATTCTGAAACTATATAATCAATGAAATCGCACTTATTATGGCCTTAGAAAGGGAAATTTCATGAGTACCATTAATAACTTTTCCTGTCACTTTTATTTAAGAACATGTCACAGTATCTTTACCACCTTGATATTTTTATAAACCATAATTTATATAATATAGTTTTAATGGGACGTAAATTTATAAGTATAGAAAAATATCAATATATCTCTAAAAGTGCTTAATCCTGAGAAAAAGAAATTTTCAAACCGTAATGTATTTTTATAGTTCTGTTAAAATATGCAGTAGCATATGCCTATACGCTTAAAAAATATTGCTTGTTATATTTACTTTTTTATGTATTATATATAGAAAATTTCTGATATAAAATTATTTTATGTTGAAACAGTGATTATGATATCCTTGATTATAACGAAAGTTTAAAATACATATCAAATATTTATATTGATGTATGAGTAATTTATATACCTAGGCATACATTTTATTATCTCTCTCTCTCTCTCTGTATATATATATATATATATATATATATATATATATATATATATATATATATATATATATATATATATATATATATATATATATATATATATATATATATATATATATATATATATATATATATATATATATAAATATATATAATATATATATATATATATATATATATATATATATATATATATATATATATATATATATATATATATATATATATATATATATATATATATATATATATATATATATATATATATTATATATATATATATATATATATATATATATATATATATATATATATATATATATATATATATATATATATATATATATATATATATATATATATATATATATATATATATATATTATATATATATATATATATATATATATATATAAATATATATAAATATATATATAAATATATATATATATATATATATATATATATATATATAATATATATATATATATATATATATATATAATATATATATATATATATATATATATATATATATATATATATATATATATATATATATATATATATATATATATATATATATATATATATATATATATATATATATATATATATATATATATATATATATATATATATATATATATATATATATATTCTATATATATATATATATATATATATATATGTATAGGCGTTATATAAATTTCTTATGATGCCAAAGTTATTTCAAGTATTTTATAAAATTTTAATGTGTATACTTAAATAATAAAATAATTATCAGTTTATTCACGTCTTATCACAGACCCCCTTCAATTAGGATTTATTTCTACTTCTTAAGAAGTATGTTACACTTTTAATTAGTGAGTACTAAGAAACTATTTATCATTAAATAATAATTATAACATATGTAATAAATATATCTCTTTGCTTACCATGAGAAATAGATTTATAGTACCAAAATTCCATTGTTGTTTGAGTTATATATAAAAACATACTGTATTTGTTATTCTCTTTATCTTATTTTTTT
The DNA here is from genome assembly GCA_032207245.1 of Pardosa pseudoannulata. Lineage (NCBI taxonomy): Eukaryota > Metazoa > Arthropoda > Arachnida > Araneae > Lycosidae > Pardosa > Pardosa pseudoannulata. The sequence goes on along the minus strand of CM063505.1, from coordinate 28,688,415 downwards.
CCTTCTTTTCAGTCACTCCAGCTTGCAAAGCTCCTGCAACTTTAACATACGGAATCGGAAACAGCGAGTCCGCCAAATTAACCTGCGAAGTCGAAGCCATCCCAGATGTCGTTCTGTACCGCTGGGTCTTAAATAATTCACTTGGAGTCGTTGTCCTGCGAGACTGGAATGATGAAAGTTTCGACAGTGTTCTGGAATACACCCCAGAAGACGATACGGATTTCGGCACCTTGTTGTGTTGGGGTCAAAATAGCGTTGGAACACAGAAGGAGCCATGCATTTTTAATATAGTTCCTGCAGGTAAGTGATTTCGAACTGTTTTACAACAAGATTTGAAAGAGATGATTCTTTTTGAAAAAATTGTTTAAAAAGTCAACGCCTTAATATTATTACAATTGTTGTCTTTTGTACGGAAGTGATACATTTATCTATCCCAAAATTGTTACGAATATATAATTGGTGAAATATTTTGTTTATTAACCGTTAGTTATAAATTTTTAATACTTAAAAAGAAGATTTGCACAGAAAAATTTGTCCATGGGGTGATTTTTTTTGGCTCTGTGCTACATTTAATTAAAACAGCTTTATTTATACATTTAAATGAATTTGAAACACATAAATATCAAAAAAAAATATTATTAATATATAATTAATTAAATTCTTTTGGATGTCAACCATATGCTTTAACTAGTAATGTTTAAAATTTAAAGGGAGTTTTTTACAGAATGAACTACTGAAGTATTCCTTCAAACGTTTTACTACATTTATTTAAATTAGTCGTTGTAATTGTCTTAAAATAATAAATGAGTAACTTTCATCTGAATGTGGCATAATACTGAGAATTTTATAAGAAAATTCTAATGGCTAGTTATTTGTACAATAAAATAATTATATCTCGTAGATAGTGAGTTAAACTTAAAAAAATTGAAAGTGATTACATTAAAATACGCAATATGTATAACCTAAAAGCAATAAACTCAATAAAATAAAATCAATAATTCAATTGGAGCAATTGCACTTCCATATCGGAATGATGAAAGGTATGACAATGTTCTGGAACATACCCTTGAAGACTAATGGATCTTATGAACTTGTTTCTTTAGGGGGAAAACAGTATTGGAATACAAAACGTATCATGTATTTTCAATATAGTTTTTGCGGGTAAGTGGTTTTCAGAACCGCATTATAATAAGTAAGGAAAACACTGATTGTCTTAAAAATGGTTATTTGTAAATATTAATAAAGACCTTTACTTTTATTAGAAAGTGAAACATTTAAAATCATGAAATTAATATGACTATATAATTAACAAAAAAAATTAACATTTAGTTTTAAATAGTATTTTCTTTTCTGAAAGATCTATTTATGAGCTGTTTCTTTGACCATTTTTGAAACACTTATTTAAAATAGACACTAGAAGTGTAATAAAAGTACGGATAAGTCACTAAACTTTAGGTGAATTCGACTTAAATCTGGAAATTCTATAAACAAATTTCAATGGCGAGTTATGTTGTTGTTGTTGTTAAACATCCTGTTGTGTAGGAAAGCCTAAACCAACTCCAAAATCAACGTCGTATTAGAGCAGCAAAAACCTTTGTTAGTTTAACAAACAACTGGCTTCAGAAAGGGCCCAAACCATTGAGAAGTTGAGTGAAACTAGCTGAAAAAGTGTAGGAACAAGGAGAAACTTCTATCTCATTAGGAAATTTCTTGTCTAGGAAGTGTCAATTTCTTAATCTGGCCTAGGCTGACTGGAGATGCCTGGGGCCGCTCAGCATCACAGTCTGTTCTGGGAACCTAGCAGCGTGTCATTTATGAAATGACTAAGTATAAAGTAAGTTTTGTAAAGAGTCGATTTGAAGTGGAGTTAGATCTGCAGAGTTGAACGGAATATGATTTCTAACAAGTGTATCCTCAATCTCATTATCGTATAATCCACTGTGAGACGGATTTAACTGGAAATATACTAATCCCATTAGATCTAGCTCAGAGAGGAGTACTAAAATACCCTGACCAGCTTTATAATATGTATTCGGACATTCTTTTAGATATAGAATAATACATGTATTATCAATTGAATTTAATTACTACTTTTACCAGTACTAAAAGCATAATCTAGAGCTGTAATTACTGACCTAAAACAGAGACTTAGTCAGAGTTTTGGATACAAACTCTATTACCCTCCCTAGGAGAGTTTATTATTCGTAAAATAGAAAAATTATAAGCCGGGAATAGTCAGTTAAACTTTTATTAAATATCAAATTATTGCCCAGAATATATAAAATTTTAGTTCTTTGCACTGATCCTAATACACATTCTTAAAGGATATTTAATGTTATAAAATTTATGCTAAAATTCATCGAAAATAATTTAAAATTCAACATGCGTTTCTGAATATAATTTACAGGTTGACGTGATATTCCAAATATATATGCTAATAATTAACCATTTTTTTTGTTCGAAATTAATTAAATTTTATTAATAACTTGATACAAATATTAGTTATTTAGAAGGAAACGCATAGCTCTTTACAACGTGTTTGTTTCAATGTAGCATTAATCCTTCGATTATCTCATAATGTATTTAGTCTCTGATTTTCCAATAGTGAATTTCATTGAAATACGATTTGATGTCATTTAATAAGAATTAGTACAAAACACATTAATTGTATTATGACTTAAATAATTTACGTATTTATTAACTTTTTATTTCAATTAATATTATAGCTACCAAAATACCAACAAAATTTCTATGACGAAATTAATAATATATGCCTGTTTCCTCTGTTCGTGAACAGCTGGATTAGAGGGTTCAGCCCAGGCAATCCAGTAGCCCTATCGCAATGAAGTTCGTAAGCACAATAGATAAACGCTTATGTAGACATTAAACATTTTTCTACCCTCTAAAAGTATTATTATTGCAAATATTGTTATAACATGGATACCAATTTATGTATTTTAAAAGAATAATAAAAATGAAACAATATATATATATATATATATATACAAACCATATTTTCTGTAAATCTTATATCTAAAAATACTTTTAAAATGAGATTGCGAATAGTCTAGAACATTGTTATGAAAAAGCATGAATATTAAGCAGTAAAATTCGAAATCTCACGCTGAACACTAAATATTAAAAAAGAAACAATATTAAAACATTTCCTTGAGATATCACAATATGTTCTTTAATAATTTACAATATGACAAGGAAGTATCCTGCATTGCATATTTCACAACTTTACTCTATTCTCTGTGGAATACTACCATATATGAGATAGTAAATATATAACGAGACTATGGAATTTACAGATAAAAATATCCCCAATATTCTACCGTGAATGTATTTATGAAGCGCCTAAAAATTCAAAAGGAATAGTTTACCATACAAAATATTTACAATGTAAAAACGTAAACAATAAAAATTACTGTACAAATATTGACAAATCAGATTAAATTTAATTATTTTCTTGCAAAGTCTGAATCTCTATTATACACGAAGGAGCGTATTTTTTCTTCTTGCACGAAAATATATACTTTGCCAAACAATGTATTTTATCGAAAACACCTTTCTCTGAAAAGCAATTTTTTACCAAAAAACTCTTTGCTGCGATACAGTAAAGGAAATGATATAAATAGCTAATAACCAGCTGCAGTGCAGAAAAAAAAATTCAGGTTTTATAAACAAGAATGTTTTAGAAATCCCAAATAAAATAAATTCAAGCATATTTCTCATAGAGTTTGTTTTATTTTATGGGAAGTTTTTTTTATTATATATATATATATATATATATATATATATATATATATAATATATATATTTATATATATATATGTATATATATATGTATATATATATATATATATATATATATATATATATATATATATATATATATATATATATATATATATATATATATATATATATATATATATATATATATATATATAATATATATATATATATATATATATATATATATATATATATATATATATATATATATATATATATATATATATATATATATATATATATATATATATATATATATATATATATATATATATATATATATATATATATATATATATATATATATATATATATATATATATATATATATATATATATATATATATATATATATATATATATATATATATATATATATATATAATATATATATATATATATATATATATATATATATATATATATATATATATATATATATATATATATATATATATATATATATATATATATATATATATATATATATATATATATATATATATATATATATATATATATATATATATAAATATATATATATATATAATATATATATACATATATATATCTATATATATATATATATATATATATATATATATATATATATATATATATATATATATATATATATATATATATATATATATATATATTATATATATATATATATATATATATATATATATATATATATATATATATATATATATATATATATATATATATACATATATATACATATATATATATATATATATATATATATATATATATATATATATATATATATATATATATATATATATATATATAAATATATATATATATATATATATATATATATATATATATATATATATATATATATATATATATATATATATATATATATATATATATATATATATATATATATATATATATATATATATATATATAATTCAAATTTAAAAATATACATCTTCACGTTTAGTAAAGATGTAGGATAAGTAATTAATCTGAGATGGTTAGTAGTAATATTTCTGAGATGTATGCAGTCAGTACAAAAATACTTAGTAAAAATGCCTTATATAATTTGATGTATTAAGAACGTACTACATTTAACAATTTCTGTGGTTTCGGTAATAATTAAGCAAAGGAGAATATTCTTACTAGGCAAGGTGTTAAGTAGAGAAAGATTTTTCTTTTGTCTTATGTTATTAAGCACACCAGTCACTAGCACCAATAAACCTGAAAGCGTAGGTGTTTTGTAACGAGGTTAACAGCTCAAGAGAACTAATAGTGGGGCATGAAATAATAAGCGTTAATATTTGTTTCCAAAAATGTATTTATGGCAAATATTATGTATTATTTTCGGCGAAATATAAATTTCAAATACATAGGCAGATAATATACTACATAGAAAATATCTTTCAAATACAAAATATTCAATTTCAATACAAAAAAAATTACTCCAGTGAATGGAAACAAGCACCAGCTGGATAATAAAATGTCCCATATTTTCAAATTTAACCAAACAGAAAATGTCACAATGATTCCATCTGTTCTTTGATGTCATAATAAATTTGATTACAGTCGTCAATTGAAATTGTGTTAGTTAAATAAATAATATTTAAAAGCTCTCACATTACATTTTCATACTTAATAATACTTCAGAAATATATATGTAAATAAAATTTTCCATAAAAGTATAGTTTCTTGACAAAATTTTATACAAGTAGACGTACTGTTTTGCACATTAAATTAGTTTCTTCATTAATTATATATTAGTTTAATATTATATACAAAGATAATTGGTATTTTCGATTTCATTTCCGTTAAATACAATATACGTAAAATATTTGTTTATTTCTCTTTAATGCTTAATTTTATTTCGTTTCATTATATGAAACGTTTCATATAACTCAGTAGAATTCTCAAGAATATAAACGCATAATATATTTTGCTGCTTAAAATGTGATTTGGAAGCAGTGAATTGTCCAAATATGTTGAATAAATTTAGGAGAACTATACTATAAACTATGCAGATTTCAGGAAAAAACTGTATGTTTTCGAAAAAAATATTCCCTAATTATTAGACAAACACACAAGCATCACAATAATTATAACCGAATTTCTAAAATAAAAAAATATTCTGGTAGCACTATATTTCATAGACAAGACAGTCCCTTTTACAACCAACCTTATCTAAATTCTGAATTGACTTTCAAAAATGCACTGTACATTGTCAAATTATTGGTTGTCCTTATCAAGTGTACAATTACCAGCATTTCAATTTTAATGCGGGAGAACTAACTTCATACAACCCATTACGTACAGCATTTTTTTTTACCAATTTTAACTGTTTCTACCAAAGAATAGATAAAAACTACTTAATCCAATTAAACATCGCAAATACTCTATAAGTATTCGTGTCCAAGTAACATTACTCGATACATATTCCACCATAAATACTCTCCAACGTGCCATGAAATCTAAATAACCGCTACTGGAATTCTTTTCACACACGCTACATTTTTACCTTGACGAAAGTCAAGATTTCTTTTGGTTATAAACCAAAAAGATTTCCTATGAACTCACTTTCTAGAATTGAAAAACATTCTAATTTTGAAGAGTTACGCCTGAATTAAATTGAATTAAAAAATTAAATGATGGTGAGAGAAACTAAAGCAGAATCATAGTTTTAATTTTTTCTAGTTTTACAAGGTTTTTATAAGTGTTTTATATTTTTTTTACAATTTATATCTACTGTATTGATGTTACTTTATTGAATTTCGTATAATACAGAAGTCAATGTAAAAAATAAAAACCTTTTGATCACTGGAGTGATAAAATAACTGTATAAAAGAATAAAAATTTATACTTTTTACATGTACAGCTTCTGAATAATTTAAAGGAATAAAAGATTAAATTTAAACAAAGACTAGTTAAATAAAAACTTAAGTGTCACAAAAGCAATCTAAAATAGGTTCTTAGTACACTTTAAACTAATTAACATTTTTTTACCAAATGAAATTTTACAGTGATATAAAAACATAAAAGGGTACCGAATTTAATTACACATTAATTACAGTATGTGAAATACATTTTTTATACATTTTAATTTAATTTTTTATTTTTGTATATATGATACCTATTTTATTGTTTTCTGTGTACAAATTTCGTGTAATGTTTTTTTAATTTTTCATAAAAGCATATTTAGTTTTATGATAAATATATTTGCAATTAAAGTTTTCAAATTGTGTACATTTTCTGTATTAAGCAGTGAACTGCTTGGAAAAATTAAAATAAATACTAAGATTACAAAAATATCTGAAGTACTTTATTGGATGCAATACAGAAAGCAATAAAAATACATTTTTTCTGACAGCAAAATACTAAAATGAAGGAAATTACATATTTCTCATAAACTCATATTTAAGAAATTTCTTTTTGTAAAATATTTTACAGAGGATAAAGTGAAAAAAATGTCACATTTAATATTATTTAAAACAAAAACTTTAATTTTAGAAAACTTTGAAGTTAAAAATGTAAAGAATTATAAAATTCCAAATAAGATAAATAAAGATACATTCTCAGCAATATTTGGGCTTGGAATATTTTTCATTGATTGAAATATCACAATTTGTACTGAAACTTCAATCTAAGATAAATTAGGGCAACTATCATTGCTTGAAGTATACACAAAATGAAAATATTTCGCGAAAAAAACGAGGCGGTTAAGTGCATCAGCAATTTAATAAACGTTTTATTGAAATTATTTATTATATTCAGTGTTATTGCGATCAAAAATTTAGACACTCAATCAGATGTTAAATTAGGTGATTAAATAAAATTGTTCAACATACTTCTGATTCATTTTGAATAATGCCATATTTTAATCTATATACATATGAAAGTAATTATAGTGTGATACTAATCAAAATGCATTCAAGTATAGTCCAATTGTATATTTTAATGTTCAAAAATAAATCCCTTGTGCCAAGAAACATGTTTAAAACCCAAAATGTTTTTCGATAAGGTCAAAATCTTCACTTGTTTTGAAATTGGAAGATCAAACTGTCTACGTCTACAATAGATCTACGTCTACAATACATTATTTCGTAAAAAAGTACTAAATATAATATTCATGAAAGAGTCATATGTAGCTCAATTAAAAAAAAAGTAAAAATTATAGTCGGATGTAGTGAAATAAAAATGAAATCTTATCATATCTAACATTCAAACTAGTCAGAATTTTTTCTATTTATTTTGCAAACAGTATACAATCTATATCGTTCTTTTCTGAATTCCATATAAAAAAAACACATTAATGTACTTGCTATTCTGAGACAGCAATAACCTACTACGAGGATTACTAGAATTAAAATATAAATATGGGTAAAATTTAAAAATTAAAGGATAAATAAATGACAATGAAACATTTAATTTCCTCAATAACGTAAAAAAAAACAATAAAGTGAAAAAAATAATATTTTTAAACAAAGAAGTATGTTAAGTATGATTTTTAGCATATAACAAAGTTACAATAGTCTGTTTGTTGAATTATTTCCTTTTGAAAGTGCAGACATCCCTATATATTTTACAGATTAATAAAATGAAAATTTTGCTAAATTCTACAAAATGTATATTAACATCTTCAATAAAATATTATCTGTTAAACATTATAAATATCCAGCTGCACTAGTTTCAGATACAATGTATAGCAAGTGACTGCATTCATGTCAACAAACTGTATGTTATTGACGCTTTTTTAGTCACTTTCAACCTAAGAGAAGTGAACGGTTGCTTTTATGTATTGAAAATCATATGAGCTTATTCGTATCCTTGTTATCATATACAAAACATATTCCACCATAAATTTTCTGCAACGGGTAAAGACACCTAATGTACATTGCCCAAAGAAAACAATTTCCATACACGACATATATTATGGAGATTTAGAGATTCTCTACAGCTAGACAAATCGCAACCCAGTTCGAGGTGGCAATATTTTTTGGGTGACATTAACATTCAAATTTGTAAGTATTTTTTATGAGAAAAGGCTTATATAAATATATTATACAAAATATAATTTTTCTTTGGAATTTGGAACCCCAGAACACAGTTATTTTATATTATTTATGTTGCATTTATTTGAAATGCAAAACTTGTTTTCTTATTTGAATGGGGTGTTATCCAAAAATTTTTCCTGGAACCTCAGCAATATAAATAATAGTATTTTATTTTATTTATATTTCATTTTTTTGGAATGTAAATTTTTTTTCGTATTTGAATGAATCATTATATTAAAACTTTGGCAGAAATGTAAATAATATTATTTTATGTTATTTATATTGAATTTATTTGGAATGCAAAACTCTTTTTCGTAATCATTCTAAAATTTTGCCTGGAGAATCAAAATTGATAAGCCAACTTGAGTTCTTTAAATTTTAACATTTTACAGTCCATTGTTCCCAATAGGGAACAGAATATTAATAATTTTTTTAAAGTTTAATTTCATCAATGTTGATACAAAAAAATTAGCAAATATAGTAAAAAGTCTACTCAAGTTTATAAAATGGAATTTATATTTCTATGATTAATAGGAAAATGTATAAAAAAACATAAAAATGACCCTTTTCATCCATTTTTATAGAGCACAAATTATTTTATAGAGTTCAAAAAACACAAGGTAGATGTGCACAGTGCACATTAAATGCAAGATTAACTTAAATAAGTGCAAGAAAAAATTGCATATCCATTGCTTTGTAATATATCATGGTATAAAGGTATAAACTCATGTTATTGATATTTGTTTAAGAAAATGTTGTTTTCATTTTAATTTATAAGATTTAAAATTTATTGATATCTGTGTTTAAATTTAATTTAAAAATAAATTTATATATATATATATATATATTTATATATTTCTATATATATATATATATCTGTATATATATATATATATATATATATATATATATATATATATATTATATATATATATATATATATATATATATATATATATATATATATTAATATAAATAATATAAATATTATAATTATTGATATTAATTATAAATTACTAAATTATTATTGGATCTAGACAAATATTATTTTCTTAACGGCACGATCTTTAAACTAAATACAGCTATTTATAAAATATATATTAAATGCAGTTTTCCTGGAACATTAAATTTCATTTATTAAAAAATAAACAATAAAAATAAGTTAAATTTCTAATGTTTAAAACAAAGAAATATGTTTAGCGATGCGTCTTAGGAAGATAAAGTAACCATTGGATTACAAACATTTATTTTAAATCAAAATAATTTTTTAAGGATTATAATATAATAAAACTTTTTCAATACAGTACTACATATAATAGTGTTCAGTATTCGAAATCAGTTATTCTCATCTAATGTAGAAGAATTAGCATACAGTTCAACAAACTCTAAATAACCGATGCTTTTATAAACAGTTTCTATCCAATAATAATGGACGGTTACTTCCTCCAATTATATATCCCAAATAATCTATGGAAATCCGTACCCTTGTAATTGTACACGATAAACATTTCCCAATAAATTCTCTCCAACGTGCTAAGAAATTCTACTAGCTCTTAGTGTTACGTAAATTCTTTCCACACACGCCATCTATTACAGTGAGGAACGGAAATCATTCTTTCCCTTCAAACCACAGACGTTTTCGTCTGATCTGGATTTGTAACATTTTTTAAACCTTATCTGATAGTCAAGTTGAAAACGTGTATGGAAAGAAAAAAAAAGATTAGGTGACTGTAGTAGGAATAAAGTAGGAATGTTAGAATTTTTAGGGTTCAAAATTTTTGCAATTTTTTCAAACTTTAATACACTGTTTTCTTGATTTTAATGAAACTGAACGATATGAAGTAGATGAGAGTCTAAATCGGTGAAATATATTATTACTCATAAAATACTATCAAATAAGAAAAAGTTATTTTTAAAGGATTACAAATAAGCTATTTTAATATTAGATTATGAAATATTGAAAATTAGTAAGACTTATTTACTAATGTTTTTTATCACCTACGTACAGTATTATAAAGATAGAGAGATGATTTCATAAATTTTAAATTATTACTTAAAACTCAAAATATTCTAAAATTTTATAGATTCTAAAATATTCTAAAAATATTCTAAAAATATTCTAAAAATATTCTATAAATATTCTAAAATTTTATTCTTGATAATTTTGTACATAGTTATCATCGAAAAATATATATTTCTACAAGGATTTCTTGACCTTCTTCTCAATCTTTCATACACATTTTTTTTTATTTCAATGAAACTAAACAATATGAAGTAGAAAAGAGTCTAAGGCGGTGAAATATATTATTACTGATAAAATACTATAAAAAAAGGTATTTTTCTAAGATTGCAAATAAGCTATTTTAATATTAGATTATGAAATATTGAAAATTAGTACGAACTATTTACCAATGTTTTCCATCGCCTATATACAGTATTATAAAGATATAGAGATGGTTTCATAAATTTTAAATTATTACTTAAAACTCAAAATATTCTAAAATTTTATAGATTCTAAAATATTCTAAAAATATTCTAAAAATATTCTAAAAATATTCTATAAATATTCTAAAATTTTATTCTTGATAATTTTGTACATAGTTATCATCGAAAAATATATATTTCTCCCGGGATGTCTTGACCTTCTTTTTAATCTTTCATACACTATTTTCTTGATTTTAATAAAAATAAACAATATGAAGTAGAAAAAATCTAAATGGGTGAAATATATTATTACTGATAAAATACTATAAAAAAAGGTATTTTTCTAAGATTGCAAATAAGCTATTTTAATATTAGATTATGAAATATTGAAAATTAGTACGAACTATTTACCAATGTTTTCCATCACCTACATACAGTATTATAAAAGATATAGAGATTATTTCATAAATTTAAAATTATTACTAAAAGCTCAAAATATTCTAAAGTTCTATTTTGGAAAATTTTGTAAATAGTTATAATCGAAAAATATATATTTCTCCCTGGATGTCTTAGCCTTCTTTTCAATCTTTCATATACTATTTTCTTGATTTCAGTGAAACTAAACGATATGAAGTAGATGAGAGTCTAAGTCGGTGAAATATATTATTACTCATAAAATACTATCAAATTAGAAAAAGTTATTTTTATGAGATTACAAATAAGCTATTTTAACATTAGATTATGAAATATTGAAAATTATTACGAATTATTTACTAATGTTTTCCATCACATACATACAGTATTATAAATATATAGAGAGGATTTCATAAATTTAAAATTATTACTAAAAACTCAAAATATTCTAAAATTTTATTTTTGATAATTTTGTAAATAGTTATCATCAAAAAATATACATTTCTCCCGATATGTCTTGACCTTCTTCTCAATCTTTCATACACTATTTTCTTGATTTTAATAAAAATAAACAATATGAAGTAGAAAAGAGTCTAGATCGGTGAAATATATTATTACTCATAAAATACTATCAAATAAAAAGCAGTTATTTTTCTAAGATTACAAATAAGCTATTTTAATATTAGATTATGAAATATTGAAAATTAGTATGAAGTATTTACCAATATTTTCCATCACCTACATACAGTATTATAAAGATATAGAGATGGTTTCATAAATTTTAAATTATTACTAAAAACTCAAAATATTCTAAAATTTTATTCTTGATAATTTTGTACATAGTTATCATCGAAAAATATATATTTCTCCCGGGATGTCTTCACCTTCTTCTCAATCTTTCATACACTATTTTCTTGATTTCAATGAAACTAAACAATATGAAGTAGAAAAGAGTCTAAGTCAGTGAAATATATTATTACTAATAAAATACTATCAAATAAAAAAGTTATTTTTCTAAGATTACAAATAAGCTATTTTAATATTAGATTATGAAATATTGAAAATTAGTATGAAATTTTTACCAATGTTTTCCATCACCTACATACAGTATTATAAAGATATAGAGATGATTTCATAAATTTTAAACTATTACTTAAAACTCAAAATATTCTAAAATTTTATATATTCTAAAATAATCTAAAAATATTCTGAAAATATTCTAAAAATGTTCTATAAATATTTTAAAATTTTATTTTATTTTTATAGTTATCATCGAAAAATATACATTTCTCCCGGTATGTCTTGACCTTCTTCTCAATCTTTCATACACATTTTTTTTTATTTCAATGAAACTAAACAATATGAAGTAGAAAAGAGTCTAAGGCGGTGAAATATATTATTACTGATAAAATACTATAAAAAAAGGTATTTTTCTAAGATTGCAAATAAGCTATTTTAATATTAGATTATGAAATATTGAAAATTAGTAAGAATTATTTACTAATGTTTTTCATCCCCTACATACAGTATTATAAAGATAGAGATTATAAAGATTATAGAGATTTCATAAATTTTAAACTATTACTTAAAACTCAAAATATTCTAAAATTTTATATATTCTAAAATAATCTAAAAATATTCTGAAAATATTCTAAAAATGTTCTATAAATATTTTAAAATTTTATTTTTGATAATTTTGTAAATAGTTATCATCGAAAAATATACATTTCTCCCGGTATGTCTTGACCTTCTTCTCAATCTTTCATACACATTTTTTTTTATTTCAATGAAACTAAACAATATGAAGTAGAAAAGAGTCTAAGGCGGTGAAATATATTATTACTGATAAAATACTATAAAAAAAGGTATTTTTCTAAGATTGCAAATAAGCTATTTTAATATTAGATTATGAAATATTGAAAATTAGTACGAATTATTTACTAATGTTTTTTATCACCTACGTACAGTATTATAAAGATAGAGAGATGATTTCATAAATTTTAAATTATTACTTAAAACTCAAAATATTCTAAAATTTTATAGATTCTAAAATATTCTAAAAATATTCTAAAAATATTCTATAAATATTCTAAAATTTTATTCTTGATAATTTTGTACATAGTTATCATCGAAAAATATATATTTCTCCCGGGATGTCTTGACATTCTTTTTAATCTTTCATACACTATTTTCTTGATTTCAATGAAACTAAACAATAGGAAGTAAAAAAGAGTCTAAGTCGATGAAATATATTATTACTAATAAAATACTATCAAATAAAAAAAAGTTATTTTTCTAAGATTACAAATAAGCTATTTCAATACTAGATTATGAAATATTGAAAATTAGTACGAATTATTTACCAATGTTTTCCATCGCCTATATACAGGATTATAAAAATATAGAGATTATTTCATAAATTTAAAATTATTACTAAAAACTCAAAATATTCTAAAATTTTATTTTTGATAATTTTGTAAATAGTTATCATCAAAAAATATACATTTCTCCCGATATGTCTTGACCTTCTTCTCAATCTTTCATACACTATTTTCTTGATTTCAATGAAACTAAACAATATGAAGTAGAAAAGAGTCTAAGTCAGTGAAATATATTATTACTAATAAAATACTATCAAATAAAAAAAAGTTATTTTTATGAGATTACAAATAAGCTATTTTAACATTAGATTATGAAATATTGAAAATTAGTATGAAATTTTTACCAATGTTTTCCATCACCTACATACAGTATTATAAAGATATAGAGATGATTTCATAAATTTAAAATTATTACTAAAATCTCAAACTATTTTATTCTCGATAATTTTGTACATAGTTATCATGTAAAGATATACGTTTTTCATCTAAATATACGTACCACAGATTTGTGCACATCAATCTATAGATTCCTGTGAAAGAATATAAATATTATAAGCGTATAATTAATAAAAGTATGCACTCTATAATTATTAAGATCAATTAATGTACATAATACTTTTACGTATATATCTAGGTTTTATTTTTGGTTATACAGGAAAGTATTCAGTATTCGCAAATGTATGCTTACTGTTAAAACTTAATAAAGCTAAAAACATTTTTCTTTACAGGAACATTAATAAAATGTATCAAAATATATTTCCTAAAATTCCGTAATAGGTGCATATGCAGTCATTAAATTTACGATGAATTAAAAGAAAAAAAATTATACTAAGTTATAGCTGGGTAACAGTTAATAAAAAGACTGAAAACAAAAATAGAAGTATTATAATAAAATTAAATGTACTAGTAAAATCTGAAATTTAACCAATGTAATATTAACTATTACTAAATCATCATTTATTAAAATTTAAACCATTTTATCATATACATAGTATCTTTCGAAGCAATTATTTGAAATATTTAAATTTTACTTACTCCTGAAAATCATGATTACAGTCTTAGTTGTTGCCGTATTAACGTGTGACAGACTCGATTTTATTTTTTTTATCATCTACACTCATTGCATACTACACATACTTAACATTTACCCATTTATATACTATAACTTCTTTAAAAATATATAGATTCTGTTTTCTTTTCTAGAATAACTGTGTTCCTTTAATA
>CM063505.1:28630611-28668111 GCA_032207245.1 Pardosa pseudoannulata | reverse complement strand
CGCGTCCGTTCAGTGGGTTAACAATAGAATTTAAATCCTTTCATTATTATTGTAAATTCTAAACAAGAAATTTCAATCAGTCTAACATGAAACTCAGAACTTATTTTACTTTTGTTGTTTTTTACTTTCTACTTTCTACTTTTTTAAATAGTAGTTATTTAAAAAAACTAATTTGATAAGATTTTATAATTTTGAGCAAGGAAAGTATGTGTACAGCTTATGAAATATCTTTAAGCAGGTTATCATACGGAAGTGATATTGCAAACTTTAAGAAACTTTAGAAGATAATGGGAACTTAATAAGTAATCATAATAAATTTAACTATCGCTTTGTTAGTTTCATTCATATTGTTAAATTTTTAAAAATTTAACAAAATATCTCACTAATATGATTTTGAAAAATATCAAGAGTTTTACCATTCGTAGGTGTTGAACATCTTAACACTTTCAACTTTGATATTTTCCGTACAATAGCAAATAACAAAAGTAAGGGTGGACTATTTCATCTAGTAAAACAGTAAAAGTGAAAGAAAAAACTTCCTAGCCCTTTTTCCTTTGTTTATTTTAAACATAATAAAATTTTTAATTAAACATTTTTGTAATATATGTTGCTTACAAAATGTCTTGATGAATTCTGAAAGATCTATTTTTTGTTTCATGATAAATCATTCCAAAAAGTGGCTAAAACAAAATATCTATATGTGAAAGCCCATGCAGAGAAATCGCTAGTCGGCACTTTTCACCATAAACATGCAAAGAAACTGTAAGCGAGAAAGTAAAACTCTACTTTTAAATTTGCAAAAAGCAACCACAATAAGCTTATTTGGGAATACATAGGAATAAATGTTCGGTCTCATCACAATACTTTGGCTTTCCAGGGACTGAAACATCCATGGGGAGGTATATGTCTATTACAGTAGTTTAGGTATCACTAAAGTGGGTATGCAGGATGTCTCTAGAAATATCTTGCAATTAATGGTTTGCTTTCGGAGTGCTACGGTCTAAGTTTTGCTCCGGATGGGTAATAAGACCAGGACCTTCTGCTTATAGCTGATTACAAATGGTTACAAACAGCCATGACATCGGTAGGATTCGAACCATCGAACTCTGGTACCGAAAGGAAGTGTTCTACTGCTCTATCATCGTTCGGTCATCTTGTATTGTCAGATTTCAGTTACACGAGAGAAAAACAGGCCACGCCCCTCAGAGATTCTCCGAGGAGATTCCCGAGTATTTAACTCTTGTCTAAGCGAAACAATACTTCGTGTATAACAGAGGGGTCTTAACCTACTAAGCTACTCCATCTTGCATTTGAAAAGATTATTTATGGATAGTGGCCTTGCTTTAATGGAATAAAGTATGGTAGACGAGCATTTAATCAAAAAAGTCGTAACAAATAGGAATGTGTATGATTTGAATTTCTATAAACAAAACACTAAAATATTTAATCTAACGAAATAATCTGAATTTCCAGAGATTAAATTTCAGATTTACGTATCTCTTTCATTAAATTTGATATGTTAGAATAAGCATGCATTAATTCAAAAATTCTTAATGAAATGTTCTTCGTATGGTGAATATTTAACTGAAAAATGCATTTGTTATTACGATTTTACAAGGAAATCGAAGAAATGGCAGTTTTATTTTAAATTTGTTTTATAGTAATTGGATATTTCTGAATACATATTACAGACTGTTGATTGGACTAGATAGAAATAATTAAAAAATCTGCTGAATTTACACTGAAAGTTAGTTTTATAAGAAGTAAAATTATATATTTTACACAAAATATTTCATTCTGCAAAATATAATATAATATAATAAATATAATAAAATATAATAAATATAAATATAATATAATATGATATAATATAATATAATATAATATAAGATAACATGATATAATATAATACAATACAATATAATATAATATAGTATAATATAATATAACATAATATAATATATATATATAATATAATATAATATAATATAACTATATATATATATATATAATATTGATAAATTATAAAATTTATCAACAATAACATATGATAGGTTTAAGAATCATATTACCCTTAAGGATATTTCTCTTATGCTACAAATGAAATTCAATATTTTAAATTGATGCCTGAATTATTAAAAAAGTATTTACTTGAGTGATAATGTAAAAAACTTTATTTCTTTTGAATAGATTCTTAAATTTTTAAGGACTACAATAAAGATTACGTAACTTGGATAGGATTTTTTATGTGAAAGCTCACGGTTATTTCAAGAGGAAAATTTTATAAATTTTTCTATATTGTATTTCAAATGTTGCAAAATCAGTGATCCATCATTTTTGTTTATTTTCTTAAATCTATTTAAGAAATGAAATATATCATTAATAATCAATTATTTGAAAAGATTTTTTTATGTGATTTTTTTTTTACTATATAAAATGTAAATTATGCAATAATGCTTTTTACATCGGTTAAAGAAATTTTTTTCTAGTTGAATTGCTAAAACTTGTAGAAAAAGAGTGCATAAATCAAGTTAAACGTTAAAAAGTTAGTTGTAAAAATATGGTATATATATATACATATATATATATATATATATATATATATATATATATATATATATATATATATATATATATATATATATATATATATATATATATATATATATATATATATATATATATATATACCTTTATTAAAATGCTTAATTAATCTAATTTAATATTATGTATCTAAATTTAAAAAATATGTTCTACTTTTACGTAAGATCCCAAACACTTCCTTTCAACCCTTTTACGATATTCTACAAAAAATGAAGGTGGTTGTTTTTTAAAATCACAGTTGTTTAAATTATTTAAATAATTTTTTGCTCATTATATTTGTTTGTGAACAAAGAAAAAGTAATCACTCTAACAGTATTAAGTTCTTGTCATTTATATTTTAATAAGTTAGATGATTCGTGATACATATTCAACAAGTTTGCTACTTCATGATTAGTATGGCGCTTTGTGTGTTAGATAGTAATTAGGACATACATTATCCTGTGGTAATTAAAAAATTCAATATTTCTTTTTCTTATCATAATATTCATGGAGATCCATAATTACTTTAAATCGTACTACTAAAATGTAATATTTTACTATTAAGATTTTATTAGTTTAACGTGTGTCAAATTTTGGGGGTTTTGTCAATACATAAATATATTCGATAGTAACTAAACAAAATATGCAAATTAAGCATTAAAATATTGTACTTCATGTATTATATTCTAAATGTAATAATAATATGCTATTCCTCAAAACATTTCATAATAAAAAAGAGACAAATTTTTATTGTTATGAAAAATAAATTGATGCATAAATTTTTGGATAAATTACATTTTATCAGGTATTCGTTTACGTAATTTAAGAGGACTTATTTTTTTAAATTTGAGAAAATAAAAACATAAAATTGTTCTATTTTAGAAACTTCTCTTGGCTCTGAGCATTTGTAAGTGAGTAAGATTAATCATGTCACACCAGTATAGCTCTTTATATAATTATACAAATTTTTGCTATTGAATAATTTATTTAAGAAAGATTTATTTATTTCACATTCGAATGATCAGGTAAACATTTTAACATTCTAAGCCCGGTACCACAATAACAACATAATTATTTACCACATAAAATAACTTCACATTTTAGCTTTGCAAATAGTATAATTTAGGGATATATATATATATATATATATATATATATATATATATATATATATATATATATATATATATATATCCGACACTATCCCTTTTATCCATTAATTATTCTAAATTTTAAATTCTCCTCTTCATATTAGTCCTATTTTAACAGTCAGCAATTTCAAAAGTAGAAGTTTGTCATTCCTTCAGCCGTATTCCGAAATTTTCTCTTTGAATTCTAAACGTTAAAATGATATTGCTCTCATCTTAATAAGAAAGTAATAATTCTCCCAAGAAAAATCTGTAACGATAAGTAAATATAGTAATCTTGAACACAACACTTTGTAGATGTCTGTAATAAACAATCACTCAATTTAAGAAATTAATTGTTGTCTCAGCATTCGGCCGATAGAATTAATCCCCACCTGGTACTTCATTCTCTAGGTTGGCATTGCGAGATTTACGCAGAAAGCATTCTGATATTGTCCGTTTCAAATTTCTTTGGATTTTGTCCTAATTTTGATTAGATGCAATAAAAATTACGTTTTACTAAGTCGTATTTCTTCCAAAAGTTTAACGGGACTCGTAGCAGCCCAGTATTTCCGGCTGGGGAAAATAATAGGGCAATTTACAGAGGATTTCCCTTATGAATGTGGGTCCGGTTTGTCTATCATTACATATATATATATATATATATAAATATATATATATATATATATAATATATATATATATATATATATATATATATATATATATATATATATATATATATATATATATATATATATATGAACAAACACATACACAATATTATTTCGAATCTTAAAAGTGAATTATTTAAGATTCGAGATTTTCTTCTGTGCTTGTGTTGAAGAATATGCCTTACACCGAAGAAACGAAAATATTTCTTTATATTCTTTTAAATGATAGTTGTATATCTAGTATAATAAATGTATCCGAAATTTTGATCTTGTGCTATTAACTGATCGTGCGTGGTTCTGAGATTAACTTATTTTCTGTCTATAGAAATATGTTAACTTATCTTCTGTCTAAATATTTAATAAAATGGAGATATATTTGTGTACAATACACTAGAAGTACTTTATATAATAATTTTTGTTAATTCAATAAATTATTAATATTCTAAACAAAAATATTTTTATAGTTTAAACATTTTTTGTAACTGTAATATTTATATCTACAAGAAAAATTTGACTGTTTATACATTCTAAAATTTTGAAACTTAGTCTATATCGTGTTTCTTTAACTATAACAACATCCTAAGAGCATTTATTACATATATAATTATTTCAATTGTTACTACCATCCGGAAGTAAAAATAATCATAAATTAATTTGAGCCATCTATTTAACAGGTGCACCCGACGCCCCTTTTGATTGTCACGTGTTTAATGAGTCAGCCAACTCGCTGGTGGTAGAGTGTAGACCTGGTTTCGACAGAGGCTTGAAGCAGTTGTTTCATATGGAGCTCTACGATTCAGTCGAAGAGAATATCGCAACTAATCTAACAAACAGCCTAAAGCCGTCTTTTAAAGCTACTGGCTTAGTGCCAGGAATGTCATACGTCGTTGTAGTATATGCTTCCAATGTCAAAGGAAGAAGCAATTCTCTGCTTTTGGTGGCATCTACGCTCTCTGCTCATGGTTCCAGAGATGGTATGCAAAACAATTATCATTTGTTCGGTTCACTTATTAAAATTCTTTAATGCCATAAGTTTGAGTGAAATATGCGTGGAATAAGTAGATAATAAGGATGATGAATCTGAATTAATAACAGGAATGCATTTAAATGTATGTATAATGTGTTGTTGAATAATATGTTTTAAAAGAAAATATAAATCTGACACATAGAAATCAGTGTTTATATAAATGGTAATAAGAAATTCCTTTTTATTTTGAATCACTTTAAGTATTGTAACTCAGCTGTAAATATTATTCCTTAATATGCATTAATATATATTTATAAGGATTCAAAAGCAAAAATAATACTACATTACATATTTGAAATAAATTATGAAAATTATCAATTATCTGACGTTTTTTGTTTTTGTAAAATAATCTCGTCTTTCTACTAACATATCATTTATTTATAGAATATAACTAACCCATATGTAACTAAAATTTTTAATTAAATATTTTGCTTTATTGTTACGGATGAAATATCTGTGAAACATAAATTAGAAAAAGATATACTGTATGTATTTCATCTGAGTTAAAAAAAATTTACATTTTTCTTATACTTATAAAGTCCTTAAATTAACTGATTTTTAATGTTTTTTTCAATTCATTGATCTTATTCATCAGTGTAGTGATAAACGAATATTCGGAATTCTTACTTATATTTACACAAAATATTATTAAACCAATTATACAGAAAATATTTGTTCTTATTGAAAATAAATTTAGAGACATATATTTTAGATCAATAGGTAAATTCTTTCAGGCTAGAAATAAAATCTAACTCTCTATCCTTTACTTGATAATCATAAATTTCCCCTTTTATATAATTTTAGATATTATATTATTTATTTATTATATTTTTGTTGCTAAAAGTTTCTGTTGTCTTGTAAGACTACATTGTGTTCTAAATAAAAAATTTCCTATAAAGTAAAATAAACTTTATTAATAGGTAAAAAAATCTTTAAGTAGATATCAATTTGTTATATATATACATATATATATATATATATATATATATATATATATATATATATATATATATATATATATATATATATACATATATTGACATTTGTTTAATGTCGGTAAATAACACGATTGCATCCTTACAATATATATTTTATGCCCTAATGCGAGGTAGCTAATTTTTTGAAATATTTACTGACTTTTTGTAAGTTGCATCTACTGCATTGTCGCAAACTGACTAGAGAAGAAAATAAATTATAATCATAACAAATTTTGAGGTTCGTTTAAGTTGAAAAACTTGTCAAAAGAGGATAGTGTTGATATCTTACCATTTTATAATATCTTTAAAATGTGTACCACGTTTATCCAAATTTCATAAAAATATACCAGGTAATCCAAAGTATATTAAAAATATAATAAACAGTTTTTCGGCAGAGAATAAATTTATAAAACACAGTTTTCATCAATCGTTCAGAAATAAAAACGCGTTAGTGAGGACAAAAACAAAAATACATTTAATTAGTTATCTTGGTGGCAATAACTTAATTTTTGTCTAATATGTCTTTCAGACTAAAAGCGGCTTATAGCTGTCCAAATTTCCTTTCATAAGACATCAATATGGATGTGATCCAAAAATACCGTTCTTTAAATAAGATTTATCACGCTGCATTTTCCAATACTTCTCACAATTCATTATGACTAACTTTAATATAATATCTGATTAGATATCTTGGCGAAGAAATGTAATGTTTTTTTTTTACCAAAATACGACTTATTGGTTTAAAATTGCATGAAAGTTACTTTACAAACATTCAATGTCCTTTCCAATGTCCTTTTTGTACATCAGTACGGATGCAAGCCTTAAAACAGCTTTAATTACATAACATTTAGCACTATATTTAGCAATATTTCTCACACTTTGCGGGACTAAATTTCTCTTGGAGACGGAAGTTTAATTACTTGCATGAGACTTATTGGCTAAAGTTCGGTCAGCAGTTACGTTACAAGTATACAATATGACTCCTGTCATTCAGAAAAATGCCTGTGATATGATATAACATCATATTTATCATCAGAACACCATTGGAATATTTTCACGTTTTGTTGTGATTAAAGAAAAAATTATTAATTCATATTGCGAAGTAAATTTTATTTATTTACCATTATTGGCTCTTCTGTTATTGGGTAAAAATTGCTTATCAATTTACATTACCATTTAATGTGACTTAATTCCTTCAGAAGTACTTTCTGTAATCCGATATAACACCGTTCCACATTTAGCATGCAGCAAAATTTCCCTTCTATTATAGGTAAATATAACTGAAAATTGTCATCTTCAGACCAAAGAACTTGTGTCTTGAAAATTCTCAGTCCTTTTAGTCAATGAAAAATGTTTGGATAATCCATTACCCTCTCGCATCATGTACATGCAACGATATACCACAATTCCACAATGTCACTTCAATTATTCTTGAAGTTCAGTTAATGTAAAAGCATTTTCTTTCCGAAGAACAGTACACTTAGGCATGAGTAATAGTTCTATTACTACTGCCATATGTAGAGACATATTTTTACGCAGCTACTAAACTGCAGCTTTAATTTTGTAAAATATATAATCATTCGAAATTTGAGGAAATAATCTGTTTTTTATTTATTCTCAAATGATAATATAATAAAGGTATTAAAATAGTTGCAATTCGGGAAATTTCTCTGTTAATTCAATTTCTGGTAGAGGTCAATATAAAATGCCCTCTGATCCTCAATTGGATTTAGAAATCATAGTTGGAAAATATTAATTTTGAATTTTTTTATATAAATCAGATATACTACAGAGGGTTAGGAAGTATAGTTGACTTTTGTATGCATGTATATTTATATGCATATAAAGAGATTTTCTGTTTAACTAGCAGGACGTTTCCCTGATGGTTGAAATATTATCATCTGATAAAAAACCTAAACACAAGTTTTTACATATAACTTTTCTGAAACAGTTTATTGACCCTATCTATCATAAAAACTCTTTTATAAATGTCTGTTAGACAAATTTTATGCCATAGAATAATATAACATTAAAAGATACCTCTCTATAAATATATTTTTTTAAATATATTTGACTGTTTTAAATATTTTTTAAAATAAATATAGAATTACTTTTATAAAATCTTTATATTTATATATATATATGTATATATATATATATATATATATATATATATATAATATATATATATATATATATATATATATATATATATATATATATATATATATATATATATATATTATATATATATATATATATATATATATATATATATATATATATATATATATATATATATATATATATATATATATATATATATATATATATATATATATATATATATATGTATATATATATATGTATATATATATATATGTATATATATATATATTATATATATATATATATGTATATATATATATATATATATATATATATATATATATATATATATATATATATATATATATATATATATATATATATATATATATATTATGAGAAAAAGGTAATGAAAGCATTAAAGGAAAAAATAATATTGTTATTACCTATTTAAGGAAGATCCAAATATTTCCTTAGTGTTCTTGATAATAAATGTAATAAAAAATGCAACAAATCAAAGACGTAAATGCAAGAGTAATAAAAATAAAATTTGAAATACAATTATAACATTATTTAAAAAATGTAATTAAAAACGAATGTGATATACAGAGCAAAAATATCATGGCAAATAGAAACCTTTAAGAATAATTATAAGTTTTTATGCACTCTTTGTATACATTCATAAAAAATTATTCTTCTCAGAACAATAGATTTCATTAAGGCATCCCAGCGTCTTTTCATAGTCTTTTCATTGTCTTATCATAGGATTGCTCGGCAGGAAAAATTTAACGGATAGTTTATTGCCAGAATATTTGATGATTTTATAGAGCTTGTGACTCATGAATTATTTAGAACTGGTTTTTTTTATTTAGCTGAGCAATCTAAGAATCATTTGAATTATCAAAATGCAATGTTTAAAACAGTTAAAGGATTTGACGTTGTGGATAGATCTTACAACTGGGTGAGTTGTGTAGATAATTCATT
This sequence comes from Pardosa pseudoannulata, assembly GCA_032207245.1. Lineage (NCBI taxonomy): Eukaryota > Metazoa > Arthropoda > Arachnida > Araneae > Lycosidae > Pardosa > Pardosa pseudoannulata. The sequence goes on along the minus strand of CM063505.1, from coordinate 28,658,631 downwards.
CACTACCGCAAAAAGAGGTAAGCTATCTTATAAAAAATATGTTTGACAAATGTTTTGAAGGAAAAATCCATTCTATTTGGTAAAAAGAGAAAATACAAATTCTTTATATAAGAAGAAGACTATGTATCCTTAGAAGAAAATCCTTTTTAGTGGGGGGTATGATTTCCACTTACAACCAGGGGTAATGAAGAACACTGTGTCATTGAGTTAATGGAGCTAATCGGATCTGGTGTATTCTATCCCTCTCCTTCAGAAAATATTATATCTAAGAATACCATGATGTCTGATTATTTCCAGACAAACAGTTTGCGCGTTATGGAACCAATTTGAAAGTGATTAGGTTGTTGTAAGAAGTACTCGATAAGTCTGTAAAAGAATGACAACTGCTTCTGACCATCGATATTTTGCAGTAACTGCACAACGTAATATGAATTCTACTGCTATCTAGTTAACTTCGGAGCTTGCAGTCACCATTGAAACAGCAATTGGTACACAGAAAGTTTAATAAAGTCATTTTTATACCAAAATGCAAGGATTATGTGTTTCACTACTTCACAATATAATTGATCATTTTAATTGGTCCAAAAAATATTAAAACTAGAGAATTCTGGAATAGACCATTGTTATTTGAGAATGAATTGAAATGTAGTTTCCCGTGCGATTCTTATAGTGTTAACATCTGGAAAGGGTCAAGAACATTAAAGAGCATTAGGAAATTGCGGAACTAGACCTTTTCTGTAATGAAGATTTCGATGGGAAGGGTACAAAGGTGAGGGATAAAGAAATATATGGGAATGCGGTCTAAGAAACGTATGTAAGGTTATTTAGGGGGCCTAAAAATCTATTTATTTACGGACAACAACAAACCGTTAAGATTTTCCTTCAAAAGTCAAAACATTCAGCCAGAACCGTGGCTAGAAGTGTCTCCTGATGCTAACCCGATAGAGAGCTTATGGGTGTTCATTGAATGGAAATTTTTACGCTGACTTTTCTTTCCTAACAGAGCAAATGCCTAGAAAATTGCATTGCTTAACCAATGCAGTTTAATTAACGTTTTTGTACCCCGTTAATATTATAGGTACTATGAAAGAACTTTATTTGTGTGTAGGTGTCAGGAAATATCATATTTCATATTAAATTCACAAGGTTTCCTTTTATTCTGAGTTATAGTTCTTTTTGTCCGAACACTTATAAATAATTATTATTTTAATTTTGCCATCTAAAGTTATATACAGTCTATATCGGTTATATGGTCAGCGTAGTGGTCCAGAAATATCAGACCATATAATCGGAGTGACCATACATGCGGAACAATACAACAGTGAAATATTGAACAGTGGAAGGACTATCAAAATGTAATACTCATAAACAAAGCACTATACTTTTAAGAAAATTTAAAAAATTATTTCAAAAGTAAAAATTACAGTAAAAATATGCAATATTTTATTGGGGGAAATTTATTAGCTTACCTTACCAATGGAAGTACAGCACAAGTACATAAGTACATTCATGTTCATCTATTTAAAAATAATCAGATATACAAGTCTGTTTTCCAGGGGAAAAGAAAATTCAGAGAGGTGGGAAACTCCAACTATGAGTCTACACAAACAAGAAAGGTTGAAAGGACGGAAAAAAAGGCTGAAATTTAAGTCCTCTCCGATTTCGCACTGACTTCTTAAAAAAACGGAATCACGTTGAAAACATGAAACTGACCATATAACCGGTAACAAGAAAAAGAAAATAACTCTATGAGGGCTGCGCTTTAACAGATGTTCCCTATTAGGTTAGACGGGGCTTTAGAGAATTGACCATTTAAGCGGGTGACTATACAGACGATACTGACTGTATCATATCCAATGTTCTTAAATTTTACAATCGTTTTTATGTGTCAAATGTTGTGTATTTTTCCATAAAAATTCATAACATTATAGTTCATAATTTGAGATATCCCTGAATTTTTGCACGTAAAGTTAATTTTAGACATGAATGTAGTTTAACATGAGTAAACTTTAATACCAAAAAAATTCTATTCGAATGATCATTTCATTTAAACGTACGTTTTTGTGTATGTCATAGCTTTAATAATATTTCCCAGTTGACTGTTATATATCTAATTGCTAACATTAAGATATTCCTCACAATTATTTCTATTTTTCATTCCATACTTTATATTTTTGCTATCATTTTCCATAAAATAATATAGATTTTTTAAAACACTACAAACAACAAAACAAAGAAAGCATTGTGTTATTACCTGAATGCAAATGTGATTTTTTAATATTTTTTAAGATGTGAAATTGTCAGTATCCAATTTTGATTACACAAACATTAAGAAATAAATTTATAAAATATTAAGCCGTAATTGAGATGTATTGCATATTAATATGTTAACAACAAATCATTAATAAGCAATAATATTTAAGCTCTTGTTATGCTTAACGTCGAAAATGTAATATATGAAAAATATTACTACAGTTACTTTCTCTCGTAAAAACGAACTACATATAAGTATATATTGATATACATACATATTACAAAATCTATAGAAAATGCATTTTCCCGTGGGAATCTAAATCGTAGAATTAGCATTTATATCGAAACAAAAGCTACGTTACATGTCGCTTTATTTGTAGATAGTTTCCTACATATTTAGAAAGTTTCAGAATATATTTTTGAAAACAATCTCATGTGTATTCTATCCTTCGATACCAAGTATACATTTTCTTTATCTAAATATAATACAGAATTTTCATATTTCAAATCACAAAGAAACGTGAGTCAAAGTCAAAGACATGAAGAGTTTTAAATGTTTCAGCATATTCTATTTGATATTACAAAAATATGTATTTTATTTATCTTAATCAAACATGTATATTCTAGAGTAGATAGCATAAGCAATAATATTATAACAGTATCCATATTAAAGTAGAAATTTACATATTACATATCGAAGTACAAATTTTTAAAAGTATATGAAACATAACATTAAAACATTGATTATAATCAGACAATTCCAAATTACAAATGAAAAAATATTGAAAAGTACTAAAAATTTTTAATATATTTAAAAAAAATTAATGTTTAATTCTTATAAAAATTATTAAAAAATATTAAAAAATTGTATAGTTCTTTTTTGACAATTGATACACTAGATATTACTTTATTTGTATATAGTTTACTATATGTTTTAAATATATGGTTTCTATAAGTAAGAATATTTATTCTTTTATCATACTCTGATACATAATATTCTTATATCACATAGTACATATGAAATTCAATCAGTTTAATAAGATATTTGATAAAGTTAATGCAGGTTGCTATAGTAAATATGTAATGAATATTTTATCTGTGCACAATGAGTGCTTGTCCAGAAAGATACTTTAAAACCCATACAACTAAATCGAATTTAAGACACTTGCATAAATTCAAAATAGAACAGAAAACAAAGGATTAAAAAAATAAGCTCATTAGAAACTGAAAGAAACAAACATTCTTATTTTTTTAACGAGAATATATTCTAGATTAAAGTTAAAATATGGAATAGAGGTATAATAAATTTAAGACATTTTATTATTTATTGGGAAATATAATATATTTTTATTTTCTTCAAACACTTGTAATTTTCAGGTTATTTTTATATCAAATCTTAGCATTTCCCTTTAAAATAATTTTAAACTCATTGCAGCCATTAATTAAAAAAATTTTAATTCAGAATTGTTAATAAAAAGTTAAATTTGCTGGACAATCTTAGGTTTAAAATTGGTTTTAAACAAAAAAAATTATAAATAAAAAAAATATATTAGTTGTTACAATAACGATTTTTCAATGCACTTAAATATGTGTAATGAGTCAGTATTTTTATTTCCCCCAATATCTTCATACTAGGTTATTGTGGTTCTAAAACAGGATATATTGAGCTATTCGTGTTATTTATTTGACGTGTAAATGACTTGAATTCATAAAATTTGCAGATTGAGGCATAATTTGAAAAACCTTGTGACAAACATGGTAAAATCATGGAAGACTACACAGTGTAGTTTAATGGAATCTTCCTTGTTGTAAACAACGTAAATATTTTATCTTACAATCCCCTATAAAATCATGTGTTTCTTGAAAAATCTGCTTTCATGTTTAAAACGTGGTTTTAAAATGTTATGAATTGAATATCTAACGAAATGTGTTATGAAATATTAAAATATATTTTCCTTCCTAAGAAGTAGTTTAATAGACAAATAATTTTTGATCAAAAATTTTATATACTTTCCAAATCTTTAATATTCTAATTTTCGCAAGCATTAACCTTCCATATCTCACGATATCTCACACCTACAGTATTCTGTGATACGAAATATTAGTGTGGTACTTCACTTTTAGATGCAAACATTTCAAATCATAAATGAAGATTATTTGATCGAAAAATGATTAGTTTTATACGAAAAAGTCCTAATTAATGCAAATTGGCGAAAGGCTCAAATTTCCTTATAAACAATCTTAAAAATTATGCAAAATTCTCTAGTGCATTTAATGAAAGTATACTACATTTTTCAATTATCTTCTATTCTAAAATAATTTTATTTTGTTAAGAATTGCACGTATAAGAATCAAGTAGTATAAAAAAAGCAAACGGGAGTAAATCTGATTATTTCTGCCTGACTGTTTGAAATGTTTGTTTATTACATTTATTTCCCTTCCGCCTTTAATTTTATAGATTTGAAGAATAAAAACATGTTGTTGAAAAAGCATGACCTACAAAATATATTCACAATTCTTAAAGCATTAAAACTATATTAACTTTGTAGCGTACAAATCTAATGCCTGACTGTCTTCAGCTTTAAAAAAGTAAAAGAAAACAATTATAAAGTCTATGTATTTATACATACATATATATATACATATATATATATATATATATATATATATATATATATATATATATATACATATATATATATATATATATATATATATATATATATATATACAAATATACATATCCATTATATAAACTTTACTAGAAATCAGTATAATGACTGTTTTTAAAAATAACTTAATATATATTTTTGAAACAAATTAAATCAGTATAAAGCTTGAGGAATGTAATATCGTTGTTAAGAACTTGATGTTGTATATATTTCAGGTCTAAGCTTTCTAAGCAATCAACTTCTTATTGTACTTGTGGGAGCTGTGGTCATCTTAGTCATTGCTTTGGGTATTGCAATCTTTTTCATTAGGTCACGTACGTCCAACGATGAAGATTCTAAAGGTAAGTTATATTTTGTATTATTTAGGTTTTATTTTTTACAACATGTAACTTACAAAACAATTCTGAATAGTCATATCACCTAGATATATATATGTTAAACTTAATAAAACAGTTTAATTAGTTTGCGATTAAACTGTCACTAGAGAACACTTTACCTTACCTGCTAAATATGGATAAAAAGGAAGGATTTTATGTTCATATCTTCCTAGCATACAATAGTACAGCAGTTGGATGTTTTTGATGGTAAATCTATAGGAAGCAATGTAAATTATTTGTTTATTCACAATTAGTATGAATTAATGTACCTTTCAGTTTCCTATGTCTAAGATAGGAATGATTAAATAAAAGCAAGTATTTTTAGAACTAAGTCAATATCATATTTCTAGAGTTTAATCATAATAATGACTTTAATTGGCTTCGAGTTCACCTTAATTAGATACCACACCAATTGGATATCTTTATATTTATCAATGAGTATCGATCTGTGGATACATTTTCGACTGTTACTTAAATGGAGTGACTTTAAACTTAGCAAAAGTATTTATAAGCTAGAGTGGTCTTATCACCTTCCTTCCTCCTTGTGCATATCATATGTTATTTGCAATATATACTTAATCTGTTTATTATTTTTGTCTAGAATTCTGGCTTCATTATATTATTGCAGACTAAATTAAAATTATTCTCACTGCTTGTGTTGTGTGAAAAATTTTGAACCTGTGAAACTATACCTTACAGAATAGTCACCCAAAATTGAAATCTATACATGCATAGAAATGTAAAACACTATTTCCAATAAAACGAAAAATAACCTTTTCTTTGATTTAAAACATTTTCTATTATTAAAAATAATGTTTCATTCCATAAAAATGTTTGTTTTATATATAAAAATGCTTATAATACTTTACAATGATAATTTGAATTGAATTTTCATAAATATTTTAATTTCAGATTCTTCTTACATGGCGTCAAAGAACGAGTAAGTGCTTCAAATCATTTAGCTTTAATTTTATAGTTAAAGTTATAATGAATGCAAACTTTGAAATCTTAAGACTATATTATATTATAGTTAGAGTAAACTTTTCTACGAATTCTAAATTTAAATCTTTAAATCTGTTTATATGATTAAAATTTTCTTCAAAGTAACTGGAATTTGAAACTAAACAAAGTTGTTTAATAATCCGGAGTCTGGGGAATGATATTGGTCATTTTCAAATAAATGTAAGACTAGTTAATTTTAAAATCTGTTTAGCAATCTTTGCATAATTATTTTCACACTTATGTAAAAAATATGTATATTGCGAAAAGAAAATATATCTGCAGTTTCTCATATTATTTTACAGGTTTCTTCCAACGACTTTCATTAGTATTTAGCAAAACATTTTGATATTCTTTAGAATACTTTTTGGTTTAAACGATTGTATTTTTTTTTGCTGGTGGCAATTTTTTAACAGGATCTTAAATATTTTTATTGAATCACCATATCTCTCAAATGGCCACACTATGGGGTATATGGTCGGCTCAGGTTTTTCCACAAAATCGATGGTGTTCCATTTAATCAGTAAGCTTTGATAAATCCTTCCTTTATATATAGCTAATTATGTTTCTAAGGCACCAAACGCTTTTTGTAGCATTAATTTTCATAAACTTCTTAATCAACTGTACCTTTCCTTGTAAATTCTTATAGTTACTTCTACATTGGCAAATGTCAACCCAAACGAGATATTTTCCCCCAGATTTTTCGAAACTGGTGACTCAATATACATTTATGTATATTAATAAGGATCAGAAAAAGTAGAAAATCACTTTTGACATTGCTGTCATCATATAAAATCCAAAGATTTTTCACTTCTATTCTTACCCAGGTTTCAAGCTATTTGGTTTCAAGATTATTTATATGTTACTTTAGGTGTTCAATGTTTTTCATAAGTTTACATATTCAATTATTGCTATCTCACTGACGCGTTTTGATTTAGGCAAATTTTTCTTTCGATATTTCTGTTAATTTAAATATGACTCCTCATATTTCTTTAGAATAATCGTCCTTTTTTCGTTAAAAATGCTTCTTTAAATCTTCTAAATATTATAACTACATAAATTCTAAATATTTAAAAGATTTTAGCAATCTCGTAGTTCTACGGATTCTTAAAAATTTGGGTAAACAATTTCAAAAAGCAGGTTTTTCATTCATATCTCTTCCTTAAACTATTTTTATTTAGAGTAGAACTATCATGAATATGTATTTTTCATGGATGAAATTTTAAAAATAAATTTTTTTAGAATCACAAAAGTAGAATTAAAGTATATCATTTTCAAAATTGACTAATATCATTCGTTACAGTTCTTAATTTTAAAATTATTATATATTTCTTTTGTAATATACTTAGTTTCAAAGTTTCAGGTATAATTTTAAGTCTTAAGGTAGATTATAGTCTTTTATATTAAAGAAAACTATATAATATGCAAATTGTATGTAGACTAAATAGGGAAACCTACTGCATGATAAATATTGTTACCACATAAGAGTGATAAAATTAATTATTTTACTCCTTGTAATTAGATTGTAATTACTCACTTTAATTTTACTCATTCTGCTAATTTTCTCATTATTGGTGAACATAAAAATTTTGGTAGATCTTTGGTACTAAACCCATTTTTAATTTATATCTGTAAATTTATTAAATAAATTTATATCAGTGTTATTATATTTATCTATAGTAATGCATTATAACATTTATAATAAGTTCAAAAAGCATTTATTAGATTGTTTTATAATTTTTATTCTTATATTAATTGTACCATTAAAATATTTCATAAGACTAATAGATTATTTTATACTATGTAATATATTTTGGTGAAATAAAGGCTAATGTTATATATATATATATATATATATATATATATATATATATATATATATATATATATATATATATATATATATATATATATATATATATATATATATATATATATATATATATATATATATATATATATATATATATATATATATATATATATATATATATATATATATATATATATATATATATATATATATATATATATATATATATATATATATATTATATATTATAAATTATGTTTGTTTCACGCACATCTTTATATATAATGTTAAAACCTCAAATTTTTATTTTAAATAAAAATTACTATTTTTTTTTACTTATAATAGTAAAGAAAACTAATGTTCTACTTGCATTATAATATATTGAGCTTTAAATATTGTGTGTGTTACTAATCTTCTTTTTTATTGTTGTCTATTTTACTTATTTCTCCCTGTCTCTCTCTTTCTGTTAGATGTGAAAGAGATAAAAAGGAGGCGGATGAAAGCCACGAAACAAGTGAGAAAGGTCCAGATATAATTCCACATTCTAAAGACTCAGAAGGTAAAAATAACATTTAAAGTTTTATTGGTATAGAAGAATAATAATTAATTTTAAAATGTTTTCAAGCTTAAAAAAACTCTAATTAAATTGTTTTTGAAATTTAATTTTTAATTCATCGCTTAAAATTCTTTATTAATTTTAGGTTCTTAAAAAATGGGTTTCCTTAATATAATTTAATATTTTTTCAGAGTCTAGGTATCTAAACATTCGGATTTCAAACAGAAAATAGTCTCATATACTCTAGATAACTGTAAAGGTCATTGAAGTACGAGAAATCAAACTTTACCTAGCATAACTAACTAACTAACTAAAGTCTTTTAAGTAAGATAAATCAAACATTGCCTAGCATAACTAAATAACAAAAAGTCGTGGAAGTAAGAGAAATCAAACTTTATCTAGCGTAACTTAACATAAGTCTCAGCTTCAGGATCAAGTCTGTCATAAACGGCTGGGTAAAAACATAAACTGGAAGCAAATGAAAACTGAAAACTAAAAACTAAAGCATAGGTTAGTCTCTTATAATTAGGGTTGACTCTGCCATGGACAAAACAATTAGATGTAATGAGAGATCAATATTTAGCAATTCGTTTCTTTTACACACCAAAACAACATTTTTGGTTCAATTTATTTTAAAATATAATAATTAGAATTGTTTAAAATAATAATACCGTTTTAACTCTATGTCTGTTTTATGTTTATTGAAGATTAGAATGCTAAATGTGGGCACCTCCTTAGTCCAAGAACATGAACTCGTTTTCAAAGGTGGTTGCGTGTACATTCGTAATCTAGGGTAAAAATCAAATGGAAACAGTAAGGAACTTTGAACCACTTATTAATTCCATTCAGTAAAATCGAATTAGGATTTCATTCTAATGTTCTTAATAATATCATCCTGGTAATGGAAATAAATTTTTAACGCATTTAATTTTTTTTTCATTTAAAATTAGCAATATAAGGAATCCATCAATTTCCTACATTACATGACGAAAATCAACTCTGGAAAGAAATGTTCTAATTTTAAATGGTTTAACTATTTTAGATATTCAATTGAGCATGATTTAAAAGTGTATGTAGCTAAACCATGAGGGGATTAAACGCTATTTCATTATCAGCTTTACTGCTATTTTTAACAAGAAATTTTGCTTTCCATATATAGAGAGGAGAAAATTTCGAGAGAGATTTATTTTTTCGGGACCCACTAATCATATCTGATTTCTAAATGCCTCAAACATTCACACTATCATCGGGAAGCTCTACAACTCACCACAATATTTCGGAGTAACAAAAATCGTAAAACACACACTACAAATATTGCTTATTGCGTTTTTTTAAACAGTATTTAAAGAAATAAAACCTAGTCACTGTTAATTTATTTAAATTAAATTGATTAAATGTTCATTTCGTTCAGTTATTATTCATAAAACCAATTAGCATAAATATTTCATTTCCTTTATAACATAAAAATATACGATTAGAATTAATAAATGAATTACTAATAATTTGACTGATGACTTAAATGTATGTAGTTAATTTAAAAATAAACTCGTTTATTAAAACATAATTAATTTTTGTAATATCAAGTCAAACAAATAATGTTATCGTGTTAAAGGGACTTAAAGAACCAACAAATACCAATAGTGTCATTGGTTCAAAGGTCTTTGATTTTTGATTGTATTAGTGAATGCCTAAATTACTCTGGAACATTTGATTAAAACCAATACTAAAAGACATAAATTGTTTATACCTATGGTAAGCTTTTTACACTTTTAAAAAATACAAGGAGCGATTGCTTAAGCTGGGACATATATATGTATATCTATATATATATATATATATATATATATATATATATATATATATATATATATATATATATATATATATATATATATATATATATATATATATATATATATATTATTTATTATTAATTATTTAAAATTTATATTATATTTCATAAATATTTTCTATTTGAAATATTATTCTTTGAAATAACATTTTTGAATATTTCAGTTGAAAGTTAAAACTTTTAATAGGATTATTCTTTAATGATAACTGAATAAATCCCTGTTTTCGTATTAACAGTATTATTTATGCTGACTAGTTTAGTATGTTATATTTGATCAAGAAATGCCGTCTTAAAATAAATGAACACAAACCTAATTGTGTGCGAAACCACGAAGTCTTAATTTTATTAAAATTTAAAACGTAGCTTAATACTTCTTTTTCAGAGAATAAGGTTAAATTACATTCTACTTTATTAATAAATATTATTTTAGGATTTGGATTTAGGAGATTGTTTAATAAACATTTTTGCAGTGTTAGGTATACAGAAGTTTGTAGATATTTCTTATAATTATTTTTGAAGTGTTGTGTTTCTTTCTTCCGAACTGATATACGGTTTTACTCTACTGCATTTAGTTCATAGGCTGAAGATTATTTGGATAAAACTTCCTAACTCGATTAGTCAGTGTTGGTTCTTGATGCATTTTTATACGAATCAACTAATTTTACGTATTGTTACATCTTTTTTGTTTGCAGGTTTCTTATAAATGATTTTGTTATTCAAATCAGCGTTTATACTTTAAGGGAAGATATCACTATTAAGCCTTTAAAAGTTCAATACATTTTAATTCTTTTTTTATCTCCTAGACTCTCCTTGAATTAGATAATCGTGTAAAAGAAAACAATCCCATCCGAAGTGTTCGAATTAAAAACTAAAATTATACAGCCTTTGTTTTTACTATCCTTTCTTTAAGGAGCTTATAAAATTTTAAATGTAATTATAGAAAATAGTGTATTTTCTACTGTTTTAAATAAAGAGCTGTCACAAAAATAATTTCAAATTTTACAGTAAACAAATCATAGTTTTACATTAAAACTCTTTTTTCGTTGTTGTTTTATTGTTTTTTTAATTTAAAATGTAATTAAAAATATTTTAGCCTACTTGAAAATTCAATATCTTCGTATAGTATATTGTGTTATTTGTTTTAAAATTTAGATAATCATACAATGACAATTATTCTTCACAAAAAAATCAAAAAATATTAATGAAACTCAATTTGTGTACTTGTAATTCAGTGTAGAGTGTGACAGAAAACTTTTAAAATTTTCGAAGCTGTCTCTTATTTAATTTAAAATATCTTATTTTTAAAAACTCAGTAAATTTAATGAAATTATAACAACAAAAGTAAAGAACAAATGCTAAAAATTCAATATATTTACGATAATAATTTAAAAAAATATGATGAAGTGAAAAATAACAAAATTAATTCCATTTTTTGTTGCTTAAATGTGATATGTCCGGTAAAAGTGTTTTTTATCAATATGTATACGATTTTAGTATTTTTATTCGCTGAATTGTAGTGTTACGCATAATTATGGCAAGCCAGTAAAAATTAGATTGCAAAACAAACGCATGCAGCTTACAAAAACATATTTTACTAGTTTTACTCCAGTTAGGAATAAAAAAACATTTTATAATCTAATCCTTACTGAATCACACGATGAGTAATTTTGTGTGAGGATTTAATTGATAGAAAAAAATAACATAAAATAGACAGTGTTCTTTTATAACGCCCATTTTAGGAGATTTACTTTTACTGTTTAGTTTTCTTGGTAGAAAAAATAGTTTTAATTTTGATTAATATAGTCAGCTTCCAGCAACAAGAAAGTTTCAGTGTGGGTTTTGCTGTAATTCCAAGAGATTGGAACCCCACATACCAAAATTCGATTTGAACTTACGGACTCCATTTAGGAAATGTAGAGCCATACGTAGCTTAGTTTAAAAAAATTAAATAATAGATAATTTTATTCTGAACTTAAAACGTATTGTATAATATTTCGTTTAAAGCATTTTACTAACAATCTGAATGTATAAAATTTATTTAAATTTGCTGCAGTTTATCATATTTCGTGTACAACAGGGCAAAACGAAGATATTAAAAGGTTACGCAATCTCTTGTAAATTTTGAGACTTAAGTATATATATATTACATTTCTTGATTAATCGATAATAAGATTTTGCAATTTAGAGTATATTTATATATAAATTTGTTATATTGCGTAAATACTTTTAACTTATTGTGTATAAGTGTAAAAATTTAATTTTTGTTGAACGTAATACAGCACAGTTCTTTTAAGAATGTATATATAAAAGATGTATAACCAATCTTAAACTCTGTAAAATTTAAAATTCATTGGATAATATTTATTCCTAAGAGAATTTCTTATTCATCCCGTTTCTTTCATTAATGTTAAAAATAACACCAAACTTATCAATAGCTTTCAGTTACTTCATTTTAAAAATAGACACATTTAAACAGATATTTATAAACTTTTGTACCCTCATCGACATATTAACTTTGCTTCAAGTTTCATAAAATATTCTATTGAATAGATTTAATCTTATATAAAAAATTACTAACAATGTTAGCTTTATGAATTATAACATCGGAAATTAAAGTTTTATACTAAATATGTAATATAAAATATTTAAATTAGAAATAAAATAATAAAACTTTAGTCTAGATTTGTTGAATGATTAGTTAAATACAGTCAATCTTATTTAGTATTTTATTGTTAATTACAAGTATTTTCGATTATCATTTGAATATTATATCTGACCGACAAATATTAATAACGGGAAATAAAGGTTTTATGCATGAAATCAAGTAGCAAAAATGTGGCTTGGTTTGGAGAGTCTTAGCTATTATATAGAAGTCTTATGTAGATGCACATTTTAAGATATAGAGAGCATTTAATTAATTTAATAAATTATTAAATTAGGTTGTTGAAAGTTCGCACACCTAAAAATGATGAAGAATAAAATGTACAGCAGTAAAAATTTCTTAAATGATATAAATATTCTTACATATAATATATATATATATATATATATATATATATATATATATATATATATATATATATATATATATATATATATATATATATATATATATATATATATATATATATATATATATAGATCAACATTTCATTTTGATTTTTGATATTATTTATATTTTCAAAACTCATATTTAGTTCAGAGAGTTTTTCAAAAATACTGTGTACACAAGTAAATATATTTTCTATATATTAACTATATAAACGATCAACTAAATTATATTTAAATAATTTATATATAAATAAGTAAGAGTAAAATAAAATATTAAAATTAGTTTACAATTTTTTAAACTAATAAACCACTTAAAAAAATTATTTATCTTAAATACGCTTTCTGATGTTTTAAATATATCACCACACCTTAATAATAGCGAACAAATCTGGCATTGTGGAAAAGCATAGAAAATATAAAAATTTTATTTTTGAAAAGGGTTCCACAATATTGTGGCGCTTTCCTGTATACTTTGTTTACGATAGCCAACATGTAAGGCGCTGTTCTTTGCTATTCTGGTTTATGTGTATGAATCATTAGCCATGTTTAACAAAATAGTAATCCGTAGCGTAACAAAACAAACCAATCCAGTATGATTAATGTGCTGGAAAACACATACTTGTGTAAAAATTGTAAAAATTGTAAAAAAAAAAAATTCAAAAGATTTAGTAGGATAAGATTTTTTGTCCATTCAGTGCATATTTATCTGTATATGGTACTATGTGTTTGTGTCATATATGTCATAAAAACACTTTCCATTCTCTAAATAATCCTTTGATACAGCAATTAATAATACAAAATATAAAATGTTCAATCCCTTTATAATGGCAATGCACATAACATTTCTGGTTAAAATTAAAAATACTTAAAAATATATTTTTAAGAAAATATCCTAAACTTACTACCTAAAAATTGTGTTTTATGTAAACTGTGGAATTTCTTCATCGCTCTTTACATAAGATATACCTTTTTTGAAACACACACAGAAAATATCAGAAGTGTATAAAGTAATGTGCTGTGGTGTAGTACATTGCTATTGTTACATCAAATCCATTATTCTACGTTAAATTAATATCCAAAGTTTGCTTTATATGATCTACAGTATTAATTATAGCAAAATGCCACTGATCTATATTACAAAATACATATATTTAGTTAGAAGAAAATACAAGGAAAAATGCTAAAAAATATAAAAAGAAAATGAAACATAAAAGAAGCACTCCACGTGCTACACCTAAAAGAAAAATTGCCAAAAATCTATGAGTACGATACATTCTTTTCTTTTCCTCTACACTACTCCAGAAACCCTATACCCTTTCCACCAAAAACTATTTCAACTCGTTGTCTTTCCATTATCCTGTGCTGATGCATCCGTCGTCTATTGTGCTGTGCAGGATGTGTCATTTCCCGGCTCTATCTAGATTGACCGGGACATCCTGAATTTTCTCCTGGTGACCAATCACAATTCTCCAAACTTCGTGATGTTTAAGAGTAGATTTTTCCACTGACCGCACCACACGCTTCCTGGAGTCGTGAAAAAATACTTGGGCATGCAACCCACAATGTATGAATGCTGCTAGCAGATCAATTTTGTAAACCTTATGTAAATCATAGCTGCACTGTCACATAATGCAGAATTCAATAATGTGAATGAAAAATATTCCAGGCTAAAACAAAATTGTGCTACTTAAACTTTTATAACTTTTCAAGCAAAAATCACGTCGAGATATGATTCAATAAAATAATTCAATGAAATAATTTAGTAAAACATTTCAAACCTACACAGAAAATTTTGTTTAGGAAACCAAACTCATAAAAAGAATAAAGGAAAAAATAAAATACATAAATGAAAAAAATATATTCTTGAAATCAAATGAAATTCTTCATTTATAGCTTTATCTGAAAACTGAAATTTTTACTCAAAATGCAAAAGTAGAAATACGTGTTTATTCTTATATTTATTGGAATTGATTTTATGCCTTAATGCATTTTAGATACAGTCTTGTTTAACAAGTATTAAAGTTTAAAAATGACTTTACTCGGATTTATTTACATAATAAACGACCCATATCATGAGTTTCAATTTTTGTCTGTAAGAATCGGATTATTTGTTAGTAAAGTAATTTATAAATTGATTTATGAGGTAAAATTTATTCCCGTAGTCATTTTAAAGGAACTCAATTAAGGATTTATAGATATTTTCTTTTTCTTATGAGACCTGTTTTTATATTGTGCTCTTAAATTTCTTTTTCAGTTTTTTACATGGACAGCATTTTAGATGACATTCACTGTGCTGAGTGCCTTTCGAAAGAAGATTCGCCACCCACTGAATTGATACGTCAGAAATACATGGCCACCGTCTTATAACGAAAAGTTTTCATATCGAAAGAGTGCCTCAAGTTAAGATGTAAGTTCAAATTGTAGAATTCCTAGTTTACGGTGGTGGGGTTTTAAAATAGTGGTTTTACGAAGCTCATTTTAACATTTTTAACCCATTAACGCCCAGCGTACTTATTTGAGGACAGTCAAAAAATCATTAGCAGACTTTTTGTTTTCTTGAAACGATTCTTCCTTTTTAATGGAAATAGATATTAATCTTATGAATAATCTGACAAGTTTTCATTAAGTTTTCAAATATCTATAATTTTGTCATTTCGATCGGCATTTTATGATTTTCAAGCTTAGAATAGGAAAGTATTATGACCGATATTCTGAACGTATACCGGTCAAAATCATGGCGAATAGCCATATCTGTAATAAGTCATCTCTTTTTAGTACTTTTCTCATATATGATAGCAAATAATCTCTTATCACGAAGTTTTCTTTTTTTTACAGACATCTTATATTTTAAAATGACACCTCCTCACTAATGATGACTTGATGCCATATTTAAAGGTGTTTAAATTTCATATTTTGTTTTACTTCCAGGTGTCTATAATAGCTTTTATGTTAGGTATTTACTAACTTATAGTCATCAGAAATATCCGGGCGTTAATGGGTTATTTACAAGGTTGTTTGGGGGAAGAATTTAAGGGAATTGGATTCTTTAAATAATTTATAATAATATAAGAGTGGAATATATGCAAATTTTTCTCAAACTTCTTTGGGGAGATTTTTGAAATAACCCATCCGTAAAATTATGCCAAGAAATTTCTTCAGTTCACTGAAGATGAGTCTAATCCATTCGGGTCAATGTTTTCTTTTACCGGAATCATTTGTTCTTGTTCGAACACTTGTCAGGCATATCTATACATATAGGTTCCAAAATTTGTATAGCAAATAAAATTTTAAATAATTCATAAGGCGTTTCCCCGTCCAAGATTGCTTTCATTCCAGTCTTTCAGGAGAAAGGAGTAATATTTATAAAATCAGATTCTTCAACATCTTTCCATTGAAAGATGTTTGCATTAGTTGATGATTCATCATTTACAATTTTAGCACTGCGCTCATTAAAAGATTCATTAGTTGCTACCACGATATCATTTTTGCAATCGGAATCCCTATCAGAGTAATTTTCAGCGTCAAATCATTCATTAATTCTTCAATCTCACTTTGAGAAAGACCCTTAAATATTGGAGCCGTGATCAGAATAAATAAAAAAATAAACGACTAAAGAAAATTTTCTCCAGCTTCTGATACAAATTTGGTTCACAAGAAAGAATGAATAGTTTACAAACAACTGCTGGGCATGGATAAAAAAGATCCAGTATTTCCACATGTCGCCAAACTAAACCACAATCTTCCTTCCCGGTACTGATGCACTCAGCAAAACTTCAACAATAGGGAGTGACTGGCCAAATGACAAGTGAGTGATAACCCCATCCCTGCAAAAGGGAAGAAATATCTATGGTACAATTGTTGAAACCTAGCCGATTTTTGGGTGTCTAAATATTTACGGTACAACTATTGTACAAGCAGAAATTTAAAAGTTGACAGCAAAATTCCATGAAAAATCCGAAATTATTACATTTTTATATTAAGTTTGTGGTAGAAGAATAAATTATTGTTATTCACTTATTAAAAAAATGTGAATAGTTAACTGCTGTTATGGTATGTATTTTTATATATTGTAATAAGCAAAAAAATAGAATTTCTGAATTTTCAATATAAAACAAGTATAAATAGATATAAATAAAATTAAATAAATAGATAATCGTAGTGATTCCAAAGTTTTAGAAACCTAGAAAATCGAAAAAAAAATTATACTAGTAAACTTAACAAAAAATTAATAGGTGGATTTAGGTGATTTTTACCTTTAAATGAATATCTAAAATTTTAGATAAATTACATGATATCTAATTAAAATTCGCACAATTTTCTTACATTATATTAGATTCATATTTTAAGATACAGTTTCTATAGGTACATCAAGCTAGAGAATTAACTATGATTTATTAATATCTATAGTCTGTTATACGAAAGCACATGTTATAACACAGAATCTCTAGTTTATACCTGAGTGAACACTATTCAGTTTCCCCATAATAATCCTAAATATTTTATACATAATTATACCTTCTTTATATCAGATAAATAATTTTTAGATTATGAAATTTTTAGTTTAACATAAATACATTTATTACTTTATAAAATCACTAAACTGCACCTGAATAAACAATTTCGTTTATTAGCTTTGAATCTCAAATTTTCAGATTAGTTTTGAAATATTATCATGTAAATTCAATATAACAATTTAATTTAAAACAAAAAAAATGTTTCACATGCATTGAGTCACATGTAAAATTTTTTTGAAAGGTTATATTTTTCTCAATCATGTTTAAGATATCATTTTAAAATTAAAATAGTTTATACTTAACTATAAAAATTTGCTAACTATCTACCTTTGATTTTTTATGCAAACATATTTTAACACATGTCATTTAAGCAGAATGTCCTATTAAAATTAGTTTCAGAAAAAATATATTTAAAAAACTTCTAACTATCATAATTATTTATCTTACAATAACTTCATTATTTAACATAATTTTGACTATCATTTTTTCACAACTTTATAAACAAATGGATTTGAACAACTGTTTATATTACAATATTATTTTGAAGAGGAAATGTTTTATAGTTAAATATATAACTAACTATTTCAGCTTTCGTTATTATATTGTTAAAAACTATTTTCTCATATATCATTTAAATATTTTTTTAATTAAAGAATAAATAATTAAATTGAATTATTATAGTTAGATTTCTAAATAAATCTGTTTACAACTGTGTTTAAAACAATAAATTATTCATTTCATAATACATTTTTAGAAAACGATTTTCATCGTCAAATATTACACATGGGATTATTGTTAATCATTTACAAACTCATATGTTTTATTTTTGTAAGATTTTGAAAGTTCGTTAAATATAATTATATCTTATTAGCAACATTTTATAAAAAATATAAAAAAATACTTTACCATTTTATATTTAACATAAAGAAAAGATTTTGTTTAGTTTTTTTCTGAAATTTTATAAACAATACCTCAATATTTTCAGTTTCCCTGAAATGGTGCCAGGTGTGGTGAAAACTGAAGTCAAGTGTTACAAGAATGAAGCGTACTTAAATAAGAGACTATGTATGTTACATCAACAGTGCCTTGAAAAATTTATCTAATGTTTATGTAAATAAAAGTTTGAGTACTTTGATGGTGTGTTTTCTGAATTGTTGTATTCTCTATATCTTCTATAACTATAAATACTTATAATTTCCAAAATAGTTATTAGAGTAGATAGCAAAAAAATTACACTTCCATGAAATCATTTATTTCATATTTTAGAAACGAACCGGAATACTTCCAATTTTCTATCAAGAATAATTACATTATAATATAAAACAGCAAAATAAAGTAAAATACATTTATAAACATATTGTAAAAAGGGATTTATGTTAAATTTATTCTTTCTCCTTAAATACATACTATATGTTTTACGAATAATTTTTTTTATTACATTTTATTATTAAGACATTAATAATTTTTTATTCTTTATATTTGGGCATTAAGTTCACTTTTAGATATTACTTAATATATCTTGCATCTCTCTCTTTCTCTCTCTCTCAAAATAAACATTTGTTTCATTGAGTCAGTAATAATCTTACAGTATTTTCTAAATTATGTGCTATAAGAAAAATATCAGGATATTGCGAAATTGCTCGTTAGATACTTCATAACCTTTAAGATATTACTTACTATATCTTGCATCTCTCTCTCTCTCTCTCTCTCTCTCTCTCTCAAAATAAACTCTCTTTCATTGAGTCAGTAATAATCTTATAGTATTTTCTAAATTATGTGCTATAAGGAAAATTTATCTAATGTTTATGTAAATAAAAGTTTGAGTACTTTGATGGTGTGTTTTCTGAATTGTTGTATTCTCTATATCTTCTATAAATATAAATACTTATAATTTCCAAAATAGTTATTAGAGTAGATAGCAAAAAAATTACACTTCCATGAAATCATTTATTTCATATTTTAGAAACGAACCGGAATACTTCCAATTTTCTATCAAGAATAATTACATTATGATATAAAACAGCAAAATAAAGTAAAATACATTTATAAACATATTGTAAAAAGGGATTTATGTTAAATTTATTCTTTCTCCTTAAATACATACTATATGTTTTACGAATAATTTTTATTATTACATTTTATTATTTTAAGACATTAAAAAATTTTTATTCTTTATATTTGGGCAATAAGTTCACCTTTTAGATATTACTTACTATATCTTGCATATATATCTCTCTCTCTCTCAAAATAAACGCTCTTTCATTGAGTCAGTAATAATCTTATAGTATTTTCTAAATTATGTGCTATAAGGAAAATATCAGGATATTGCGAAATTGCTCGTTAGATACTTAATAAAAATTCCAAAGGTGTGATAAATAAATAATAAAAAATATATACAATCTTTCATTGAGTCAGTAATAATCTTATAGTATTTTCTAAATTATGTGCTATAAGGAAAATATCAGGATATTGCGAAATTGCTCGTTAGATACTTAATAAAAATTCCAAAGGTGTTGTAAATATATACAAATATATATATATATATATATATATATATATATATATATGTATTATATATATATATATATATGTATTATATATATATATATATATATATATATATATATATATATATATATATATATATATATATATATATACATATATATATATATATACATATATATACATATATATATGACACGGTCCGAGTATCACACTGGTCAATATATAAGTCAGTTCACACTCAAGTCATTATTTTCTTCTCTTTATTAATCCACTTAACACGCTAATCAACATGGCGTCTCATCTTTGGCGCCCAACTGCAAACAAAAGCAGTTTTCACTATTCGAGGAGCCACAGGTCCGCCTAGAGTAATTGCTTATCGCTCTCTGCTAATATCACTGCGCGTGTGCCGTATTTATGTGACTAGTAACGCGAGGCGCGTTACTCCCATTAAAATAATCCCTAATTAAAATCTCTTAAATTACTCTATATTTTAAATCCTGACAACTTTCCCCCTCCCTCTGAAGGCTTGCACAGGCAGGAGGGCCCTTCCTGACCAGCAAGTCCCCAGAGGACCCTAAAATTTTGAAAAAAACATCTAATTAATTTTCCCAAAAAATAATAAATTTAAGTTACTTAATTCAGTCAGAGCAGGTGGCTCCCTCACAAAATAACACTGTTATAATAATGACAAAAATTCAAAAGTAGTAAAAATCACCCTATGATGGTGCTATAAAATGATTAAAGTCTTTTACACAATTACCTAAATCACAAAAATCTTTCCTGAAAATTAAAAACATTATACAACAATTATAAAAAGAACAGGAACTTAGGAATATATGGTTGAAGATGAATAACATATGTTACTAATAATAATATATTTGTTATAGAAAACACCTTGGGTTAAACAATCTTAGGAGCTCCCAAAAAGAACATTAACAGTATGAGTATAATAAGAGATAAAAAAAAACACAATATCAAAATATCACTAATATATGGTGAAAGCAAAAACAAATGACTTTGTGAATAGTTTCTCTTATAGCACAGTCCAACAGTATTGGGTAATGTCCTTGAGTTCTTAACACAATCAGTAGTAGTATAATATGTAATACAGTAAAAAAGTAAATAAAAATCAAAAAGGAACCTAGGATTGATAACAATGTACACTGTATTGAGATCTCTTGTCAGAAAACATCATAATCTGATTTAATTACAAAATTTCACTTCATTTGTTATTCTTCGTTGGTTCATCAAAATACAAAATATATCACATGTCGACAACTTCAATCTATTCCAAAAATAATATTATAACAAAATTTCATCATGGTAATTCTCTCAAAAATTATTCAGTAACTTATAATCTCAAAAGTAAAAAAGGTGTCATAATGATTATCACTCATTATGTGGCAAAAGTAAGAAAAAACAATATAGTGTTTACAATAGTGTATACATTTTTGTTTAAAACAGGTGTGTGATTCTTGTTTGTGTCTGTTTGTGTAGGGGTTTTGTCTTCCCCAGCAGAAGACGTGCTGTTGGTGGGTGACATTCCATGTCAACACACACCAGTCGCAAATTGAATCATGACAAGGACAAAATCCTGTCATGTGTGATGAGTGGCACTTAGGGTACACACTCCTAGGCGGGACGTAGGGCTGTGTAAAGGGAAAAAACCTGGACGTTTTCTGGCTGGGAACCTTCATCCAGGCCAAGTCGGTTACAAAGTCATAAATCTTAATGTCATTAGGTTTATTTTCCTAATGGAAAAAGTAGTATGGTTTTTTGGGATGTTTTTCTTCCTGGGCAAATTAAATTTAGAACAGAAAACTCCCTGGGCAATTAAAATTAATCATCAAAAATATAATAATAGCAAAAATCAACTTAACTAATTATAAAAACAGCAACATCAAAAACCTTCCTTAATTAATTAAAATACAACAAAATTCAAAACATCATGACATCATCAGTTCTTATGTCAAAATCAGCAATATAATTGACTCCATAGATGAACAAAATTTGTTATACATCTTCATGGTGCATCAAAACATCTTCAGTTAAAAAAAAATTTATGTAATACTAATATCATAATTAAATCAAAACACAATTTCAAAAATTTCAACAACGTTCTATAAATCCCCAGTATATTCCCCCCCTCACAATGAGAAAAAATTCGGTTTTTACATCATAAAATATAAACAATTTTCCAAATAACACTTTAAAATTTTTCTTTACATGTCACTCAATAAAAAGCAAAAATTAAAAAAAAACGACTAAATACAAATCTAGTTAAATATAAGAAATGAATATAAAATAGCACAGAAATATCAAAATAACTCTACAGTTTTTAATCAGCAGATCATTTCTTTAAAAAACAAAACCTCACTCAGCAAAAGTTGTCAAAACATCATCTCAGTTCGATTGCAACTCACTTCAGATCGAAAATGATGCATCATTAGAATTAAGAATTCACAGTTTTTTGCAATGGTCATAACAAGAAAATAAAAGATTTAACGTTATCGGAAGCAGTAATTTATGCGCTCAAGCCGCAAAAAGGGTGCAGTTTTAGATTACAGGGATTCGAAGTTACAACTCATACAGTTTCGTTAGCTTCCGACCAAGGTCACAGACGATTCACATTTTTATCGATAAAATAATGGAATTTTTAATCACGCGCGCTAAAAAGAAAATAATTTTTTCTCGTCGGTCAAAAGTTTTGCCCATGTAGATGGCCTCTTCTAAGTGATAAAATCATAGAATTATCAAATTTCTCTGAGATCAAAATTTAAAAATCCCTAAGCAAATTATTAAATTTTACTCTGTTAATATAAAAGCCAAAAATTATTCTTAAATGATTAAGTTTTATAGTACACAATATTTCAATCCTTTCATTTCATTAATCAAAATTTTACCAAACATCACTATTCAAAAAAGATCAAATAAGTAAAATTATAACAATTTCTTCAATATTAAAAATAAAAAGGAAAATAACCATAATCAATTTTTTTTAAGAATTATCATGTCTAGAAATGTTATTAATTTAAACAAATTTTGATATATTTACAAGAACAGAAATTTCAAACTATAAATTCTAGAAATACAAATACACAATTATTTGAAAAAAGTTTCGTTCATAAAAAGTCTTATTATATTTTTTTATACTGAAGTCATAATTGACAATTTTTTTAAATGCTCTGTTAAAAAAACTTAATTTTACCTTTATGCGCCAAAATTACAAAAGTCAAGTTAGTAAGTTTTTGTAGAAATTTTTCTTTCACTAATTTGCTGAAATTTAATTTTGCTCTCGTCTTGAAGAGTTCTTGCGTGGCTTTAAAGGGAAAACGGTCAATTCGATGGGGAAGGCTCGTTGTATGGAGCTTCGATGAAATGAGCACATCGGAATCTCGACGTGGCCCTGCCAGGCCAGCAGGCCGGATCTCTCGAACACAAAGTTTTCGAAACTCTTTCTGCCGACGGCGGATGGAAGCCATGGCCCTGGCTGATTATAAGCCTGAGTTTGCTTGATCGGATATAATTGTTCACGTTTGATGTTATGCATAGTTCGTGAGAATGCTCGGCTGTTATTGTACATCTTCAAAAAAAAAATTTTCCCGCGTAGTACTTTCCTGTCGGCTCGTGACACGGTCCGAGTATCACACTGGTCAATATATAAGTCAGTTCACACTCAAGTCATTATTTTCTTCTCTTTATTAATCCACTTAACACGCTAATCAACATGGCGTCTCATCTTTGGCGCCCAACTGCAAACAAAAGCAGTTTTCACTATTCGAGGAGCCACAGGTCCGCCTAGTGTAATTGCTTATCGCTCTCTGCTAATATCACTGCGCGTGTGCCGTATTTATGTGACTAGTAACGCGAGGAGCGTTACTCCCATTAAAATAATCCCTAATTAAAATCTCTTAAATTACTCTATATTTTAAATCCTGACATATATATATATATATATATATATATATATATATATATATATTATATATATATAAAATTATATATATATATATATATATATAATATATATTATATATATATATATATATATATATATATATATATATATATATATATATATATATATATATATAATATATATATATATATATATATATATATATATATATATATATAAACTTTTTTATCTGTTGATTTTCTGACTGTATAACAGTTATTGCCTTTTATGAGACAATTATTAAAACCTTCCTATAAGACATTTATTAACAATCTAGAAAAAATGTATAATACTCAAAGAACAAATCTTTTTATCTCATACTAATCACACAAACATAATACAGTGAAGGTGTTTCGGCTCCAGAGGCACTATGTCCTATTGACATTATTATTTAAGTTTAAAAGTTGACTATATGACCCATGACATTTAGTAACCCTCTAAAATTTTGAATGCAGAAATTTTAGTTTGAGATACGATCTTTAAAAGAAACTACATATTTGCTTTTCAAAAATATTTTACCGTTCTAAGTGGTATTTCTAGAAGTTAATTGCTGGTTCCATTTTTCTTAAAAGTTATGCTCATGCTAGTTCATTACCGAGAAATTACTTTAAAATTCCATTACCATAGATTCTTTTGGAAATAAAAAAAAAGTGTTAGCAATGTTTGTTTTGAAGCCCTTAAACATTCCCAATCTTTTCTGCTCAGCTGATGATTATCGATCGAAAAACCAAGGTTATGACAAAGATTAAAGGTTCAATTTTGGTCAAAGAGATAAACACATAACGAGGCCGTTGGCACTTTATTACAAAGATGAAGCCTGTTCTGAAGAACTGCGTGTATTTTCAATAATTTTTGAGGGAAATAATGATATTCAAATGCCCTGAGAAAGGATGTTATTAATAGTGCTTTTTATTCCTTCAATTAAAAAAGTTTGAAATTTCTAAAGAGATAGATAGTGGTTTCATTAAAAGATAATGATTCATCAGTAAAAATAAGAAACATATATTTTACGGATGAGTGAGGTAGCACTATACTGGAAAGTATTCATACATTATTCTACATCATAACCCACATTTTTGCTTTTTCGTTCTGGCGATGAATTCCAATGTGGAATAAAAGTACATATAGTAAGTCGACTTGATTTCGTTCGCGATTTCCGATACAAAACCGTCTTCTTAATATCTCGGCATCTTCCGAGAACATAGCAGTTCGCATTGTAACACTCATTTCCATCCTTTTACTCCGGCGATATTTCATATCGATGTGGAACGATTGTCTATAGATCTTAATCAATATGAGCTTCTCCAGCGATTTTTGATCCATAATCGTTTTTCCGCTATCTTGGAATCACGAGAAAAAAATCGTTGTGTGCATCACAATATTCATTTCTAAATTTACATCCCGGCGATATAAGCTGATCAGGTACTAGCGTAGACATAGCTAAATCAGTTTAATATTTTCCACGATTTTTCACTTTAAGTCATATGTTTAATTCATAGACATCGTGCGAGACAGTAGCATAGCATGGGCTGTGTGGAATTCTCGATATGTAAAAATCTTTCCAATTTGGCTCTATTTTCAACGAAATAAATGCAACATATAAGTGAATGCCAATTTATATTGATTTTAACAATTTCTATGACAACCTGCAAATATTATAGGGAAATTTAACTTGTATGACAAAACGAAAATAATTAGATTTCATTTCTTAACACATGGGTTTGTTTCTATCTAATAGATCAGATATATATCTATTCTTGTCCCTAAATGAAACTTTCTCCAAGTATTTCCTTCTATATAATCATTACACTGGACATAGAAAAAAACTTAAATGTTTGATTGCCTTATATTTTTCATTTCTTCAATAAAGTGCATGGATAGTAACTTTAAATTTTTTAATGAAATAAATACTTCTAACGAAGTAAGTATAGTGTATAAATATATATTTAATAAAGCTTAAATAAGAATTAATATATTGGAATTCCTTCTTTCTTAAATAAATATATTTATAAATATCATTATATATAAACAATATATGCATATACTTTATATATATATATATATATATATATATATATATATATATATATATATATATATATATATATATATATATATATATATATATATATATATATATATATATATATATATATATATATATGTATGTGTGTGTGTGTGTGTGTGTGTGTGTGTGTGTATTGTGTATAAGGGAGATATATAAGTAGAGAGTTAGAACTTTTTAGATAATAGATTTTATTGCATACTGTTTAATGAATATCAATAAAAAATAATAATTTTCATAAAACTTCCTATTTATGGCTATAAAACTAAATAGTTTATTACTTTTCTTATGTATTCACATTTACATATTTGAAAGAGAGCGAATCTTTCTATTTAGCCGTAAAGTTATATGAAGTTTCAAAGAAATTATATCTTTGTAAAATTAAGAAAATGATGTTATTTATATATATATATTAGCAACATATTTCTTAACAATATAACTGATTCTTACTATTTTTGTGTAATATCGTCTTGTAAAAATGAATTTCTAAAGTTACTTAAAACGTACTATAAATATTCAATTGATTTCAATCACCAAAGCAAAAAGACTTATGATGTTCTAATTTTTTAACCTACATCTTGGATGTTTCCCGTAAATTTGAATTCCCCATTTTCTTAATTAAAATAAATGACAAACCTCTTTCTCCAAGAAAAGGTTTTTCAGATAATTACTCCTAAAACCAATTATCTAATCAGGGAATTATTTCTCTGGAAGTAATGTCTCTAATTAGCTTCTCGGCAATAAATAGTCCTTAAACTGTTTCATGACAAATAGCAAATATATAATTATTTCATACAGAAAACGTTTATTTCGTCTTTTTTTATAAAAAACAGCGATATTTAATTATATCCCTTTTAAAACTTTAAACGCAGTAGTAAACTTAAAAGTTTATTTATAATATAAAAAATAAATTAAAAATAAAAACTGCCTAATTTAAGTGAGTAGCTGAAATATTCAAAAGTGTTATTTGTACACTAATGACAATAATACCATTAAATTTTCCAAAGGGGTAAAGTATCTCTAGAATCATTATTTTTAAAATAATTAAAATTTTCCATTTCATAGATCTTAAAAATGATATTATATTTAAATAGAAGCCTGAATCTCTGTTTGTTTTTGCGTTTTTCGTTTAAATATACATATTTTGCAACAGTTACAAAATTGAGGCCAGAAATTCTTTGATAGATGACAATTACTAAAAACGTTAATACCTATTCTAATCATTTTGCCACTTGAGATGTTAACATACGTTTTGACGAAGATTCATGTTGCCTGGTAACCATATATAACGACTGTTGAATTATTTATTTATTTTTGCATCATAGAAAAAATAAGTCTTTTTTTAAAAATTAACTATTATGAATATATCTAAGGCTAAAATTGTTTTACAACATGTTTTGAA
>CM063505.1:28618111-28628111 GCA_032207245.1 Pardosa pseudoannulata | reverse complement strand
ATATATATGTATATATATATGT
Organism: Pardosa pseudoannulata; assembly: GCA_032207245.1. Taxonomy (NCBI): domain Eukaryota; kingdom Metazoa; phylum Arthropoda; class Arachnida; order Araneae; family Lycosidae; genus Pardosa; species Pardosa pseudoannulata. The sequence goes on along the minus strand of CM063505.1, from coordinate 28,628,089 downwards.
ATAAATATATTTATATATATAAATAAATAAATAAATATATATATATATATATAAATATATATATATATATATATATATATATATATATATATATATATATATATATATATATATATATATATATTTATATATATATATATATATACTTATACATATGTATATATGTGTGTATGTGTGTGTGGTGATTCGGTGATACAGTTTATAATCTAAATTATATATTTACGCAATTTTTTATTTTTTGCTCAACAAAATTTTTGTTGAGAACTTTGCATAAATAAATTTCACGGTTCACTGTCACCTTTTTACGGTAAGGTTAAAATACAAGCCGAAGCATAAATAACAACGTTTTTTCATGCGTAACGTAGTTTTTCATGTATCTATAAGAAATCACGCCCAAAAAATACTTAAAATGTTCGTAAAATGTAAGAAAAAAACTAAAGAATAATTAAAATCCATCTTTCGTACTCAATGTCAACTTCTCAAATCCCTGAAATTCTATTGGAAGTATCCTTGAAAAATCCCATTGGTCATCCCAATGCCAATTTAATTGCTTGGAATTACATAACTTCTTATTCCATCTCTTGCTCTTGTCGTCGTAGAGTACTGGTGTCCCTAGCCACAAATTACATGTTTTGTTTACTATCCCTAAGGTCATACTCTATTTATTGTATTAAGAACTCACAAATCCACCACACTTTATATTCTTTCATCTTTTAGTTTATGTTTTATTTATTTTCTGCTCGTTGTCATTTTTGTAAGGAAGATATCAAGGTCTCTGGGACAAAATAAATTATGGTTGCAACGGCTATCTTTAAGCATGTAATTTTGCACATTAGTAAGGATGGTTTAATAAACCATAACAGATAAAATAACAAAAATTATTCCTTATACTGCTAGCCTTAAAGTGGTAGACAGCCTTGCCGGAATTAAATTCACTTCGTGATGAAGTTAAAGAGATCCTTTAAAGCTTGAGTGATTACAGTTGAAGGGAAGAAAGCACGAAAGTAAATTTTCTATTAATATACCCAGATCGTGGTCCAAGGTCGAAACGACCGATGGTCTTTGTTGGTACCATTTTAGGCGAGCCAGTAAGGCATAAAAATCCAATAAACCATGTATCTTTAAGGAAAACTATTAAACAAGCAGCTAAAAACAGCTAATGGTGGTACTTTTAACGGTGTTCCATCCGTGTGTTCATTGTCGATCTAATAACAGGTGTGCGTTTTCTGGTCAATAGTGGAGCTACCAAATTAGGCATTTTAAGAGTGAAACATTTTTCTTAGGGCAGAGGGAAAATGTGGTGAGGGGACAAAAATTAGTATTTATTCCAATATTAGATTTAGAAGAATCGTAAAATGAATTATTTCGGTGAACATTCTTTCAATTTTGAAGTTTTGTGCTGTGGGAAAAGAGGTATGGAAGAATGAGAAGGGGAGAAAAAAATTTTAGATAGATATTTTAGGTGTAAGAATTTTGATATTTTATACACATGAATACACAAATATATAAGAGGGTTACTCTGAAATATTTGAGATACACTTAGACTAGGATTTACAAAATAAATAAAGGTGTAACTTTAAAATACAAAGTATTTTGCCACAGCCGAAGAACACACAGGAAGGCCGCCGTCGGAAGTAAACCCTGATAATGTGTCTAAAATACGAAAAATGTTAATGGATGATAATTTTTGTACCTATGAGATTATACAGAAGATACTTAACATTAGATCACAGCCATATACAAAATTATTAACGAAGAAGTACATATGAAAAATGTAGTTTGCCGTTTCGTTCCCTTATAACTCAGTGATTACCGAAAAGAACTTCGTGTCAAAATCAGGAAAGAAACTCTTAAATTGCTAAATGATGGTGGCCACCGCATCATTAATATTAGTATAATGATTAATGAAACGTACGTACTTTTCTTTCCCTTTACAGCACGTCAAGAATGCACATAATAGGTCTTTGAAGTTGATACCACGCTTACAATGGTAAAAAGACATCACTGAAAGACTGATGTATGCCATTTTTTTTAAAACTACGGGATTGGCCAAATCCATCAAGTTAGATGGACAGAAGTCAGCAACAACAAACTGGTATGCAACTAAATGTCTTCCCCAAATTATACAAGAATTGAATATTAGGGGTATAATGCTTCACCATGACAATGCATCTTCACATACAACAGGATTAACAGTTAAAATTCTTAAACAAAAACAAATTAAAGTGAGAACATGCGCCATATTCACCTCATCTAGCTATGTGTGACTTTTGGTTATTCTTTAATATAAAATAGAACTTACGTGGACGCCGTTTTCATTGATAAGAAGAGACTAATGTCGCTATAAATGCATTTTTCATCCATTCCAAGAAATGAATGGCTTGAGGTTTTGATCTGTGGAAAATTCGTCTACAAAAGTGCATTGATGCTAGAGGAGACCACTTTGAAGACACCTAGAATTTTGTAAGCATACATTTAAAAGCAGTTGTATCTCAAAAATTTCAGAGTGATCCTCGTATATATATATATATATATATATATATATATATATATATATATATATATATATATATATATATTCATATTACGTGTATTAGCAGTTTTATTTTGCTATAATTTTAAAAAGAAAATTTCTACATAAATTAATTAAACTATTTGCTTCCAATGTGACAAACCATCCTAAAATTCCCTACAAAATAAAGATAATAGTTTAAAAATACCATTATCTTTTATCATTTATTTATTATTAAATGCTAAAATTACATAAAATATGCATGTAAGCCGTAACTTGGAGGTTGATTTCGTTTAAATATATATTACTGAAAACTGATTAATATATGGAGTATAAATTGATGATTTTGCATTTTATTGTAGCATTTATGAGACTGAAATAACATTATTCAATCGTATTTATAGTTAAGCACAGAATATTTCCAATAGATCATTCATTACAGGTGTGGAAATCTGTTTATGTGAAAGAGAAAACATGCCTGATCTGCGATCGTCATTTAAATATTTCATAAAATATCAGGTGTGCGGTATATTTAATCCATATTTGATACATTTTGTAACCTATATTACATTTACTATGACTGCAGTTAGGTGAATGCATATATTTAAGTAAGATTAATTATTAAATTCAATGAACTATTTAAAGGTAAACCAAAATTGAAAATACATAAGTTATTAAATACAATCACTTTCAATTTCCTTTGCTATATTAACAGTTTAACTTTATATATTGACTTTATATATTCACGATTATTTCGTTTATCGTCACATCCGTGTGTAAAAATGTACAGCAAAAGTATGAAAAGAAAAATAGTAAATAATCCGTGTTCTCAGTGACTTCAGATAGTTTCCAGACATTTTGCAAATGATGTTACCCAATCGTTAAAATTTATAACGAAAATTTGAAAAGAAATCATTAACTTATACATATAAGTAAAAGAATAAAAAATAAAATAATAGCTCTAATTGTTTTTACAGAAGGAAATACCAAGTCCTGGTAGGTAATGAGGATATATATATATATATATATATATATATATATATATATATATATATATATATATATATATATATATTATATATATATATATATATATATATATATATATATATAATAAAGTTATATTTTGCAAGAAGGTATTCAGTCATTCAAGTATGCATTTTTGTATACTTGAACGAAAAAGTAATGTTATAATTAATGAACAATGAACAATGTTAATAGATTAATGAATTTTTTGTAGTTTATAAATACGGTTATAATTAATTAATTTGTTAATTAGACAAGATTTACTAGAAATTTCTCACAAAACACATAACACAGGTAGCTAATTAAAGCGATACAATGGGATTATATATTCATGAATAAGGTAGCAGTATATACAATTTATATGATCTCTGATATCCTTTATATTTGTATTGAAAGGAGCAAGAAAATTAATATTTCAAAAGATAAATATTGTTCTAAAAGAATAGGTGTTAATGTTAAAGTAAAATCCTGGTGTATATTAAATATTTTCGCATTTTAATAATTAAAATCATGTTTATATAATATAAACAAGAATTAATATTTAATACTGAGTTGCATCAGAATAACAGAGATTAAGATTTAATTACGTAATTTTGTATCTTATGCTTTTGAACTGTGTTAAATAATTGATTTTACTGTGTTTCTTTTATGCATTTCTTGAAATATGTACTTCAAAAGAAGGATTATGTAATATTTTGTAAGTAAAATTTGTAATATATTAACTTTATTTCCGATACATTAATAAAGAATATATATTCATGTAACAATCACTCTTATGAAAAATCTATGTTCTTATTTCAAAGGAAATCTTCATATTAATATTTATGAATGCATGTGAGATACAAGCACAGATATTTCGTGACTTGGCATAACTGAGTAGTCTCATTAGCGAACTTTTCTAGAAGAGTTAGATCTTGAAGGGTTAAGACTTTTGCGCATATATATAAGTACATGTTCTCTTTGTACTCCCTCGGAAAATAAATATAAATGTTTGAACTGAAATATAAAAGGGTGCCCTTTCTTGTTATGTTTACTTTTCCTACAATGCATTTTACTTTTTGTAAAATTTATAAGCTCAAAAAATGAGAAATAAAAGAGCAGCTGGTAATTTGTTATGTTGTCATATAGAGTATTTATGAAAGCATTTGTTACAAATATACATCAAAACAGCACGAAAAATTTCAAGATGCAGAATTGTAAACTACTCAAAATATAATTAAAAGGTGATTTATCAAATATAATCCTAATGTATTTATAAAAATATAATTTCTATTCAAAAAATCTTACCACCATGAATATGGAATATCCAAGTTTATGTAAATAAAATAATAAATAAAAACCAAACATGTATTACATACTAATTTGATATAGAAAATTAAATGTTACATTTAATTTATACAAAACATGTATTATACGATAATTTCTTATAGAAAACCAAATGTTACATGTGTTATATACAAAAAATGTATTATATGATAATTTGTTTTAGAGAACAATATGTTATAAAATATATAAATTTTAAATGTTTATATAATTACAATAAATAATCAACACTGTATATTTTATTTATATGAACAAAAGTCATAAACGCTTCACATCAACTCCTAAACCATTGGACTAAATATGTTAATATTACAAATGCGGGGGTATTTCTTTTATAGCATCCGCTTCTACCAAAGCTCAGAAATGTGTTGGGATTCTGTTAAGGGAGCTAAAAATAGACGGTAAACTTTACTTACTAGGACAACAGAAATAAACAAATCTTGTTATTTAATATAAAAGTGAGTGGCCAAATTGGAGACCCCCACGCTCGGCCTGTTATCTACAGAAGTATCGTTTGGAACAAGAAAATAAGAATCTATTTGACGTGTTCCAGCTACTCTCCGGTTTCAATATCAATGCCATTCTCAAGTGAGTATTCATTAATTTAAAAGCTATTTTTATATCATATTCTATGTTTTTGACATGGGTAATTGCATTTAATACATTACTACTTGAAAACAACTAAAATATTTTGCCTATTGTATAAAGTATACAAAAATATCTCCTACAGATATTGCAGTTTTTAACTTTTAGGAACTTACTTAGGTTTCATTTATATTAAATTTATGTTTCCGAGAAATTATTAATCCATTTCAATAAAAATATTCACTTAAAATGTCCAAATTATAATTAATACCGTATTTTTGACAAAGAATGATTCTTTATTGTATTTTACTTACTTTTTATTGCATTTTATAAGTGAAAAAATGCACCTATAAAGTACAATTGATTTCATAATATTTATATGTTAGAAATAAACATTCACTAATCTGCCAGCTATGAAAATATGTTAGTTACATCATAATATTAAACAAATTAAAATGTATTCATTTAAATAACAATATTGTATTCTCTTCTCTGTATCTTACACAATAAGCTGTCATATTGGATGGATCGTGAATCTTTTATGTTATTTCATATGCTTATTTAACGCTTTATATTTTAATAAGCATATTTAAAGCATTCTATTTATTTGAACAAGTGTAAATGCATGTAAATTTTTATCGATATAAATGACTCATTGATATTGTTATATTTAACACATACCATTATATCAGGAACTACAGACGTTTTTAGAACATTATAAAATGTACATATCTTAATACTAGTTGTTGAAGCTGACATAGAAGTGAAATTATTTTCTACTGATGCCTCCCACTGCTTTGTAACTATAAGGCACTTCTTTCGTAATATACCAAAATTTTGGTTAACATTTGCAACTCATGTCTACTTATCTTATATCATTATCTCATATCTTTATTCAAAGCTGGCCCATTGGTTAGAGCGCTGATCATCGGTACCGAAGTTCTTGGGTTCGAATCTCACTATGGCATGGATGTTCGTGGCCTTTAAGCAGTAGGTCCTGGTAACAATAACCCTCCTGTGCAAAATTGTAGACCGTAGCTCTCCAAACCATACTAAACCATATCTTTATCCATATCTTTACTGCAAAATGGGTGAACAGGTCAAGATTGTACTAGCAAATGAGATCTCAAATGGAATATGTAAAGGGAGTTATCAAAATATTTAAGACTGCCTAAATGCATGAGTGATACATTGCTAATACGGCATAGGACAGTCATTGACGAGTAATACGGCTTGCATTCACATAGGAAATGTATTACAAAAGTACTGAATAGTATCTAGACATATATTGCCACTCGCTCTAGAGATATTGCCAAAGTTACTGATCATGTAAAGATGTTAATCATGTAAATAGCTTCCGGTTTAATGCTTTGTATAGACCATATTTGCTCCATTATAACGAGGTCACTAAATGTAGATTCATATAGGTCATTAAAATATACATGTCTAGCTTCGCTCATTGTTATATACAGAAATCACTGCCGGAATAGCAATATCGTTACCTAAAATTGTTATTACCTGCATCAAACGAGGTCTTCTTTAACACATTGTATGCGGGACACGTACTAGTACGTTTTCTGACGATTGATATTGAGCTCGGGACGCGTACTATTACGGGTTAGTGTAACAAGATGGTTTGTTTGTGGGTAGAAAAATAACGATATATACATGAAGATGAAGCCGAATGTTCTTGTCTACTACATAGATTCTGGAAAAAATTAGACAAATTAAAATTTTTGTTTATTTGTCTATTTATATACTTGTTTATGTATTTCAATGTAATATATGAATAGTTGGTTAAAAAATTATATAATTTTCGATCTTTTAGGATTTAAATGAATAACTAAATTTACTCGCAAAACGGCCGCTCCCGGTACAATTCCGCTGAAAAATGTACTCGCACACAATTTGTTAATAAGATGGAATAGCCAGCTAAACCTCTCCTAAATTTCTGTCCAGTGACTCTTATTTTCAGATTGACAATTGGGTTGAATAAAACTATGACACAGCTGCCATTTAGCATGACAGATCTGTTTTCATGCTTCTAAAGTTGTGAGATAACCAATATCATAAGTTTGCGCAATAATCCTTAAATGGTACACAAATCCTGCTGTTAGTGAAAGGGAAAAAAATCTTCTATTAAAAAGCAAACAACCAATATGTTATTTTCAATAGACCGGCTTTCGTGATGTGACATCAGTGTAGGCAGCGTTTAGATTTAATATATGCGAAAAGTCTCAAATTTCATTGAGACACTTTCTGAAGCGTTATGTTTATTAAAACGGGATTTAACTGCACTTGTTGGCACTGGAGAATCTGCAGTCCTTATGACTACAGTCGCTTTATGTTTAAACATTATAATTCCCATCAAAACCCATCGATCTTTTTCACCCAGCTGTTCTTTCCGTCCATTATTTAAATATTTGATGCTTTAGGTAAAACCGCAAATTTAGATCCAAAACACATACAACTTTACTAAAACTAGCTAATCCTATCATGACATATATTTTATATATTAAAAAACTTGTCCAAAGTATTAGATTTTAATTCTTCCGATGAGTATTCTTAAATGACTCTTTTATTCACAAGTGTTTCCATTTTTCTGACAACCACCTATAACAATCAACCAACGCATTCCAAAGAACTAAATACTTCTGTGTTTTGATTTATAATTTTGCATAGTTGTATTTACTGTCCTCATTTACAGCATCTTTTATATATTTTCATTAAGAAATTATCATTAAGTGTGTCTATTATATGATAAGCTGCAGATTTAAATATGATTTGATGATTTAGGTGAAACCCTAAGTCTAGATCCAAAACATATACAACTTTACTAAAACTAGCTCCTCCTATCATGACATATATTTTACATATTAAAAAACTTGTCCAAAGTATTAGATTTGAATGCTTCCGATGAGTATTCTTAAATGACTCTTTTATTCACAAGTGTTTCCATTTTTCTGACAACCACCTGTAACAATCAACCAACGCATTCCTAAGAACTAAATACTTCTGTGTTTTGATTTATAATTTTGCATAGTTGTATTTACTGTCCTCATTTACAGCTTTCTACACATTTTCATTCAAAAATTATCATACAATGTGTCTATTATATGGTAATCTGCAGATTTAAATATAAATCCATTGATATATATTGCAATAGGTTAATCGTTCGTGATTAAGCAATTAATATTATTAATTATAAAATAAAGGTCTATATTTAATAAAGGTCATTTATTTATATTTTCCAACATTTTCCACTATAGCTATATTAAAAATGATTTGATTTTTCAATATGTGTTACTTATATAGCTTATTTCTTTAGAGGTATAGTAATACCAGATAATTAAAATCTACTAATATTATTGGCCACTAACAATACAATTAAATTTTAAGCACGCGATTACGCTTTCCAGTTACATAGCATCCTATTATAATCTCTACCTCTTCAAATTCACTGAACTCGCTACGAGTTGCTAGGCTTGTCAGATCAACTAGTACTAGTCTCATCTGCTACCGTTTTATGCTTATAAATTAGTTATCCACCTTGGAGTGATTGGGAAACACAGACATAGAATGATATTCCCATTTGGCATAATAATTGCAGGTATGTCATTTATGCTGTGTATAACTTTATAGTATAAAATCATTGAAGTAGTTTATGTTTAAAACAAATTTTTTATTAGGCTTATTAGATTTTCTTTTAGTACTAAGCTTTATCAAAACTAGTTAAATTTCCATGATAGGTAATGCAAGAAAATGAATAACACAGTAATAACAATGAAATACGTAACTTCTGCAATGTATAAAGGAAATTGCAATTATTGTTACTAATTTACATTTACACATTCATGTACGCCCACATTCAGATACATGAATAAATGTTTATAAGAAATATAATCTCACAATATTTCTTTTATAGAAAGTTGTATCTGAATAAAAGATAAACAAAGCGAATAAATTGTGATATCCTACACTTGTTTCATATCTTCCGTATAATATCACAAAATGTATATTATTCATATGTTTATTATTTACGATTTACATTATTTACATTCAAAATTGAGTTTTACTTTGTCACGTGTACATTGCAGACGTTTCCTTTAGGTAATTTGTCCTAAATTTACAGTTTTCCTTTTTCTTTATATCATGATTTCGAATATTTTCCTGAGATGCTCTCCGTATACGATGCATTCTACGTATAGTTAATTTAGAAAATTAATGAATTTGATTAGTAATATTAAATTAACTTACTTTTTCGAATTGATTTATCAAAAGTGTTGTTTTATAGCAAAATATAATGTGCATTATTTAATTCTCATTTTACATTACAAAAAATATATCGATTTTACTCTTAAGTTTTCAAATGAAACAAAAAATAGTATATTAGACTAACGAAATAAGTCAGCTGATGATGAATTCAATTCAAGCAGTGAAATACAAAATTCAAAGTTTTAAGGAACTGGCAAACATTTTGTCTATTGAGTAGTTCATATAAAACATAACATAGCGTTTACAAGCATTTTCTG
>CM063505.1:28608111-28613111 GCA_032207245.1 Pardosa pseudoannulata | reverse complement strand
TATATATATATATATATAATATATATATATATATCCCCTGAAATTGCTGTACCTTATGAAAATCATGATAATCATAGAGAAAAAGATTTATCAAGCAAAAATAACAAGCGATGTTGCTCGGAATCAGGATCAAACACGTATAAGAACGGTAATAAAAGAGTTAATAGCAGATTAGAAAAAGGTTCCGCCAAATTATAATTTTTCTGATGAAAGTAATGCCTCAAAAATAAATTATGAAAAAGCTGTAAGCACTTTAGCCAGTAGAACTTTTTAAAGAATTTTTGTTTCCTTCATATGTGGAGAATATTTTATCAAAAACAGAAAGATACGCCAGACAATGGGGAAAAATCGAACGGCCATGTCTCGTAAACAATTATAAATAAAACATGGATGGTGTAGATTCTCATGATTGACATTTAGAGAAATATACCATAAAAATCCATAAAAAAGGATATAAGAAAATTTTTATCCGAATTATAGACATGATTTGTAAATATCATCGTTATTTACAACATGGTAAATGTATAGGAAAAGAGTATCAAAGAAATAAGGAGACAAAATGCAATAGCTTATCTAAAAATGCAACTGAGGACAAAAACAAATCGGTATACCAAGTTATACAATTTCATCTCTAGTTTAGGAAATAGACACTGTTAGATGAGATGGAGTTGGCCATATAATTATTAAAAGAGAAAAACAATGACGATGTCAAATGAAAAATTGTTTCGTTAAAGATCTTAGATTTTGCATGAAATGTAATTTAACTCTATGTACAAAATGTTTTAAAAATTACCATATATAGTGTGAATATGTTTAAACTTGATAAAAATTTCAAATTTGTTTGTGTTTCGTTTTATTTTACATTAAATATTAAAGTTCAATTGTTTGGGAACAGGAACATAATCAAATAAATAAAAACAAAAAAGCATTAAGTGTTCAAAAACTTCCATATCCACAGAGCGTCCTATTTATATGACAGTAATTATATCGTATCCTAAATTAATGGTGTGGAGTTTAATCACATATTATATTTAATTTAATTGTTTGGGATTTAATTTTAATAGTTTATAACAAAATTTCAATTTTAAAGTAAGTTGGGTTTGGTTTGGTTTAGGAGTGCTATGGTCTACATTTTGCAAGACGAGGGCTAATGACACCGGGACCTACGGTTTAAAGCCGTTTATGAACGGCTACGAACATCCATGCCATAGTGGGATTCGAACCCACGAACTCCGGTTGCGAAGGCCAGCACCCTAACCGTTCGGCCATCGTTCGGCTAAATTAAGTTGGGCGTTAACGGGCTAAGGTTGATATAACGTTATATGAACAAAGCGAACAAAGGCGATTATGAACATGCATTCTAATAGAATGGTTTAAATCACCAAACTTAGGATCAGTGAACTCCCAGATTGAGCCATCATTAAGCAAAAACACTACTAAAAACTAAAAAAGCAAAATAAAATAAATTATTAATTATTAATCTTAGCCCCTAATGACTTTAATTTTATATCACTGTAATGACTAAAATTTAAAACTGTTGCTCAGTTTCCAACCCCGAAAGTTTAAAGGAAGAATTCAGAGCATTACGAAGACTTTTTCTTTTTTAAAAATTGTAAGAATTCTAAAATTCTTAATTCTAGTTAATGCGGTTGTATTTTGAATCTTTTTACAACGATGGGAAACTTACACAATTCAGGAAACATTCCTTGGAATCTTTCCAAATACCACAGAACAGCCAAATGACAAATAAAGTCTAGGATTAGGGGGTATCCGGAATAATTTAATTAATTAAAATTTATCTGCTGTGTGATGATATTAAGAGATAGTATCTTATTTTAAAATACGGCTAATTAAAATCAAATGAATATGTCTGAAGCAGTGAAACTTTTTTTAGGTAGAAAAAAACAAAATATATACAGATAGATAGTCTGAAAGGTTTTATTAAGATATTACGTGTTTAGACATTTATAATATTATGCACTCTTTTAATTCAAAACCTATTTAGAGCTATATATAAAACCTGAAATCACACACATATTTTATTCACAAAGAAAATATTGTTATTAATAATTATATACTTATATAGCACTACATGAAATTAGTTCACTCATTCATGCGCATTTATAAACAAGATTATATATATGCTTGAATAGTTATTCAAATAGAAAATGTTTATACAAATTTCATTTTTAAGTATTTAAATGATTTTTAAAAAATCGATTTTGAAAACATTCAATACACCTGAAAAGCCAAAACGACTGATACACCTGCCTAATACCATGTAGGTCCAGCGAGCACGCAGACGTTCCACAATACGACGCAGCATGTACTCGACTAATTTCTAAACTAGTTGCTAGAGCTAATTTCATGAATTCTGGGAGTCTTTTCACAACTGCCTAACTGCACGAGGCCGTGGATTTCTCTTCTGAACAGTACCTTGCAAGGGATCCATGATATGTTCAATAATATTCATGACTGGTGATTTTAGTGGCCATTCGGTATTTAAAGCCATAAGAGTATTTCTGGAGCCATTCTGTATAAATTCTGGACGTTTGGGGTGTCGCAAATGCCTGGAATACCCCAAGTCTATCGGAATTCACAAAGAACATAAACTTGTGCAAGTGATCAGACATGATGCTTACCTTCGTGTCACTCCTCAGAGTCGTATCAAGATGTATCAGGGGTCCCATATCGCTACAACTACAAGAGCTTCGTCCCATCATAGAGCATCCACCAGCTTCAATATTCCCCTGTTAACATGAAGGATTCATAAAATAATGAGGTTCTCTCCATACCCACACCTCCATCCGTTCGATGAGACTTGTCAGACCAGGCAACATATTCCCAGTCCTCAACGGCCAAATGTGGTTGTTGCTATTACTCGCCAGTCATTAAAGGTACACGAGTGGGCGTTCGGTTTCGAAAGCTCATATCGATGATGTTTCTTTGAATGGTTCGCAGGCTTACACTTGATGGCCCAGCATTGTAATTTGCCGCAATATGCGTAAGATTTGCGCTTCTGTCAAGCATAATGATTATTTCCAGTTGTCGTGGGTCCTGTACATGGACGATCTATTTTCTCGTGGGCAGACTATAACACCATGTCCAAACTCAGTTAAATCTTGAAAACCTGCCCTTGTAGCCGCATTAACCTATCTAACAACTCTGTGAGACACTTTTTGTTCTGATTGTTTCCGATAGCAGTGATATTATTATTAGTTTCTTATATATTTTTTTTGCATACGCATGCCTATACCAGGTTTTTGTCTCTTTAGTGTACATGTTTTGTCAGGAGTAAGATACTTTTGATTAGTAATTAATAATTTATAATTTATTACTTAGAGTTACGATTGATAATTTATAATTTATTTTATTTTACTTTTTTAGATTTTAACATTTTTTATGAAAGCTGGCTCATTGTGTAGTACACTGATCATAAGTCTAGGAAATTAAACCACTCAACTGGCATACCTGTTCATAATCGCTCGGGATCAGCCTCAAGCCTTAGGTCCTGGATTTCTTATCCCAATGTAGGGAAGTGGTATTTAGTCGTGATATATATATATATATATATATTTTGTCACGAAGTTCAAAATATTGACATAGTTCGTTTAAACCAACAACTTATCTCAATCACAAAATTTGTCTTAATTTTCAATGATTCATTCATAGTGAGTTGATTTTAAAAATAGGAATTAGAAGCTCAAATTTATCATGTCTTCTATACTGTATTAAATATTTTTATTAACACATAACATTTGAAATTATTAGTAATTGTAATTTTAAGACCTTTTTCAAAACAAATATTTTATGAATTATTGAAACATTCTAGGTGAGTTTCTAAAGATGTTTTCATTTGAAAGTTAGCTCTGTATTTTCTCACAAGTGTTTGTATTCATACGTATTTTGAGAAGAAAAATGGTTATTTTTTGCTATTACTATTGTTGGTATTTCAAATGTTTACTATATACATACGGTAAGAATCAATTCTTTTACTAAAGTGTAAACAGCATAAAGTCTTTTAACAATGTTAAATAGTTTAAATAGCACGTTTATTTTATAACCATAGGAGAAAAACTTTAACTAATTGGTTACTTCACTAAAGTAAAAGTTTTCCTTATCTACTCGTGCATGTCAACCATTAGATGAGATTACTCTCCTTACGGCTTATAAATTAAGAATATAATCGGATTAACAATTTCCCATATAAATCCAGTACTTTCCGAGAATTTGAGGTGCACTCATGTGTGCTTTTTTATATCCATCCGTATAAATAGTTTAAACAATAAGGTAACTTTAATAGTTTTCCTGGTTATTGAATTTCAACTCGATGATCTTTCATATAAAGTTTAATAATATTGTACACTGTTAAATGGCTTAATTAAATTGTCAATTTTTCTATTTGACTTTTCTTTTATAAAACAGTTAACTAATGTACAGGTTTCTGATAGATACCCAGGCCTTCCCGAAGAAGCAATTGTGAAATAACATTAAAACAACTAAAAATCTCTAGAATTTTGTTTATTAACTCAAATAAAACCAATTAAGTTTAAAGATATCCCCAAATGTGCGAATTATATTTGATAAGAATGAATTTCATTTCTTATCTTAAAATACTCATTATTTTTGTGAGACTATTTTACTTCTTTGATCATAAGATTATCTTTTTTAGTTACTATTTATTTTTTGGAAGTATATTTAATATAAAATGAATTGACATACATGCATATAACATACTTTCAAAATACAAATCATATCGCTTTATTTTAAGTTTATATATTTCCGATAAATGATAAAATATATAAAAATCTAAGATCCTGATTATATTAGTGAGACATTATAAATTTTGAAAAACCGGTTTTTCCGATGCATTATTTAATTTTACAAATAAGGATTTTCACTTTAATAAATCAAACATATTTATTAATGCAAATGCTTTAATAGTTAATACCGATGAAATTACATCTCACAGTATAGAAAATTAATATTCTTATAAGACT
>CM063505.1:28593111-28600611 GCA_032207245.1 Pardosa pseudoannulata | reverse complement strand
TTGCTTATACAAATTTGACGAAAATTTCGTAAAACATAGAAAATATTAAATTCGAGATTAATTTCCATAAAACGTTTTATTGTTTCATTTGATATAAACCTACTAATAAAGAATTATAGATGTTTTTGAGAGAGAAAAATGTATTTAATTTATAAAATTTCAGCCAAAATTATTTGTTGTAAAAGATTTTCCAGAGTAATAAATATCTAAATTTTTTTATAGAAAAACAACTTACAGTCATTATATTTTTCTAAACACCAGAGATGTAGAAAGGGTCTTTTTACCTTTAAGTAAACCAAATATTCGTTTCCTTGTATAGCATTAATTTTCTGTCATATATAGTAAGTCCAATAGACAGAAAATAACCATTTGAAATAGCATTGTAGATTAATTACACTTTGAAACAAGACTTTTTTATAATTGACACATTTCCGGTGTGATTTTAATAACACTGCTTAGGTCAAACAAATGTGCGATAGTACTTTTGAGAAGTTTGTTTTAAGATTGATATCTATTTAATTCACTACCTTTTGTTCAAAGACGGTTATTTATAATGGTCAGTTTCCTTGGCGTCGAAACAATACCAACAAATGTTCTACGTATATTTAATTGTAAAATCTCTTTTAAGAGCAATACGTTTTCTTAGTAATCACTATGAAAAATGATCAAAAATCACTAAATATTTTCAAATTGACGTATGATCAAGTGTTACAAAAAGTATTCGAAGAAATGTAGGAAATATATATTACATAAATAAAATGTCAAATAGATGGTTAACTGATTATAAAAGATTTCAATTTTAAGAAAAAAATACATATTATATATTCATTTACGCTGAAGTAGTTTTACGTATAGGAAAAAATTAACTGATTCTGGGAAAGTCGTCATTTCGAACACAGTTTTGTAATTCGTCACATTTTTTCTTGTAAATTATTAATATCTTATTGAATAACACTTTGTATTCCTGACTCCTTAGGGATAAAATGAAAGTTGAGATTCTTCAGCTCTTCATCGGATGCTACTAATCATTCAACTATTACTTCTAATTAGTTAAATTAATATCTAACTGAAAACAAATTCCTGTTAACAAACTTCTCAGTAAAATTTGTAGTATATATATATATATATATATATATATATATATATATATATATATATATATATATATATATATATATATATATATATATATATATATATATATATATATATATATATATATATTTATTTATATTGTACTGATTCTAAGATATTAATATTTAAGCTTGTTCATATTGTATTTTTATTCTTATTTTGGTATACTGTTTAGTAAACGTACATTTAAACATGTCATTTAATAACTAGAGAAATATGTCTCTCATGGTTATTAATATTTAGTAATAGATTACATAATTTTAAAATATAAAAATATTAATGAAACATAAGAGCTGCATTTCAGTATAAAAATTGGTTTTTAATAATTAATAAATATTATTAATGACACATAGGTTAAATGCTATACAACATATATAAATTTACATAATAAGTATTTTATTTTTATTATTTTAATATTGTTATTATTAGGTATTAATTAGTTTCATTGATAAGTTAGAAAATTTAAATTAATTAGAAGCAAAAAGATAACTTCTTAATTCATATAAATTAATTTCTAAACTCAATGAAAAATTTAATTTGACAAAAAATTTTGTAATTATTAGATTTACCAAATAAAACATATTACAAGGCATAGAACAGTAATGCAATGGTTTACAAATATGTAAAAATGACACCAATTTTAAGTACTTTATTACTATAAATAATCTAAGCATTTTGAGTAAAAGTACTGAGTTCCCGTAAACTTATCCTGCTCTAAATTTCCCATTTTGAGTAAAATTTCATAGAATATTTCAAATTTAAGGATTCTAATAATAATAAATATGAAACATTAAAAGACAAAAAATCAAATAAATGTATGAACTAGAATTTTTATAAATATAACTCTGTCAGATTTACTGCCTGGCAATTATTTAAAAAATACATAATTTTCAAGATAATTATTCAAAAGTTTATTCATTTACATAGATTTTGAATACTTTAAAAAATTCATATAAAACCAATTATAGAATTATTATAATAATTCAAGTATGTGTACTATCTACTTTTGTATTTACAAATTTTCTTTTTATTTGTAATGATAAGTAATTTTGTTTAAAAATACAGAGTGTACAGCTTTTGATTTCAAAAACATACGCGGTACATATAAATGTCACTTTTAATGCATTTTTTTTTTTTTGTATGAGATAAAACACATATTAATCCGTAATCTTGAAATGAAAGACAAATTTTAAAAGTGTTCTAAATCTGAAGAACTCATAAATCTATTAATATTTTTTGTTAAATTTGAGAATGTTTTAACAGTGTATGATTTTATTAAACATTTGTTTCAGAGTTTATAAAACAGATCAACAAAAACGAGATCAATAAATATATTTGAACATCATTTGTGACTAACATTATATCTTGCTTAAGTGTTTTTACGTGCATCGATGTGGCGAAAATCTTTCTTTCTTCGGTCCAGTTGCATAATTTGTCTTCCACCATTTCCTGAAAACTTATCCTTCCTTAATGAATAACACCTTGTATTCCTCCTTGGATCCAACCCAACAGGGAATTTAATCTTCTTCAGGTCTTTATCGGATACTACTAATAAGACAGGTTTCCTATTCGCTGCTTCTACTTTGTCTAATTTCCTATCCAACAGAAAAATCATTACAAAAGGGAACTGGGTCATTTTCATTCTATTTTTATCTAATGATCTCGATACATTAGTAAAACGTTGAATATTTTCCACAATACTGTTAATAGCATATATATTTAGTCCTAATTCTATTAATACACTTTTAAATGTTTGTAATCATGCAAACTTTTATTCCTAGTTATAAATTATAATTTCCTTTAAAGTAAATAAAAATATGAAAACGTTTAAAATACATCAATTAACTTTAAATATAAGAATTTTCTCGTTAGACATCTTGGTTTTCATTAAAGTCAAGATGAAGTTTACAATATTTATTTTAAGAGGTAATCATTAATTAGAATGAAAATTTGTTTTAATTTGTTTTAAAGAGTGCTAGAAAAAAACTTTAAATTTAAAATAAATTTATAAACCTGTTGAAAAAGAACTTATTCTAAAGAGTGGTATGAAAGCAAGTTAAAAACTAAAATAAAATTAGAAACTTGAAACTATATAACAGAAAATCTTTGGGGATAATATGATGAATTTGAAAAATAGATATGTAAATATAAATACATAAAAATTAAAGTTTAAAACAAATTATTTTTGTAAATAGTTTTATTCCTGAATGTGTATATCTCTTGGAATGAATCTAAATATTCTAAGAAGTCAAGATTGTATAATTAAATTATTTTACCATTTCTTTTTTTATACTGTCAACTGTAATCAAAATCTCATAGGGGCAGTGTGTATATGCTTAAATATCTTCGAAAGTTTAATTTTACTTTCAAAAAGAACTCAAAACGAATCTTGAAAATAATGTGAATTCTCTTCAGAACAAATTTTTAATGAACTTCGACAAAAACTCCATAGACTAGTTTACTTCATAAAACGTGGTGAAAAAAATAATTTTACACATATATGACAACAGGAAAATACCTGCCTAATCGGCATATACCAAAAGCAGCGGCATAGTTATAACCATTTAAACTGCATAACGAAAGCAAAAACAATAAAATCTTGTATTAAGATTATGTATACATTTTTCATTATTAGTTGTTGCTTTTTCTTTACCATAACTAATGACTAGAAAAATTCCTAAATGTCTAGGAGTCAATTCTTTCACACATACTTCTTGACAGGAGAAATAGAAGATCAATTTGAATTTGTGGAAAACAGGACTACAGGTAATAACTGGTAAAATTGAATAGGGGTAGAAAGAAATTGAGAATAAGATCTTCCGATAGTTTATCTATAGATTTAATCATAATAAACTCTCGCAAAATATTGAAAGTGAAATCTGAAGAATATAAAAAGTTATAACATTTTTTATCAGTAACATTTTTCCTTTATGTCCCTTTACTAAAGTCTTAATCATATAATTAAATCATAGAAACTAAAGCCTTAATAGTAATGAACTTTTGTAAAATATTGAATGTAGAATCTAAAGAATACAAAAAGTTATAACAAATTTGTCGTCAGTAACATTTTCCCTTTATGTCCCTTAACAAAAGTCTTAATCATATAATTAAATAATAGAAACTAAATCCTTAATAGTAATGAACGTTTGTAAAGTAATGTGAAATTTTAAGAATAATAAAAACTTCCATAATATTTTTTTGTTATTAATCATTTACTTTTCTGTGAATTAACTAAACTCTTATGCGTCAGTTATTTCTTTCATATGATTTATATTTTACCTTAACTTAGAATGCATTTAATAATGGCTTTTACTTTTTTGCGCGTAACTGTTGAATTTAAAAGAAGATAGTTAAAATAGAAAAAGAAAAGAATCCCATTCAACATAGCAATACTAAAAATCTTATATTACAAAATTTAGAATTGAATATACATCACAATAGAATAAAAATCTACTAGAAATTTTAACAAAACTTTAAAAAAAATAAGTCGCATGTTGATGACATCAGTTGAATAGAAAAAATAGTTAAAACAGAAACCACAAATTAAATGCAATGAAAACAATGAAAAAAATGAAACGACTATTGTGAATTATTTGAAAATTAAACTTAGAGTTTTTTATGAAGGCTGATCAAGCAAAGAACTATGTCATAGAATCTAACGACTTAATAAACTTTGGAAAAATATTGAAACTGAAATTTAGAGAATATTAAAAACTTGTATTTTTGTTATTAATCAATTTCCGATTCTGTCCCTTAACTAAAGTCTAGAAGTTTGAAACGTTTGAAACTTCTTAATGTTCTAGACTGCGGCTGGGATCATATGGTAAGAAAGGCATTAAGCACATACTTATCGGATCTGTATATTTCTTGGAATTCGTCCAAGTACTTTAAGCAGTCTAATATCTTAAAAAATAACGTCTAGTATTAAATGACATTCAGAACAATCTAACTCATTTAAATATTTATGCGAGCTATGTTAGAATGTAGGAGGAAGAATTTGGAATGCAGCTGTGCCCTTCATTTTATTGAATAAATGTATCGTAAAACATCACAAACACACATGCCTGGTGTTGAACGATAAAGAGTTATACAGAATGTATCGCAGATATTTTATAATCCAATATCTTCCATTTATTTTTTAAATGCAACATCTTATCACTCTTTCATCTGTTCCTTTTTTTTCGCATTGAGTGGTAATTTTAATAAAATGACGAAATTAAATTCCTCGAAATTCTTTAGTGATAAATTATTTTCAAAGTGCAAATTCAATTAAATTTCTATTTATTCCGATTATCTCTCTAGAGCAGAATTCTTTTGTAAATAATTGAAATGCGATACGATTTAAGTCTGACACTTATTGCTTAGTTTTTAATATATTAAGTTTTAACTTAGAACTTCTTGCTTAAACTGAATATCGCTATTTTTTCTCTTTTGAAATATTTGATAAAGAAAATGTAGGAAAAAGAAATCAACATATGGTAAGTTATATTAATAAGTCTTGAATTCTAAGCATAAATATTTTTAATCAAATGCTTTAGAGCATTGTTGAGCAGAATCTCTATCACATTATAGAAAATGGCAATTATTTTAATCAGTAAAATATGCTGACTTTTTTTGTAAATCTAATATCCCTGTTCTATCTAAAAATGATTACTAGAAACAGCAATTAAAGAAAATATTTTATTAAAACATATGATTATGTGAAATGAAAAACTAATATCATCATTTGTTCGAGTTATTAATATAAACCAACATAAATATTATTAAATATATAACACTGGCTAAACGTTTAAATCAGGAAGGGGAAAACTATTACCCGCCAGAGGTTTTATCCTGTAAGCGGATAGAAGTTTAAGTTACCGGTCCGAGGCAAATTAAAAGAAATATATATTTATGCATTATATAACCATCTCCTTTTCTACTTTGCTTAAATATTATATTCCAAATTTTAATCTCATTCCCAGAAGATCAGCAGTATATTTGCTTCTTATATGTAAACTTCTTATAGGTTTTCAACTCTGAACATTAGAAAGAATAATTTCAGAAGTAGACTGACAAATGAGCATTTAGCATCGTTCCTTAAAATCAGTACACCTCACTTCGAACCTCAATATAAGGAACTTTTAAAAATGAAATCACAATTTCATTCATCTCATTAACATATTTAAACTGTTCGGTACTTGTATATTGTTTTTTAAATTTTAGAAAAAATTAGAAGTATGTTTCATTCATTCTATGATAATAATTTTAAATGTGACATTACAAACATTTTACGAGGAATATGTCTATTGCATTGACGTTATAGTTTTATTTTATATAACCAATCTTATATTAAGAAGAAAAACAAATTTATAGGAAAAGCCTGAAAACTATATGAAAATTCCTATGATCTAATCCATTTTTCTTTTGATAAGATAGAAAGTATAGTTCATATGATTCATTTTTTAACATCATGGTGCATAGTAATGAAAATCAAGTAGCAAAAATATATATGCTCACTGCAGTTACATTACTGAAATTATGGGTAATCATCTATATGGTAAAGGATTGTAGCAGCATATTTACATGAATGTTAGACGAAGCAATAATAATGTACCTAGAGATTGTGTGTATAATTTTTGGATGACATGCTTTAAAGAACCAGTTAATATTGGAATTTAATTTCCATTTTTTTAACTATAAAGTGCAATGAATGTATTGAGATAGTTACAAAAAATCCTTTTTTCTTAAATTTTGTAACAGAATAACATTTATAATAATACACCACTCACAATCATAGATTTTATCAATTCTTTTTACTATAATTCATCTGTATATTAAACTAAACTAATTCTATTTGCATTAATATACAGTTCTTTTCAGATCTGTAAGCTGTCACCATACAAATAGAAGTTAAATTCCAAAATTAATTACTATGGGAAAAATTAACTCGTCATTTATATGCATAAATATGTTCAAGTGTGTGTGTTTGTAAGGACAGCCGCTTTCACTGTAGGGCATTTCTTCTAGAGATGAATACTGCTTCATATTGAAATATAAAATTTTCCTTATTAATGTAATTTAATTGAAACATATGCTAATGTGTACTGAATTTAATATATTTAGGTAGTGATATAATAATAATAAAAAAATAAGATAATTTTAAAATTCTTAAAAAACGGCTTTTCATTATTTTAAATTTAAAGTTGTAAAACAGAGAACATAGTTACAAAGAAAATCCCTTACAAGAAAATCTTTTTTAAGATGCATGATTCTAAAGATTAGATTTTCGAAATAAATTTAGTTTCAATTAATTATTCAATGCAATAAATTTTCAACTATATGTGTTAAAAATATTTATTCATTCAATGTTTGATTATTTCATGA
>CM063505.1:28573111-28588111 GCA_032207245.1 Pardosa pseudoannulata | reverse complement strand
AGCTGTAATATGTTTACTGGTTGCAAATAAATTTTAACTAAATATGTACTAAATGGCTTTAGAAGGCAATTTATGTGCTGTGTTCATTCATTTAATTTAATAATCTTTTATATATTATGACTTAATCCAACACTTTCAAAATTATTTACAGAACTACACTGAAGATATTACGTAGAATAAAATAAAGAAAAGAATAGAATTCATTTTAAAGTATTAGTTATGTAAAATTACTATGTATTCTTTTAAAAATCGTAATAAATATTTGAAATTGTATAATTTCTTTCTCTAAAAATAAGAACATAAAAATCATTTTTAGCATGCTGTATCTTGACTACTTTGAATCTCCATCATAGGCATTAACTTATAGCAACAGCTGCATGGACAAAGAACATTAACTTTTATTACATCAATTACGCTTTATATACTCCGTATATATTGTTTTCATAAAATCCATTGCAGAAATTCATAATCATTAAACACAGTCACCACTAAGCATTTTTTTTAAATTTCAAAAGCGTTACAAATGCGAATTTTTCTCTCTTTTAATTTTCATGAGAGTAATGATGATATAGTATTCAAGGAAACAAGTAAAAAGATTTCTCAATTTAGAACGGCAAAAGATCTAATTTATGTAATGAATGCCATATGTCAACATAAATTATCTTAAGATATAATACTATTCCCTGTAGGTGATATTTTATTTTAACTCATTGCAGTAATTTTAGCTTTATACTGCTTTTATTTCTTTATTCTTCATTTCCATAAGTTCATCTTTTGAAAGCAGTTTTTTAATACCTCCTCATTCTTTTCTCCTAATCAATTTTTAATATTTTAATAACTGACGGTATTTCAACTATGATAATTTAGTAGATATACATTTTATTCTATTCATACATCTTTGGAGATGAAATATTATGGTAATATTTTTAAATTTAAAAGAACGCTATGATTATTCGTTTTATGATATTTTGTGTAAAATTAGATTTAACTTCTTTCAGTAAAATTAGCATGAGTATTTTAGTCTGAAGTTGTAATTGCTTATTTTGATTTTTATGAACTTACATTTATTTATGTAAAACTTCAGAAAGCAGATTCATTTCAGAAGTGAAAAACTATATTAAAAAATGAATTTTATATTTGTTAACTATATGAGATATTATGTTATATCATTTATTGAAACATAAAAAATTAATCCAATGTAAAATCTAAAAATTTAAAATACGCCTTGCCCACAAAATACGACCATGTTCATCTTTATATGTTAAACTTTTGAAACAAATATTAGATATTTAGTTATTTGATAAAAAAATTACTTAAAAATATATATTATTAAATTCTTATTGTCTTAACGAAAAGGTCAAATCCCGCAAAGATATTTCAATAAGAAGATCATTGCAATTTTTAAAGAATGTGTTAGAACAAATAAAAATAATCTAAAAAAAAAAAAACTATCGTGTTTTTATTATCCTTTACATGCGTTTTTATGGTTAGGATTGTAAATTTTGTCTCAGTGAAATTTCACTAAATAATAAAAGTTTTCATCTTATTGTATTATTTTATATAAACATAACAAACTATTAGCGAAACTGGATTGCTTCATTTTTATATAGCAAATAACCTAAACGTTAGCGAACTTGGTATGGATGAAAATGAAGCAAAGGTGAAACTCGTTATTCATTCAGGTTTAGACTCATTAATATTTAGGTTCAAAGGAGTTAAGTTTGTTTAAAGGATTTAGTTGAAATAGATGTATGCCATGTTTGAAATTGATATATACGTTTGTAATTTTAAAGATGAAAATGAAAGTATTAGTTATTAGAGAGTATAGCGATTTGAGAAGTGTCAGAAATTTAAGGGACAAAACTAAATTATTTAAGTACAGAAAGTACTATGCTCCAAATGAGAACATGTAAATCTTCCGATCTGGTGACAGGGTATTCACTAAGTCACTTGTTCACTAAGTCAAAACAAAGAAGCTATTGATATTTGAATAAAATATTAAGCCTGGAATTAACATCTCTTTATGTCTGAAATATACACACACATATATATATATATATATTATATATATATATATAATATATATATATATATTTATATATATATATATATAATATTATATGTATGTATATATATATATATATATATATTATTATATTTATATATATATATATAATATATTATATATACATATATATATATATTATATATGTATGTATATATATATATATATATATATATATATATATATATATATATATATATATTTATATATTATATATATATTATATATATATATATATATATATTATATATATATATCACTATGGTCTTTCTAACATATTAAAATTTTAGTGATATTTATAAAATGATAAATTAATCTGAAATATTTTAATGTTTAAAGTTTGCTATTACTAGTTATTTTTAAAATTAAAAATGTAATGAAATTTAGGTTTTTAAAAAATGATTTAATCTTTTCAATGTAATGTTTTGATATATATTACAAAAATGTACACTTTGACTGATTAACTATTTCTTATAGTGGAGGATCGTTGATTGGAACTTAAAGGGTATTAGAAAAAGTTCAAATTATCGGATATTTAGAAAAATTACACCTTTAAAAGTATCACTGAAGAAGAAAAATCTCTTAGAATTCATAAGCTCATTAATATTTTATACTATGCTGTTTAAAATAAAACATTTAACTGCAATATAGACTTTCCATAATGATAAAATAAAGAAGAAGAAGATATGAAGTAAAAATCAAACACTAATTAAAATATGAATTACCTTTTTGGGAAAAACTGTAGAATAGATGTTTGATTTTGTCTATTATACCTACAGTTTTCAGACATCTTCTCGATTTGAAGCAAAATTTCAATTCATTTTCAGAGAAATGTTCCATCTGAGTAAATGTTTTCAGGGTTTTTGTACAATCCATTATGATTTGATCATTTTGTCGCTTAACAGTATCTGTATTCTTTTTAGAATCCGATAAGGTGTCTTCTTTTCATGTTTTAGGAAAGATTTCATTATGCCATTGCCTCTCAGTCATTAAAAGACTTCTACATCATCATCTCTCCCTGATTATAAGAAAAAGTATCATTATCACTTTTAAGTTTTTTGATATAAGAAAAACTGTATAAACATAGCCACATTCTTCTCTGTGATTGTTCTTTTTGGAATGAATGAATTTAGCAAAATGAAATGAATACTAATTATAAATTATTAACAGCAGTATTCGTCATTTATAGGTGTCAGCAGAGTGATGCTTAATTTTCCCCCGCACTCCAAAGAAAATATTATTTGTTGTAAGAGTATTTTATGAAAAATCGTTTTAAGATTCTGTATGATTCTTTGATCCCTTGGTTGTAGCTTCACAATTGTGATTGGTAGCAAATATTCAACCTGTATGGAACTCAGTTCTGGAAGTTTTTTGTGGCAAGTTGCAATATCCACAAAAGACATTTTCTGTTACACCTCACAAACTGTCTATTTTTTCCTTTTAACTAGTTACTGAATATGTGTCATGTCATGCATGCTTTTGAATTGGACATATAATCAACTGGCAGAGTTTTAATTCCTGGAAAACATCGTGAATTCTTTGACTTACCAAACCTGTAATGCTCTTTTTATTGGTTATATTTCCTTCACAAACATCCACTTTAAAATGCAATGGCTTGTTTGGCAAGAGTATATAAAACAGTTCAGTTTCGTCGGCATTAAAAATATCTTTCTCAAAGTAAGAAGAAATAAATATCTGGACGCGTCTTACCGTAACATGTGCATGCATGTTCATTTGCATCAGAGTTTTGGTCATACACAGTTTGGAAAGAAATTGTGTGCCTTGACTTAAATCGAGAAATCCACCCATCATTGCTTTTAAAATTTTCCATTCCCAATTGAGTTTTCAATTCATCAGATTTCGTATGCAGTACAGGTCATTTATCTTAAAATTTCGAGATCTAGCATACTAGATTTATAGCATTAGAGATTTTTCGAGATCTTGGGTTGTATTTCTCGTACGTTTCCTTCCTCTTTCAAATTTAGAATTTTCCTATGAATCCAAAACTAATTCCTTATACTTCAAATAACTGGAGGAAATACTGTTTTTAATTCCATAGTGTAAAAAAAATGTTACGTTGACCTAGTGTTTAAGAAAAAAGAAATTTAAACTCATTAAAAATACATGAATAGATATGTCTTGATTTAATAGTTTTAAACAGTTAAATGCGTAAGGAATACAACTGGAATCAACTTATCATTTGCAGATACCGAAGATTGCTCTACAGTCAGCAACGGCCCTAAAAAGCAATATGGCTTCGATTTTTGTCTTTCACGTGTGGCACCAAAAATGACATGCAAGCAGTAGATACTAACAACATCCCGCAAGCAGTGGATACTAACAGCATTCACCTTCTTCTCTCCTCTAGTAACAACCTTGTCGTCTGAAAAAATCCAACTGCACTTCGGAGAAAAACAGGGGTCCACTCCCGAACGGAGGGGTCAGAATCCTGAAAAACCAACAGGCCTTTCTTAGTTGGGATATGTCTGATGTTTCTTCTAGTTCAAACAGGTCCTTTACTGTGTGTCATTGACGATGACTCACGAGAACGGGTAAAAAAAGCTGAACCGAATGTAACTTATTGTTACACATAATCAACTGCAAACTTTGTTTCGCCATTTACCATTCTCTACTTTCTTTAAAATATCTATCTTTGTTTCAAATGTTATTGCATTAAATTTCACACAAGTCAACATCCTGAATGTTTAGACGTTCCCTCCACACATTGAGGAAGTAAAATTAGAGCACATTAACTTTCTGCACTGAAGGCACAACTGACACAGCTCCCTAGATTCCTTAAGACTGGTTTTGCTGAAATTTGAAGGAAATCGATAATAAATGTTAACATGTTATTTTCATCCTACCCGAACCCATTCATGTAAGATTCTGAATGAATCCAAGAGGCAGGTGAGGCTAAGCAGCTTTGTCCGTTAAGAACTGATAACAAGTGGACAATAGGACAATGTCCACTAACGTTTAAAGGAAATGTAATAATAGTCTAGGAATTCAGACATGTGTCTCTTTACACATAAAAAAATGCAGATGATTTGGACTTACAAAAAAACAAATTCGCAAAGTATTTTCTCCATTAAATGACAAAAAATTCTTTTGTAAAATTTTTAGTTCAAATTAACAAGATATTAACATCAATTCCAACAGAAAATTTGGGGACATTTGGATTAGTTCGAATAAACCGAATTCGAATTAATGAGCTTCCACTGTAGCTTTTTCAATCTTGAGAATCATTTTTCAAGATTATTTAAAAATTGAAGGAGGATACATTATAAGTGGGTGGAAAGTCATTCTTGAGAACGTGAAATTTTAACTAATATATAACTGATTAATTATTTCTCGGAATAACTTTATCACATGTGATTTTTTTAAAATTCTAACAACATAGTTCTGCATAACACTATACGTGTGTATTATATAATATTATTAGTGTTATGTTCCTTTAATGTTAAGTATATATACTTATTCTTACAGAGGATTAAGTATATCATACACGTTGTCTCTAAACCTTCCTCCATCGTATACCCTTTATTCCCATGTATATAAATATACGTTATAATATATTCAAAGCACACTTTTCTTAAAAAGGAGTCTTTCCTTTAAGTATATTGTGGTTGAATAATAAATGAATCATTGTTCTAACGTATATTTCTTCCTGTGGTTTCCTAGGTTGCTGACTTCATTACTTCCTTCCACGATCAGTGATGTCAGTAGCGAAAAAATGAACTGCAATTTTATCTATGGTTTTAACAGCGATGATTTATCTGAATATTATAAAGTCAGAGAAGGTTCTTTTCTACTGCTAAATGCAAAATTGCTGAAATATATTTTACATTAACCAAGAGAAACACTAATTAAACATGACAGTATATATCATTTTCTAATTTCCTGATAAAAAAGCAGCATGTTTCCATAACAATTCGAAAAAATTCCAATCAATCATACTACTTGATCTAAATGAGATGTCATGTCATAAATATTGAAATGAAATTAAGACTAGTTGTTCTATCAAGGAATTAAAATATTATTATTATATAAATATTATTTTACTTAGGCGACTCTCTTTTCCCCATCAATTAGCTAACTTAAAATTTAATTAGAAAAGAAATAAATAAACTTTAGAATACATAAAAATAACCATAATTTAAAGTGCGAATGATTAATGTTATGATATATAAATAAACTTAAATAAAAGAACAAAATTTTTTTTATCAAAATTAATTTCTGTATATAATATATTTATGATAGTTTCAATAAGTGGATTTTCATTTTTTTTATAGTCATTTCTCTCTAGTTTCGGAGAAAAATGTTTACTCGGTTTGCATAAAGAATAGAAAATTTGTTGACATACATAGTACCTACTTTTAAAAAGATAGTACGTTTTACAGGGTAAGTTAAGGAAATGTTGTCAAGATAAATGCAATCTTTTAATTTTGTATTACTATTTAATTTTGTACAATTTTCACATATAAAAAAGTATAAGTAATCTACGTTGAAATACTTTTGTACAGTTGGTTTGAAGCTTACAAATATTAAAACAGGCTATTACATTTCTCAATCCGCACAGGGTTCCATTTAATGCATGCTTTAGATTGTTACTTTATAATATCGGAGGTAGTCAGGATTTGAGAGAATACATAAATATATTTGGAAACAATTTGTATTTCCGAATAACGAAAATTTGTTTTACCAGCTGCGGTATTATTAATATCCGAGTATATTTATATGTACCATGTGGTATTAATCTACGTGTTTCAAATTTAATATATTTTATTGATATGATATTTTATCTCTGTTTATAATATAGAAAGCAATTCAGCAGGAAAGTACATGTCTGTGATCTGTAGTTTTAAATATTATTCTATCTATTTTAAAGATTTATCTATTTAGTCATTATGATGGGTATAGCTATTTTCACAGTTGTGAACCAATTTGACTCATAGAATGTATTTGAAAAGAAATAAATAGAACAATAAATGTAGAGTAAAGTAAATATGAAGTATAAATTATATAAAGTGTATTATAAAGTAAATGTAAAAAATCGAGAACACTTCCATTCCAATTGCAGAAATTCATGCCACTGATGCACGGAAGAATTGATAAATTCAACAATCATGCAAAAGAAACATGTAGAAACCATTGTGCTAAATGTAACAGAAATGTTTGCGGAAAATGTGCAGAAAAACAGATTTTATATGTAAAAAATGTTTTCCATGAATTTTTTGATAATAAACATTTTATTTAAATTAATTTGGAACTATTTTCTTTGGAAAAAACTTCAGATTTTTTGTATTAGTCAAATTGGTACACTTCAGTAAAAATAGGTATATGATCAACATCCTTAATTCTAGAGTTAACATATATGTATCACCATGGATAGAATTTGCAGAGTTTGACTGATATTTTTTTGCATGAACGAAATAAGAGTTAATTTATTTTTGTATGAAGTGTAAAATAAATTACAGTTACTTTCTGAAAATTCAGAGATTGTAATAAAATATTTGAACACTGAAATATGGGAATCAAATGCTTCAAAGCGTTTTCAGTTAAAATTGATACATGGTATGATTTTAATGATATGCTCAATGAAAGGCATTATCCCAAACCTTTGTAGTTTGGACAGATTATTTTTTCATATGAAAACATTACATTTCATGTTGAAAATTTATAAAAAAACAAGTGTATAAATAAGGAAGCTCGTGTTGGAAAGTGACAGTTGTTGAATCATTAATGTCTTGTATTTCCCTAATGATAGCTATTTTATTTTATATGATACCATTATATATTTAAATTAAAAGAGCAGAAATATATTACGATTGACAAATCATTGGCTCTTGTAGTTCTGATCTTGGGACATTGCTCTTTTATGCATAATTATTTCATTGAACTTCCACGAAAAAAATTTCTAAAAGTAAAATAAAATAAAATATAAAACAGATTTTCAGTTATTGTATTATGAATAGGAATTTTGAAAAAGAGAGAATGCTTTTAAAGTGTTGCATCTGAACAGAATGTTCTTATTTTTTAAATGATTTATTTTAATGCTTTAATTGTAATATAAAACTAAACATATTTATTTCCCCCTTAAAATACTTTGTTTCGACTGTTAGAAGTAATTATATTTTTATAAGGAGATAATGCTTTTAAAGTGTGCATCTCAACAGAATGTTTTCAATTTTAAATGATTTATTTTAATGCTTTAATTGTAATATAAAACTAAACATATTTATTTCCCCCTTAAAATACTTTGTTTCGACTGTTAGAAGTAATTATATTTTTATAAAATTTCGATTGTATTATGAACAGAAATTTTGAAAAGGAGCGAATGCTTTTAAAGTATGGCAACTGAACAGAATATACTTATTTTAAAATGATTTATTTTATTGCTTTAATTGTAAGAAAAAAACTAAACATATTGATTTCCCCTTAAAATACTTTGTTTCGACTTTGAGAAGTAATTATAGTTTTATAAACTTTCGTTTAAATATAGGAATTTTTAAAATAAACACTTATTAAAAATCAGATAGATATAATAATTAAGATGCAAAAATCTATGTCACTAGATTAACTTATTTTAATGAATCTTTATCAATTTATGCATACCTTTACGCGTGTAATTTAAAGCCTTGTTTAATGTATTATATTTAATTTGGAATACATTTTATGCCTGAACTTTATCGACTATATTTATTTATTTTTATATGATAGGTTATGTATGTAAATTTGTGTACATGCATGATACAGATATATGAGAACAGCGATTTAGTTAAATTTCAAAATAAAAAGATGCATACTGCCTTTTAGACAAAACATATTCATAGTTATAACTCGTATCTGTGATATATATATATACATACATACATACATACATATACATATATATATATATATATATATATATATATATATATATATATATATATATATATATATATATATACATACATACATACATACATATACATATATATATATATATATATATATATATATATATATATGCAATTTCTAGCTATTCCCCTATTTTTATAGAATTTTTAATTGAAATCTATATTGCATGAATGGTGAAATCTCTAAAATTTTAGCGATTGGTTACATTTGGTTCGTCAGCAAATACATAAAAATATAATGTGCTTATAAAGAGATATTATATTGAAATATAATAATTCATTTCTATTAAAGTATATGTCACTGTAGTATGAATAAATGTTGTACAAAGTAAAAGGAAATATATTTTCTATTTTCAGATAATAGGTGTAAAAAGAAAAAATTCTTCTTCAATAAGTAAAATATTTCTAACTATCTTTAATAATAAAATTTGCAGAATACTTTTGAAAAATATTCTGATTTAGTATTTAACTAACACTTCAAGGAAATTCTAGGAAGATCTTGGAAATTTGACTTCAAAGACGTTGATCATTTCACTGCATATTTCAATTTTAGTCCTTATGTATGATATTTAAAGTTTCACAGAAAAGTATAATAAATTGCTAAAAAATGCTAATCTTTGTTATGAAATTAAAACAATATTTCATGTTAACAACTAACAAAGAAACTTAAATTCTCATTTTTACTTTAAATTATGTTAAAAATTATGTTAGGATAAACGGTTAATGACATTTTGGTAAATATGTGTTCAAGTAATTAAATAACGTTTAAAATTTATTTAAATATTAATAAAAATCTTAACGTTTAACGTTTATTTAAATAATGTTACTTAAATAACGAGAAAAGGCATACTAAGCAATATTAAACTAACCTTTGGGGCAAAAAAAATTAAAGTCACAAAAATTGTTTGAATAATCTTAATGATTACATAAAAGAAATAATTTAAATTAAATCTGTCATTTTTAAAAATTCAAACAGGAAATTTTGAATAAAATATATACAACGGTTAGGATTGTTAATTTATATTTAATATAAAATGTAACTTACGGAATTTAATGTTACAGATGTGAACGAAATAAATTACAGTTATTAAATTTTCAAAGGCAAAGGAGATTTTAAAGCTTATATTATGAGTCCTGAAAATTAATTTAAGTATAAATATTTGCACATTTATTACAGATGAATTTTTTGGTAATTTATTTTAAATTATTAATATAAAATGTATAATATTATTATTTAAAACATACATTTATTATAAAACTGTAACAAGTGTTTTTGTATATTTTTCAGAACTTAATTATTTTTTTTGAACACAGATTAAATAATAGAAACTAATTATAGATATATACATGATACTAATTATAGGTATATCACTAATCATAGATTAGTAGATTAGTAGATTAGTAGACTTACTAATTATAGATTATATATAGTTTACTAATTATAGTAAAATGTATATAACTAAGAGACAGTTTGTAAAATAGGTTTATAGATTATAAATACATCAATTTATAGAACAAGCAAAGAAAAAAAATTACAATATATAAATTTTCGTACTATGTAAAATTTTGATTTTACTGCCTATTTTACAATTACTGAAGATGACATAATTCATTAAACTTCAAGGATTGCATTTTGATTAAAAGTATGAAACTTTTACAGATTCAAAATTTGGAGGTCAATATGTCAATTTACAATTAGTGAAGGGATAATAAATACTATATGAGTCTATAAAAAGTATATTTACCGAAATAGTAGAAAATATACATAAAGTTTTAATGCCTAAGTAGGACTATAATTTCCTAATTATAAAAAAATAATACGAAGTCTTAAAATTTTTAATATAAAACTCTAACTTGAGGTAAAGTCATTATTGAAGACAGTTTTCATACAGAGGAATGTATTTAATTCCCACATCTGGTCAATATAAAAGGTTTTATGAATATTTATGAAATGTAATTATCCAGTTATGAAAAAAAATCAAGTATTGCTAATATAAAAGGGGTAACATATTGAAAGTTTTTTGGAGATGGACATATCGATATTTCTACTCCATGAACTGGGATAGTACCAATTACGAATGAGGAGTAAAATATCCTGTAAATATAGAGGATTATAACAAAGAAACTGAGTATTCTCATTTCTAGGACAGTAGAAAGAGCAACGGATATATCTCTGCTATGGAAAACAGGCCACATTTTTGACGAAGTGTAAAAGTTATTAAATATTTTTTTCAAAAGTCGCGATAATAGTGCAGAATAAAAAGGTTAATTTATTCCTGTTTAAAGTTATTTTTTTTTAATATTCACTTATTGACAAGAAATATTGTCAGAATGGTTTTTAAAGAAGAGTCTTCTTAACATTAAAGTGAGCCAATTTGACTTATACAGAAAAATTGAAATTTTTCCAAAGAAAATAGCTCCAAATTATTTAAATGAAATGTTAATTATAAAAAAATTCATGGAAAACATTTTTTACATATAAAATCTGTTTTTGAAACACATTTTCCGCAAACATTTCTATTACATTTAGCACAATGGTTTCTATTTCTGTTTCTTTTGCATGATTGTTGAACTTGACAATTCTTCGGTGCGTCAGTAGCATGAATTTCTACTATTGGAATGGAAGTGTTCTCGACTTCTTCTCTATATTTACTTCTTAGCTCTTCAGCCAGTTGGAAAATGAAAACTTTTCGGGAAATATTTACTTGAGTCGACCAATAAATTTCATGTTATGCGATTAACTGTTAAACCATCTTATGAGTCAAATTGGCTCACAACCGGGAAAATAGGTATACCACATTTGGTAATGCGAAATAAAGGGGTCTGCCGGGAAGAGGAATGAAAGTTTACATATGTTTTATTACTTAACTAAAAACCAACGTATGTTTTTGAAAAGTGATATTAAAGTTTTATATATATACGTGTAAATATCTTTAATATAATCGAACTTGTTCTTGTATTTAACTATAGTAATGTAGTTGGGCAATATTTTACCACAAAAAAGTAAACTATTGCTGTAGAACATGATTAAAATGAAATCTAAGTTCTTCAAGTGACTCCTCTGGGGGAATATTTTAATAAAAAAATGCTTAAAAGATAGAATACCAATATAAAACATCCTATTTGAGAAATCGTTTCATAAAATATTCCTAAAATATAAAATACCTAGAAATATTATGCTTCTATATATTTAATTAAAAGAATTTATAACATAAAAGACGGGGATAGGAGAAAATTTATATTTATTTATAATAAGTTTTAATTTTATTTTGACCCTTCCATTTTTTAAATGCATGTAATGTATTGGGGATATCTATATATCTTACTTGAAACTCATAATGTTAAACTGTAAATGTACAAAATGCATGCAATCTTTTTCATTTGCACATATAATGCATTTACGATGCGTCTAATAATATTAACATATGTACAATTACACTTAGAATTTCTTAGAAATTTTTTTCTATATAATGTTATATAAAACATGAAAAATGTTACAATTGTCTTTGCATGCTTAATATTTTTATAACTTTTATTCGCAATTAATAGTACTTTTTGCCTGAAAATGTGAATCTTACATTTTGATTATTAATAACATATCAGCATATGTTTAAATAATAATAAACATATAGGCATGTCTTTCAATAATAATAAAAAATATACAATTACACTTAGAATTTCAATTCTTTTCTATATAATGTTGAGAAACTCATAAAAAATGTTATAATTGTCTTTGCATGTTTACTATTTTTATAACTTCTATTCACAATTAAAAGTATTTTTTGGTTCAAAATGTAAGATTCAACCACCTACTTGGTTAATTTAGAAATATATGCATTAAAAATAAATTATATATTAAACTTAAGAAAAATATATTCGCTAAATATCCAATAGTCTGCTAAGAATAATATTTTTATAGTATTAGTGTAAATTAAATTTTGAAACATTTAGTTTCTTATGAAATTTCAAGCTTTTTAAATCTAAAATACTTTACAAAATAAATATCTTAGAATAAACTCATTTTCATTTCATATCAAATTTAACTTTTAGTAAAATAATTTAAAAATTTATTATTTAAGTAATTTGGCTAATTACTTAATTGTTGAAAGTATTACGTATTTAGTTTGAAAAGAAGAAAAATTCTTAGGTGTCCTCCACTCTGAAAATTATGATACCATGAAGATCTTCAAATTATTTTATGTCGCCTTAATAATATATTAAATCAATGAAGAATAATAATTTAGTACAAGCAATCTGTGATATTACATAAAAATCAAATGTAAACAGTTGCACTAATTAGTAAGATTAATTTATGAATGTCGATTTTTTGTTATTTATGCCATAAAAAGTAATAAATAGTTAAAACACATTTATTTAGTCTATCTCTTGATTTTGTCTGGAGCAACGAAGTAGAATAAAAGACAAAATCGACAAAATGGGAATCAAAATAATTTGGAACTGATTTATGTTTCTTTCACTATCCTCAGCCGATCTAGATACAACTGCTTCCGTAGTAAAAAAAAAAAATCTGCTCCGTTCGTAAAAGAACCTAAATCATAATCTAATTTAGATATTGTTTCAATACTTAATCTTCGTAAATTTCTTAATTCGCTTAATTGCATAGGAATTTAATAAAAGTACTTACTTAGATATGCTTATTGTTATTTAGTTGAAGCATATTAAGCAATCTCAGATTTTTTTACTTTACTAAGGGATAATTAAAAGCCTAAATCAGATCTAGGAGAACATCTAATTTTTGTAAAGGATTTCATGAATAAGAAATTGCTCTAAATTCCAATTTTGGCATCAGGTATTTAAAAAGTTGTTTATTTTCCAATTTTAAAGATATTCTAGAATGCAAGTTATATTCTTATCTGAATACATCTTTAAATAAAACAGGTTATCCTTTGAATCTTACAGATAAAATATCTATCCATAATCCGTAGCAGATTGTTATGCTCGTGATTTTTATCTGGTATTAGAAAGGAATAATTCAGAAATGACATAGTGTTAGGAAATGGATATAATTATAAGGGTTTTTAATAACACAAGGAAACTTTTTAATATAAAATGAGCTTCCCGAATGTAAGAACATGAATTTTAGGCGAATTAATTTTTAAAAAAATTATACTATTCGTTACGATTTTGTCTAATGTATAGAATTCTGGGGTATGATTGAATAAAATATAAGAATAAAAATTAAGCACATAGCTGTAAGTAGTAAGCGTTTTATTAAGATGAAACTTATTGGATGTGTGCTTTCCTTGTTATTCCTATATGTATATCAAAGCAGTTAAACAATTAAAAATAAATCATTTTTCATACTTTTACACGTTATGATAAAATACCTGCTTATCTCACAACCATATATATAACGGGAAGAAATATGCACTAAATATTCTTGTAGTCGAAATTTCAATTTTCTGCCTAAAGGACTCAAACCAAAGCCAGAAAGTGAGGTAGCAAATATACACATTAAAACATACATCAGTCATTTCACACATATCTGTAATAGGAAAAATGTCCATTTGACATCTAGACAATAAGCAGCTAAATTGCTCAACTGTAGAAATAAATGAGATTCAAATGTTCTAAATAGCATATCTGTAGATTTAGGCACAAAATTTTAGCAAAATGTGGAATTCAAATTTTGAAAAGGATTCAATATTTTCATAATTTGTTTTGTTGTGTATCATTTTCCTTCCTGATTCTTAACTAAATACTTGTAACAAATTTGAAACTTCTTCAACTATTAGATTGCGGCTAGAATCATGTGGTAAGGAACGCATTAGGCATATACCTATCGGATATTCCTTGAAATACTTCCAAGTACTCTATGCAGTCTAATATCTTAAAAAATGTCTAAGTTTAAATGACATTCAGAACAATCTTAATTAATTTACATATTTATGCAATATATATTAGTACGTTGGAAGAAAATTTTGAAATGCAGCTGTTCCCTTTATTTTATTGAATAAATGTATTGTAAAACACCACAAAAACACACGTCTGATAACAAAAAGTTTAACATAT
>CM063505.1:28563111-28565611 GCA_032207245.1 Pardosa pseudoannulata | reverse complement strand
ACATGAAAAGTTATATTGTAGTATCATGCTACATTGTTTGTTAAATTTTGGCAAAACTGATAACAATATAAGTTTGAAGTAAGATGTTGCCAAAATATGTAAAACATCTTATTAAAACACCAAATTAATTTTAAAATATCCAGCGATTGCCGATAGTAAGTGGACAACAGTTTAGCATCACCGTGGCATTAAGTAATTTTGTTATTTTCATCAATACTATTGAACAGTTGTATTTAAATTTAAGCACTAGATTCCACTATTGTCGTCACTTGTGAAACTACAAAATACAACACATTAAGGGAAGTTCTCACCAAAGTCATTAAATGGCTAACCACGATTAATGGCTAACCACGACAACCAATGGTGGGATGCAATTCTCCGTTTAAACAGAAATTAATCGCAGTTAGTGTTAAACGACTTTTTTGATATTGGCCACAAATAATATCAAACAAGTTATCTACAAATATTATAAAAACTTACTTAACTAACTGTCAAATGAGTAAATTAAAAAAAATTAAAAAATTAACTTTATACTAAGAATGCGAATATCAAATTATTAACAGATTATTTTTAAATGTTTCAACCCCATAAAAGACAAAGATAATAGTTAAAATTGAATTAAACTGAATTATTTTATTAGCTATAGAATTTAATGTACTATACTTTGCTGAAGGATTAAATTTTTAGAATTTCAATTTCAGGTTTTAAGTATGATGAATTCACTATCTTGAACAACACTTATGAACTAATGTATTTTTCACTGATATTTTCATTTAGTTCAGTAGTTATAATTTGATTTTACTCTTTATGGTAGCTTTATGTTTTCTCTCTGAGATCGTGAATTGAATGTTATCAGGGTAGTTATATTACTTTTTATAATTATAGGAAAATAATTCAAAATAATTAAAGCAACATAACTGCCTCCTTTATTAAAATGTCTTATTTTTTCCTAACTAACCTCAACTCAGAGAATAAAAAAAAACTGTTTATTAGTTGTGAAATCTGAAGTTTAGCCTATGTTTTTTATTTTTCACCTTTAAATAATTTTTATTAGTTGTGTAGGTCGTTTAGGAATTAATTCTAGAAAGAGGTAATTTGTCTAATCCTGACAATGCTGTGCAAGTTTTTTAAATTGAAGAAATGTCAGTCACACTGTTGATATGTTTTAGAAAAAATTCATAAATATGGAAAGATTCAGTTTTAGAAAAATTATTTTTTACCTGGGAAGAGAATGACAGTAGCGAGAAAATCATAAGTAACTGTTTTTATTTTTATTTTATAATCAGAGATTCAAATCCAGTATAAATGAAGTACAACCACACGGTAAACTCGCCAGTAAAAATCTAAAGAAAAAATTCTGCAAGTTAAAAACAACAAGTTAGGTACAATACACATTTTATCATGTATTTTGTAAAATAGAATGGCTGTAGAGGGCAATTAATTATGCCTAATATATATATTTTTTTGGAAAATCTCTTAAAAATGTTATTCAAACCCTATATTCACAAAAAGAAATATACTGCAGATATTATCTTAGATTAAAAAAGATAAATAATATAAAATAATTCAAATAAAGGTAGTAGTTCTCTAAAGATATTATAAACTCTATTGAATGCTGCAGTAAATAAAAAACATTTTTGAGTTTTTATTATTGTTTTCACAAATAAAAAACTTAAAACATAATTCAAGCATACTGGTTTCTGAATGATTTGTATCCTCATTACTTGCTAATGCTAATATAAACAGCTGCATGGATGATAAACATATCTTTCATGACATCTAATACGTTTTATATATTCCATATATAACATTTCCATACAATGCGTTGCATAAATTCATAATCATAATTGCATAATTATATACATGTATTACTAAGCCCATTTTTTAAATTTCAAAAGTGTTAGGAAACCGAAATATTCCCCCTTTTTATTTTCATGGGAGTAATGATGATATAGTATTTAAAGCAACAATTAAAAATAATTTCTCAGATTAAAAGGCAAAATATCTATTGCATGTCATATTTCATCATTTAATTCCTTTAAGATATAATGCTATTTTAGCTCGATGAAATTTTATTTTTAATTCATAGAAGTAGTTTTTAATTTCACAATAATTATCTTTATTTTATCATCATTTGTATATATTCATTTTCTGTGAGAAGTAATTTAATATTTTCTCATTCTTTCTTTCAATCAAATTTTAATATTTCAACAAATTTCGTTATTTCAACTGTGGTAAATTAGTTGCTATCCCATTTATTCTATTCACACAGATTTCGAAAATTAATATTATGCTGATATTTGACATTTCTAAAGATTGCTATGTTGTTTAATGGTAAATTTTGTATAAAATTAGATTCAAGGATAATTATTTCCTATAAGAGTATGTAAATAATTCTGTAACAAATTTGTAGGCATTATTTTTATTTCATAAACTTACATTTATTTAACAAATTTTTTTAAGTGCTAATCCACTCTATATATATTAACTTTGTTTGCAA
>CM063505.1:28545611-28558111 GCA_032207245.1 Pardosa pseudoannulata | reverse complement strand
TGACTTGACCTTTCAGTTAATAAAATATCCACTTTTAAGGCTCCTAAATCCCATGTGAAAATGTATGTATTCATATTTTCAAAATATTTGCCTTATTTGGGATATTATTCAGTTAATACATAAATTTATATTGTGAGGATATCTCTAGAACATTTAAATGACTAGTTGCATTTATTTCCTAATATATATATATATATATATATATATATATATATATAAATATAATTGTAATTGTAAAGAAAAGTCTTTAAATAAATACACTTAAATATCTTTTTTCTAAAAAACAAATTCTGTAATGCGAATAATTTTAATACAGAATGAAATAAATATACATTTATTTTTTCCGAAAGCTTATCTGTTTTTTACTTCATTTTGTAGAATGAGATTCTAGTTCTTCAAAAAATTCAAATCAAATTCTTCTGTAATATAGAAAACACTTAAAGGATATTTTTGGAAGTTCTTAGAAATTTTTGTCTTGAATTTTTAACTTTAATCTGGAAATTACTTACATATGTTTAAAAATTTTAAACCTTAAGTATGTCTTTTCACTTAATTTTACTGAAACATTATAAATTACTAAAAAGAATTAAGACTTTCTAAGAATAATGTAAACAATCTAGAAATGAGTCTTAAAATTCCCAATTATAATTCATGTGGTATTATTTAAAGTATACTTTTATTTTGTAATCGTAAATGAATTCGTTTTCATTTAATCTTCTTGAATAATTCCTATTGTTTGATTCTTTGAAAGAATAAACATCAAGAACTTTGTGATTTCTAGATTTAAAAATTGGAAGTTGTTTCGTGTTCTGTGCTTTCCCATTTTTGATACACGAAATTCTATCTTTTGTTTACAGAGAATTTAAGTTTGTAAAAGCCACATAACTTTCAGTTGATCTGAAACAATGAAAAATACTTACCTTTTACTCAATCGGATTCCGATTCAATTTCTTAAATAAAGAAATATGATACGAGCTTACATCTGCATCCCGTTCCGCTAGAGGAAAGAATAATGGGAAATAATTCAAGAAAGGTAGAATCGCAAAGTCGAAATGCTATACACAAAGAACATACTCTGTGGATTTTCGCTTACTGAATGAATTTTATTTAAGAAAGTTTTGACTCCTTCGACACGAATGTATTCTATCAAAGAAGAGATTTGACTTTTGTGATCATTTTACAAAACGATTGTTTCTCATGGGACCTAAAATAAGGACTACTTACGTAATACTGAATATTTTTCCTATCATTAATAATATATTTTATTAATATATTATATCTTATAATTTTTATTTTAGAATTTGAAACAGGATACTATACAAAGGAAGTACTAACTTTTAATTTCAAACCAATTAAAAGTATATTATCCAGTGATTTAAAAAGTATAAATGGAATACATATAGGAATTTCTCAAGGA
Organism: Pardosa pseudoannulata; assembly: GCA_032207245.1. NCBI lineage: Eukaryota > Metazoa > Arthropoda > Arachnida > Araneae > Lycosidae > Pardosa > Pardosa pseudoannulata. The sequence continues at coordinate 28,556,694 of CM063505.1, read as the reverse complement.
AATTTTCATAATAATTGTTATTCAACTGCAATATTATTTCAGCTTTCTTCTTCTATAATATGGATAACACTTAAATGAACTTCTTGGAAGTTCTTACAAATATTTGACTTCAAGTTTTGACTTCAAATTAATTACATACGTTTTAAAATTTTAAACATTAAGTATATGTTTTCACATAATATTGCTGAAACATTACAAATTACTAAAAAAATGTAGACCTTATTAAAGGAATTATGTAAACAATCGAGAAATAAGGAGGCTTAACTTCTCAGTTATAATTCATGCTGTATTATTTAACGTATACTTTAATATTGTAAATATAAATATATTCGATTTCATTTAATCTTCTTGAATAATCCCTTTTGTTTGATTTTTTTGAAAGAATATACATCAAAAACTTTGTGATTTCTAAATTTAAAAATTGGAAGTTGTTTCGTATTCTGTGCTTTCATATTTTTGATACTCGGAATTCTATCTTTTGTTTACACAGAATTTAAGTTCGTAAAAGCCGCATAACTCTCAATTGATATGAAACAATGAAAAATACTTACCTTTTACTCAATCGGATTCCGATTCAATTTCTCAAATAAAGAAATATGATCTGAGCTTACAACTGCATCCCATTCCGCTAGAGGAAAGAATAATGGGAAATACTTCAAGGAAGGTGGAATCGCAAAGTCGAAATGCTACACACAAAGAACATACTCTCTGGATTTTCGCTTATTGAATGAAATTTATTTAAGAAAGTTTTGACTCCTTCGACACGAATGTATTCTATCAAAGAAGAGTGTTTTGACTTTTGTGATCATTTTACAAAATGGTAGTTTCTCATGGCACCTAAAATATTGACTACTTACGTAATATTGAATATTTTTTATATCATTAATAATATATTTTATTAATATATCTTATAAATTTTATTTTAGAATTTGAAACAGGATACAATAAAAATGAAGTACTAATTTTTAATTTCATTCCGTTTAAAAATATATTATCCAGTCATTTAAAAAGAATAAATGGAATACATATTGGAGTTTCACAAGGAAATTTTCATAATAATTGTTATTCAAACACGCAATGTTTTCAACTGCAATATTGTTTCAGATTTCGTCTTCTGTAATATGGATAACACTTAAACGAACTTCTTGGAAGTTCTTACAAATTTTTGACTTCAAGTTTTGACTTAAAATTAATTACATACTTTTTAAAATTTTAAAGATTAAGTATGTCTTTTCACATAATTTTGCTAAAACATTATAAATTACTAAAAAAAATGTAGACCTTATTCTAAGAATTATGTAAACAATCGAGAAATAAGGAGGCTTAAATTCTCAGTTATAATTCATGCGGTATTATTAAACATATACTTTAATATTGTAAATGTAAATACATTCGATTTCATTTAATCTTCTTGAATAATTCCTATTCTTTGAATCTTTTAAAGGATAAACATCAAGAATTTTGTGTTTCTAGATTTAAAAATTGGAAGTTGTTTCGTGTTCTGTACTTTCCCATTTTTGATACATGAAATTCTATCTTTTGTTAGCAGAGAATTTAAGTTTCTATAAGCCGCATAACTTCCAGTTGATTTGAAACAATGAAAAATACTTATCTTTTACTCAATCGGATTCCGATTCAATTTCTTAAATAAAGAAATATGATCCGAGCTAACAACTGCATCCCTTTTCGCTAGAGGAAAGAATAATGGGAAATAATTCAAGAAAGGTAGAATCGCAAAGTCGAAATGCTATACACAAAGAACATACTCTGTGGATTTTCTCTTACTGAATGAAATTTATATAAGAAAGTTTTGAATCCTTCGACACGAATGTATTCTATCAAAGAAGAGTGTTTTGACTTTTGTGATCATTTTACAAAACGATTGTTTCTCATGGCACCTAAAATATTGACTACTTACGTAATATTGAATATTTTTCTATCATTAATAATATATTTTTTATAAATATATTATATCTTATAATTTTTATTTTAGAATTTGAAACAGGATACTATAAAAGGAAGTACTAATTTTTAATTTCATACCGTTTAAAAGTATATTATCCAGTCATTTAAAAAGTATAAATTGAATACATATAGGAATTTCACAAGGAAATTTTCATAATAATTGTTATTCAAATACGCAATGTTTTCAACTGCAATATTATTTCAGCTTACGTCTTCTGTAATATGGATAACACTTAAACGAACTTCTTGGAAGTTCTTACAAATTTTTGACTTCAAGTTTTGACTTAAAATTCATTACATACGTTTTAAAATTTTAAACTTTAAGTATGTCTTTTCTCATAATTTTGTTGAAATATTATAAATTATTAAAATATGTAGACCTTATTCTAAGAATTATGTAAACAATCGATAAAGGAAACTTAAATTCTCAGTTATAATTCATCTGTTATTATTTAATGTATACTTTAATTTTGTAAATGTAAATACATTCGATTTCATTTAATCTTCTTGAATAATTCCTATTGTTTGATTCTTTTAAAGAATAAACATCAAGAACTATTTGATTTCAAGATTTAAAAATTGAAAGTGGTTTCGTGTTCTGTGCTTTCCCATTTTTGATACACTTAATTCTATCTATTGTTTACAGATAATTTAAGTTTCTAAAAGCCGCATAACTTCCAGTTGATACGAAACGATGAAAAATACTTACATTTTACTCAATCGGATTTCGATTCAATTTCTTAAATAAAGAAATATGATCCGAGCTTACAACTGCATTCCGTTCCACTAGAGGAAAGAATAATGGGAAATAATTCAAGAAAGGTAGAATCGCAAAGTCGAAATGCTAGACACAAAGAACACACTCTGTGGATTTTCGATTGCTGAGTGAAATTTATTTAAGTAAGTTTTGACTACTTCCACACGAATGTATTCTATCAAAGAATAGAGTGTTTTGTTTTTGTGATATTTTTTTTTAATGACTACTTACGTAATATTTTTTTTTTCATTTTATATTTTTTTTATTTTATATCTTTTTTTTATTTTAGTTTTTTTTTTTTTTTTTTTTATTTTAGTTTTTTTTTTCATTGTTTTTTTTTTTTTTTTTTTTTTTTTTTTATTTTTTTTTTATTTTTCTTTTTTTTTTTTTACAAATTTTTGAATTTGACTTACGTTTTTTTTTTTTTTTAAGTATCTTTTTTTTAATTTTGTTGATATTTAATTATTTTATTATTATTTATTAACAATCGGAAATTTCATTTTTTTATTATTTTACACTTTAATTTTTTTTTTTTTTTTTTTTCTTGAATAATTTTATTTTTTTTTTGAAAGAATAAACATCAAGTTTTGTGTTTTTTCTAAATTTTTGTTTTTTTCTATGCTTTTTTCTTGTTTGGCTTTTTTTTTTTTTTTTTTTTTTTTTTTTTACTTTTTTGATTTTTTTTTTTTTTTTTTTTTTTTTTTTTTTTAATTAATAATAATTTTTTCTTTTGTGATTTTTTTTTTTTTTTAAGCAATGTTTCTAATGTATTTATCAAGAGTGTTTTGACTTTTGTGATCATTTTACAAAACGATTGTTTCTCATGGGACCTAAAATAATGACTACTTACGTAATATTGAATATTTTTCTATCATTAATAATATATTTTTTATAAATATATTATATCTTATAATTTTTATTTTAGAATTTGAAACTGGATACTATAAAAGGAAGTACTAATTTTTAATTTCATACCGTTTAAAAGTATATTATCCAGTCATTTAAAAAGTATAAATTGAATACATATAGGAATTTCACAAGGAAATTTTCATAATAATTGTTATTCAAATACGCAATGTTTTCAACTGCAATATTATTTCAGCTTACGTCTTCTGTAATATGGATAACACTTAAACGAACTTCTTGGAAGTTCTTACAAATTTTTGACTTCAAGTTTTGACTTAAAATTCATTACATACGTTTTAAAATTTTAAACTTTAAGTATGTCTTTTCTCATAATTTTGTTGAAATATTATAAATTATTAAAATATGTAGACCTTATTCTAAGAATAATGTAACAATCGAGAAAGGAGGTTTAAATTCTCAGTTATAAGTCATGTGGTATTACTTAACGTACACTTTAATATTTTAAATGTAAATACATTCGATTTAATTTAATCTTCTTGAATAATTCTTATTGTTTGATTCTTTGAAAGAATAAACATCAAGAACTTTGTGATTTCTAGATTTAAAAATTCGAAGTTGTATCATGTTCTGTGCTTTCGAATTTTTGATACACTTACTTCTATCTTTTGTTTACAGAGAATTTAAGCTTCTAAAAGCCGCATAACCTTCAGTTGATTTGAAACAATGAAAAATACTTACCTTTTACTCAATCGTATTTAGATTCAATTTTTTAAATAAAGAAATATGATCCGAGCTTACAACTGCATTCCGTTCCACAAGAGGAAAGAATAATGGGAAATAATTCAAGAAAGGTAGAATCGCAAAGTCGAAATGCTAGACACAAAGAACACACTCTGTGGATTTTCGATTGCTGAGTGAAATTTATTTAAGTAAGTTTTGACTCCTTCCCCACGAATGTATTCTATCAAAGAATAGAGTTTTGACTTTTGTGATCATTTTACAAAATTGTTGTTTCTCATAGAACATATCAATAAAAATCAATTCATTCGTAACATTAAATATATTTTCTATCATTAAGTAATCTATTTTATTATTATATTATATCGTGAAATTTTTTTAGAATTTGAAACAGGACGCTATAAAAAGAAAGTTACTAATAAGTTACTAATTACTAATAAGTTTAATTTTGTATTATCCAGTCATTTCAAAAAATATAAATTACATACCTATGGGAATTTCACAAGGAAATTATGATAATATTCAAATACTCAATGTTTTCAACTGCAATATTATTTCAGCTTTCTTCTACAAAATACAATGAGAGAAAAATATTATTAACACATTGTGTGCGGGTACATTTCGCTGCGGAATTATACCGGGAGCGGGCGTTTTGAGCGTAAATTTAGTTAATCTGTTAAATCCCAATAGATCAAAAAATTATTTAATTTTTTAACCAACTTTTCGTGTTTTATATTGAAATATATAAACAAATATATAAATATAAATATATAAATAACAACCCTAAGATTTTTGTAAACAAAAAATATATTTTATTGGATAAATTTATAATAGTATGCCAACTATGAAAAATCAAATAGAAATAGTTGCATATAATTTAATTTTTTTCAATTATGTTATATATAAATATTTTTACATTATAAAAATGAAAGGAGCAATCATAAAACTAATAATGTAAAAAACTAGTTTTTATTTGTCTAAAATTTTCAAGAATCTATGTAGTAGACTAGAACATTCGGTTTAGCTTTCCAGTATATACAATTATTTTTGTACCCACATACAAACGATGTTATTACATAACCTGTACTAGTACCTGTCCCGCGCTCAAGTATCAATCGTCAGAAAACGTACTAGTACGTGTTCAGCATACTATGTGTTAATAACTTTATTTTATTAGTTGTTTATCCTGACCACTTTGGAAGCTTTAACAATATATTATCTATATACATTTCTGCACCGTAGCTGACCATACAGAACTATAAATTTATATTTAACATGTCTGCTATGAAGTTACTCATAGAGAACCCTTTGTGGAACATTCGAAGCTAACGGAACACTGCGAAGTAATTTTGCTCCCGTTGTGGTAATTTGAATGCAAGAATAAAACAGAAGATGCCCCCAGGTTTTGTCTGAATTAGAATTTGAATTTGGAGAACATTGTGAGCCTTTTTTAAGTACCCCAGGCTCCATTTATTTATACAGTGGTTTTTTGACTGGTTCCATTCTCACATTCACAAACCTTGAGATATCGTTGAGTTTGTCACAACTACCACTGATTTTGTTTTATATATAAATAACTTTCTTGCATTATTTTACATCATGATCCTGTTTATACAGTGCGAAAGTACATATGTGTAAAATCATAAAAAGAGAATTTGTAATATAAAATAACAAGCATTTGGTTTATAATTTAATGATATATTTTATGATAGCATTGGACTAATTTTATTAGAAATGTATTAAAAACATAATATTATTTGATAACAAAACCATGAAATGAGGATATATTCCATGAGACAGGTAAAAATACTAAAACATAGTTAGGGAATTGTAACGTCTTTATTTAAAGAGGAATTAATTAATTTTTTCATGAAAATGTTTTATAACAGTAAAGTTTATGAACGTATGAGTTCTATAGTTTTTCATCAAATAAAAATTGCATTATATCAATTTTGACAATTTTGCTGTTTCGTATGTAATTCGTTCTACTGTATTATAGTATAAAAGTCTATGTCATCAACTTCTCCTAAAATTGACATATTAAGTGAACTCGAAAAATCTATAAAAAAATCTTAACTAAGCTTTCATGATATATCTGAAATTTGTTGCATAGTGCTCTCTACATCGAAGAAAGGGACACATTGTGAAATGTGATGATAAATGAGTAAATTAAATTTTAATGAAAACAATTTTTATTTATTTATCAATTATGTAACATTCATTTGTTTATCTATAAAATTAAATATAGTATTCAGTTAATTAGATATGATATAAAATTGACTGCTGTAAGAATATGATATACATATGATATACATTGACTGCTGTAAGAATAAATCCTATAATAATTTGTAAGAAAGAATGCTTGTATTATTTAGAATTTCTAAAACATAATAAATTTATACACACACATATATATATATATATATATATATATATATATATATATATATATATATATATATATATTATTGAGAAATATGAATGGAATCATTTGTTAAATCAACTACACATGCATTCAATTTTCTTTAACAAAAACATATTCAATTAATTTTGTCAGTAAAAAAATGTTTTTTTTTTAATATCATTTTATGCTGACAACAAATTACATGCTTACTAAAATATTAGTAAAAAAAGGAAATAAACAGAACTTCAATACAAGTATTTGTTTCGTGATTTTTTTATTCTATATGATTTCGTTCAGAAATAATAATCTATATTCAAAGAATGCCAAATAGCCTGCCAGGTAATGATAATGATTATGATCATTGTTTCTCCTTTGTAAGCATTATGAAATTTTCCTTGTATCAAAAACAGCATAATGTAAATTCAAGAACTTTTTGCTGACTATTTTAACGACAAATAATTTCCAATGACATTTAGAACCTCTAAAGTCATGTTTCTTTCGTTCAGTAAATTGTATTCATTTATATACAAGCATAACAATACTTAAAAGTTGTCCAAAAACTATTTAAAGTAATCGTAAATATATTTGTAACACTGCAATAAAAAATGAAACGTTGTATTCTATTTCGATGTATTTCGATTTTTTTTTAAATTTGAAAAAAATTATATTTGTAAGTGACCTACCAATTTTATAAAAAAAGGCTAAAATTCTTGAAAATTTTTAACACACTGTCATTGGTCTTTTAGGTTTAATATATTTTTAAGGAACAAACTGCTTTATTACTTTTCAAAATATCCGTTCAAACTAATTCTTGAAACAGTTTTTTCCAATCAGATGTTGATATCACAGAAACTTGATATGCTTTTGAAATGCATCAACAGCGTCTTCAGGTGATGAAAATCCATATCCATGAATATTTGTGTAATGTAAAAGAACACGAAAAAGTCATTACACGATAAATCAGGAGAATATGGACAATGAGACATTAATTTGACATTCTTTTCTTTAAAATTATCAATTATTGTGTTGGATCTGACGTTCTGATGATGACTAATGATGCACCGGTTTCTTTTGTTTTTCCTGATTTCGTTGATGAATTTTGAAAAGTAATTTTAATTAATACCATGACAAAATTAATTTTATTATTAAAAAAACAAATAAATGCCTTTATCTGAATGTTTAAAGAAAAGAAATAAGATGATATTAATTGCAAAAATAGAATTTATTTATTTATTATAAGTCCCTAACTGGTAGACTCTTTATAAAGAGATGTCACATGCATGTAGCTTTCTGAAGAAGAGGATAGGCTAAAACAATTAGGTATTTTAAAGAGAATAGAAAAAATATAGGTGTTTAATACTAGTAAAGTACACTTGTGGAAAAAACAAATCAGAGTTTGTCATCCTTCAAATGTGTGACGCATTCAAATGCAATATTTCTTAAAGTTCAAGATAAGAATATTTGTATTATACAAGAAGATGCAATAATAATTGAATACTCGACTCGAAATATCAAGTAATCTTCGAAGATCATGGCCAACACTCTTATCATTTTTAGGACAGTAGAGATGGAAGTGAGAATAACGCAGCTGTTCCAGTTACGCTATATTTTTGGCGAGGGGTTAGTCTCATAAAATTCTTAGTATTTCCCAATATGACAAAACAAAAAGATTTAACTTCTATCTTAAAAATAGTTTTTAATTTTATCCTTATCCAACCACAAGATATAGTCAGCAAAGTTATTAAAAATATTCTTTAAAGACAAAAATTACAAGCAATGATCACATGCGATTATATAGTTTAACAAACAAAGTAATGCTTCTTGTATTTAATTTTTAAAAGAAGGCAGCAAATTTCACCAGAAAATAAAGGTTAACTCACCACGATAAATAAAAAAACTGCATGACATGCATTATGTAACTCTAATTACGTGTTTTCGTGATAAAAATAAAGTGTAAGGACTAAAAGTGACTTTGACTGCACTAAGGAAATATTTTACTAGAAAAATGCTCAAAAGAGATATTGCCGAAAGAAAATATCCAATTTGTGAAACCATTTCGAAAATTGTTCTTTAAATGGAAAGTGCTTGGAAAAAAATATTCTTCTTTTAATTTTAACTGACATAAATTTTGACATGGAAATCGGGGATAGCAAAAAAATTCATATTTAGTTTTTCTATTAATTCGACTCTTACAGCAATACAAGTATAAAATATATTTGTGTTTTTACTCATATATCTCCCTTGAAAAAAATATTTTTACGCTGTAAATGAACCAAGAGTATATCATATATATATATATATATATATATATATATATATATATATCTATATATATATATATATATATATATATATATATATATATATATATATATATATATATATATATATATATATATATATATATTGTATTTTAGCTGCATCAAAAGTTCATTAAACAACTTAAACTTCAGTTGGAATATTTTTTTGTTTTTCAAATAAATTGTAAAAAAAAACAACTTTTACATGAAAATATTACATTTTCCATCGTATTTTTTTTTAGTTTATTAAGATTGTGTTTAAAGTAAATGTCAGGTATTAAGTAATTTCACTGGATAAATCAAATAAATTAAATAATCTGTCTTTACTTTCTTTGTTTTAGAAAATGTACTTTTTTATATTTGAATCAAAATATAATTAATAAAAATCATAAATTTAAAGGTATTCGAAATTAACAGAGGAGTAAAAAATCTATTTTTTTAGATTTCAACATTTAAAAAATAATATTTTTATTAATACCAAAATTGTTCTACAACTGAGATTTTTGTCATTTAAATGTCATATCTTTTTTATTTAAATCTTGAAATTTTTAGTATTTTTTTAGATTATAGGTCTATTGATTTGAATAGTTGCATATTATATCACATTCACTGCTGATTGAACACTATTGGTGTCAAATGATATGTCAAATCATTTCACGTCTGCGCCTGTTTTATTTCTTGTCAACTAGATTGTTAATTTATTAATTATACAGAAACCTAGAACTGTTGTAACTCAAATGCTTTGCATAAATGGAATATGTTCTTCATCATATTTTAATCAGGTGTAATTTAATTATAATTATTAATTTAAATAAAAATATGTATTATTCCAAAAAAAAGTTAAATAATATTTAGATGTCAAAGTTTATCTAAATTATTACATTATTTTAGCTTAAGAAATCAAATAATATTTTTTAGAATGCTGATTTAAATTACTATAACAAATTAATAAATTATATACCAATGCATATTTCTAATGTTGAAACCAGTTTCAGATTTAAAAATAAAGTTCAATCACATATTTACTTGCAATATTATTTATTTTGCAATCATAAGATAAACATTCTCACTTGAATTAATGTAAATATACAGACGTTTTATTATACTTAAATAAAAAATTAGTTTGTAATTACAAGGATTTAAGCCAAAATAAATTATTTATATACCCATTACATGATTACAGGAACAAATGAATAAGAGAGTAAATGCTATACAAAATTTATAATAAATACATTCACGAAACACCAATTAAGCTACTGAGACTAATATTATTAAAAAATTTTATCATAAAACTAAAATTTTAATACTTTTGTTTTTAAAGAAAGTTTAAGTTTTCCTTTTATCTCATAATCTTAATTAATTAAATATTTTAAATGAAGAGTTTTGCACTCAATTTAATATGAAACATTTTTTTCTAGAAGAAAAGCATATTCGATAAATTTGTGAATAAATAAATTCAATATTTTTATTTATGCCCGCATGTGTTGTTTAAAAACTAATTAATGAAATGTTAAAACAAATTATATCAAGGTTGAATTATATCAATTGAAAATTATCTTGGTGATTAAAAATTGGTAAAAGGTGGTTATGATGGTTTTTCTTCTCTAAAGTTTAAAAATATTTTTATCGTATCTTATTAAACATTAAGTGATTGAAAATATAAATAATTTCCACTAGCTTTATGACCCTAAAAGTAAAATTACACAGTTCCACTGATTAGTAAGATTTATTTCAGAAATTTTTGTTATATCTTTCCTAAAACGCAAAAATCAGTAAAAATAGTATCATTCTGTCTAGTACTTGCTTTTGTTTGGTATAACAATAAAAATAGAAAACACTAATATCTACGAAGCCAAAATATATTTGGATTGATTAATGTTTCTTTAACTAACCCCAGCCGATATACACAAAACTGCTTCCTAAAAAATAAATTGTTAAATTATAAAAGAATAAATCATAATCTAATTTTGATATTTTAGTAATACTTAATCATAAGAAATTTCTTAATTGCCTAATTGCCATGTGATTTATTTAACAAAAGTACTCACTTCG
>CM063505.1:28538111-28540611 GCA_032207245.1 Pardosa pseudoannulata | reverse complement strand
AGAAAGTTGTATCGTAATAAATTTAAGTTGCATTCATTTACAAACAATCAAAAAAGGAGAAGTACTAGATTATGAACACCCCATGCTTAATTTTGGTTTCATAATTTGTGTATCTGGAATTGCCATTGTTTTACACATTCACATCTAGACAACAGTTGAAGAAGTGTATGACATATTATAGAAAAAATATGTAGAAGAGACATACATAAATTGAAATCCATGCACTAATTGAAAAATTAGAATATAGATAAAATACTTAGAATAATGTTTACTGTATACTGGATTTCAAAAATGACCTTTATTTTTTTTGAAAAATCAATAAAATCTAAACCGACAGAAATACACAGTTTATTCCAATATACTTTGGATAATAGTAAATTTTCAGGCAGCACACTTTCAAAATTACTTATAATATTCACAACAGATGGCGCTGCAGTCTAAACATATAAACTACGATATTATTCTGTGGGGACTCTTAAAACATCAGGGTGAACCACCAATATCCAGAAACAAATGAATAACCGGAACAGTACATATGTTCTGCTTGTGAAGCCATCCCACGTGAGACGTTTACATGGGTTTCTGATAATTTCGTTCTAAGAATATGCCATATTATTGATGCGCATGGTAAATATCTGAAAAATATCGTAGTTTAGATTTTTTCCAGTCTGCAGCGCCATCTGTTGTGTAACATTGTAGCTAAATTTGAAACTTTGTCTGTCTGAAAATTTACTATTGCCCGAAGCATATTGCAATGAACTGTGCATTTCTCTCACTGTTCGTTGTAGTTTTTTATTTATTTTTCAAATATACCGGTGATTTGAAATACCCTGTAAGTAGCATACAATAGTTTTTGCTTTTATATAATCCATTCAATCCAAATTCTTTAAAAGGCTTTTTGTTAGAATTCTAAGATTTTATGTTTTTATAAACATCTGCAACACGGAAGACTTAATCTTAACGATTTAAAGTTTCAAAGGGAGTGTTTGTAAGATGACATTAAATTTTCTCTTGAAAAGGTTTTAAAAACAAGCTGGTAAATGCGGGGAATTATTTTCCAGTTCAAAATGTAAATAGAAAAGTTAAAAAGAGCCTCGTGTTTGAAAGTGACAGTTCGTGAATCATTAATATCTCGTATTTCCCTAATGATCGCTATTTTATTTCAAGTGAAACCATTATATATTTAAATTAAGAGAGATGAAATGTATTGAAACAGACACATTATGCGATCTTGTAACTGTGATCTCGGAACATTGTTCTGTCATGCATAATTATTCCGTTGAAATTCCAGGAAATAAATTCTAAAAGTAAAATAAAATGAAATAGAAAATTGTTTCTAAGTTATTGTATTATGAATAGAACTTCTGAAAAGGTGAAACTACTTTGAAAGTGTGGCACCTGAACAAAATGTACTTTTATTTAAAATGATTAATGTCTAGAATGTTTCAATTTCAATAGAAAAGTGAACATTTTAATACTCCTTTGAAATTGTCTTCTCCGAATCTTAGAAGTACTTATGTACGTATAAATTTTCATTCAAATAAATTGCTTGGAATAAACATTTATTAAAAAAGCACTCAGACATTCAAATTAAAATAGCAAAATTGTATATGATTTTTAAAGAATTTTTATAAAGAATTTTGTAGTAGAGCATCTGTTTCTCAAGATATGTGAATTAAAGCCTTATTGAAATTATTGTTTTGAATTTAAAATATATTTCATGACTGAACTTTAACTACAGATTTACATCTAAATACTTGATTACTTACAAAAATTATACAAAAATATTATAATGTAGGCTATACGTGCGAAACTATGGTACAAATTATTTTAATGCGAATTGCTGTGGTGTAGTACATTGCATTGTTATTTCAAAGTCATTGATAACCCAAAGTTGCTTTATATTGCTTTTAATTATAGTATAATACCACTGATCTATATTACAATGTTCAAAATTAAAACAAACGACAAGGAAGTATGATAAAAAATATTTTTTTTAATTAAAAAGTAAAAGAAGCACTCCACGTGCTACGCCTGAAAAAAAAATTGCCAATGTCCAACAGAAAACTGCATTCTTTTCCTTCCTTCTTTCTCTCAGGCAACCCTATACTTTTCATTATCCTGTGATTATATGTTCGTTGTTCCATTGTCCTTTTTACAATGCGTCCTTTCCCGGCTGTGACCAGATAGGAAATACTATCGGGGGACTCCAAGGGATTTCCTGAAAAGCCTCCTGGAGACCAATCAACAGTTCTCCAAACCTTGGTGAAATTTAAGTGCAATTACTTTCACTGGCCACAACACACGCTTCCTGGAGTCGCGAAATAGGTGTAAACAGAGAAAATGAGTTCTTGAGTAAATAAAATTATCTAAATCCATTTACTTATGCTGTAGATCATGTTTAAAATAGAAATGTTCCTGTAGTATTTAGCTAACACTTCAATCAATTTTTGAAAGCTCTTGATCATTATGACTTCAGAAGCTTTAATAATATAAATTA
>CM063505.1:28528111-28530611 GCA_032207245.1 Pardosa pseudoannulata | reverse complement strand
TTCAGCAGAATTTAAATGTAAACAGTACACGGTAAAGATAAAAATGCATGAGCTGCATTATGGTACACTAATTAAGCTCTTTCGTGTTAAAAATGATGTCTGAAGTCTTAAAGTGACATATAATATATATATATATATATATATATATATATATATATATATATATATATATATATATATATATATATATATATATATATATAAAATATATAATATATATATATATATATATAAATATAAAAATATATATAAATATATAAATAATATTATAATATATATATATATATAAATATATATATATATATATATATATATATATATATATATATATCGTACAGCTCTCATTAATTTTATGTACTATATCCGAGATCAAGTAGAGTATTCATTATTTAGTTAATCTAAGATTAAATTTATTTGGATGGCGTTCTGAAATTTAGTTAAATTTAAATTCATCTACAGGTTCTTTAGAAGGTATAGGCTTATTTTATATCATAAGGAACAATGAAATTAAGGAAATATATAAAAGAATGATTCAATAATTAATCAAAAATACAAAGTTTATTTACACTATTTGTACATTTTATCTGCTACTAACATTGAACGTTAGCCAGATGATTGGTAAAATTAATCTCTAACATACATGGCACAATATGTGGTATAGCTAATTAGCAAGAATTATTTTAAACTTTTATTTACAGTTTAAAATATAAAATTAGGAATGAACTCATTAGACAAATTGATTTGTGAAATTAATATCCTCCTAAATATTATAAACTATGAATTTGCTTAGACGACACTTTACTTATGAAGAGAGGGCCCTCGTTAATTTATAATAATTAGCCCAGTAGCTGAATTAAGGGGCAACCAGGTTTGTATAGGAAAACTCACGGGCATCTTTGACGTCTTCGACAGTTGGCGGAATTGATTTGACTGATAATATATTTGGGTGAGAGAGTATACTTTCTCTCCTCCGCCTTCTGATTCATCAGCTTTCTCCCCATTCTCTTTTAGCCCCTTCTCCAACACTTTCTCCTCTTTCAGGCCCCCTCTGAAAGAACTCTACCTTTTTCTCCTTCAGGCCCTATTCTCAGTAACTTCTCTTCTCCTGTCTTTTTATCAGTCCCCGTTCTACCAGTTTTCTTTCATTTACTGTCTTCTTTTCAGGCTCCCTGCCTCTAGCTGCTTTTAGTTTTATTACCTTAAATATGCTTTTAATATCCTTTTTCTTCTGAATGCAAAAATGCAATACGTATCATTCGGCTACTTTATTTGCCGCCTCACTTACCCATTCTTGTTCTTAGCGATCCTTGTTCTTACCATGTCTTGTAAATCTTTACTCAGCCTGATTCATCCCTCATGTCATTTTGTAGACATTGTTCTTATCTCTGTCCAGCAATCTTAGACCAACCTCAAGAGTCATAAACAATCCCTTATCTTTTATCGGACTTCTTTAATCATCTTTTCTCAATTCCTGTTAACATATAAGATGTTTAATTATAAATCAATGTATATGATCTATAAATAATCCACTGTCTTATAATTATATAACTAGAACTTTCCTTTATAATACTAGAAATAAAATAGAAATACCAGAATACTGATAAATATATAACTAGAAATTTTCCTTTTATATATGCAAATAAAATTTAAAAAAAAACGCTTTTGCATGAAAATGTTGCAAGTGTCATTGTGTTTTTTAATTTGCATTCACATTTTCCTTAACACAAATTTCTTTAAATTATTGAGATAAATTAAAGTATTTTTAACAGCTTTCTTTATTTTATAACATAATATTTTTAAATATCTGAATCGAAAATATCCTTAAGCAAACACATAAATATAAAAATTACATATAGTAACAAAAGAATAAAATACCATTTCTCTTTAGATTTTAGCATTTAAAACTCCAAATTTTTGATTAAAGAACAATATTATATCGAAACTGACATTTCTATCACTTAAAATGCCAAAACTTTTAAAAGAAATGGGGAAAATGTTAAGTTCATTTTTCTATTAAATATATCTTTCAATTGTCTTCAATGGTAAAATATTATATGTCATTTATTTTTCATTTTTAAACACTATTGTTGTCAAAAGATATTACAAAACATATCCTATCCACTCCCAGTTTATTCCTGTCAACAAAATAGTTATCTTGTAATTTATACAGACACCAAGTATGATTTTATAATTTAAATGATTTAAATAAACGGGATATGTTCTTTGTCAAAACATATTATAGAAGCGGAAATTTAATTATAAATGTTACTTTAAATAAAACTGTTTATTGTACCGAAATAAATTCCTCTTCAGATATTTAAAATTAAAATATAGTACATGAACTGCATTGTATTAATTTAGTTTATGAATTTCTTTAAAAAAATCCTTTTTGACATTTAAAATGGTTTAATATATTTATGTTTAATAAAAATTCATATATAATCTTATATTTTTGAAGTTTGCTTTTACTTTGATTTTTAAATATTCATAAGTATCATTC
>CM063505.1:28510611-28520611 GCA_032207245.1 Pardosa pseudoannulata | reverse complement strand
TATTTTTGCATTTTGTCTTTAAAATGGATATAGAAACAAATATGTGTATCTTTATTAAATTATGTTAAATATTTTTATAAGGCAATTAATTAAAATTATATATCGTTTTAGAGTCGTTTTTCATCTATTTTATCATCTATAACTCGAGAAAATTCTTGGAGATTTGCAAAAGCTAACCAAAATGACAAACGGATTAATAAAGGATCACTAAATCTCTGTATAAGAAATAAATAACAGTTCTGCATCTGTAAAATTTTAAAATTATTAATTCGATATAAAATCGGCAAACTGGAAAATATTATTTTAAAAAATTTAAAATAATGGTTTATGACAAAAAAAGTGTAGTAAAAGAACCATGTCATTCTTGATTTTATCAAATAAATCATATTAAAATCATATTCTTTAAAAAACTGTCATTTCAAAGGTCTTATGTCTCCTTTAATTACTCAATTAAACTGCTTGTTAAAACCAACTTTCTTTTAAATGTTCATAATGCACTGCAGACTAACGAATTATTTTTGCATTTTGTCTTTAAAATGGATATAAAAACAAATATGTGTATCTTTATTAACTTATGTTAAATATATTTATAAGGCAATTAATTAAAATTATATGTCGTTTTAGAGTCGTTTTTCATCTATTTAATCATCTATAACTCGAGAAAATCCTTAGAGATTTTCAAAAGCTTACCGAAATGACAAGCGGATTATTAAAGGATTATATCTCATAATAAATAATAAATAAATATAAAAAAAAAATTTTATATAATTATATAAATATTATATAATTAATATATAAATATATATAAATTATAATATAAAATTTATATTTTATAATGTTTTAATGGATATTAAAAAAAATTTAAAATAATGGTTTATAAACATATAACCATGTCATTCTTGATTTTTATCAAATAAATCATATAAAAATCATATTCTTTAAAAAACTGTCATTTCAAAACTCTTATGTCTTCTTTAATTACTCAATTAAACTGCTTGTTAAAACCAATTTTTTAAATGTTCAGAATGCACTTCATACTAACGAATTGCTTTTGTATTTTATCTTTAAAATAGATATAGAAACAAATATGGGTATCGTTGTAACTTATGCTAAATATTTATATAAAGCAATTAATTAAAAATTAAGTATAGTTTTAAAAGCTTTTTTCATCTATTTAATCCTCTATAACTCGAGAACATTCTTTGAGATTTTCAAAAACTTACTGAAATGACAAACATATTAATAAAGAATAACTAAAACTCTGTGTAAGAAATATATAAATGTACTCCATCTGCAAAATTTAAAATTATTAATTGGATATAAAGTCGTCAAACTGGAATATATTATTTAAAGAATTTAAAATAATGGTTTATGACAAAAAAATGTTGCAGTAAAATAACCATGTCATTCTTAATTTTATTAAAAAAAAATGTAATCATTTCTTAAAAATGTATTTCAAATATATGTCCTTAAATTAATGAAATATAATTAAGTTTAGAATAAAATTATTTCTATATTTAGAATAATATAATATAATGATGTAAAATATTTTCATTTAATTTTATAAATTGAAACACATATCGCATTTAAATGGTTTATTACTTAAATTTGAATTTATAATTTTGGTAAAATTAAAAATGCCATTTTCTATATGTAAATACTCCAGAATTAAATTTCGAATTCGAAAGTTATGAAATTACCCATTTCTAAAATATTAAAAGAAAACTGAAAATAAAGATGTTTTTTCGTTTTTCAATGAGAGAGTTTTTATAGTAAAAAAAAGAAAATAATATTTTAAACATTAAAATTTCAAATTAAAGGTTATAACGTATTCCCACACAAAGCATAAATTTTTTTCAATAATTTTAGATAATATAAATATAATTTTTCATCTTCCTTAAAAACGAAAAAGATCAAATAAGTCTCTTAATTTAGTGTTTTCAGTTTTTATTTTAAATTTTAAATATAATGTAGAAATTTTTTGGATAAATTTATATTTTTTTTTCAAATATTGCTTAAAATTCTTACTTATTTTTGTAAATCAATTGAAAATGAACTTATTTCTTTAAAAATACGATTTATAAGTTTTATATTATGATATTATTTTGGAATTCATTTATTTTATTTTTAACAAATCTTGAAACTTTATTATGTTTCTAACAAAAATATAGTAAAATTTTTATTCATTAAAGAAAAATTAAAATTATAATTTTAATTCTTTTAAATGTATTACGAAAAATAACGCTCAATTTTCAAAATAAAATCATTTTTATTTGTAGTATTTTTATGCAATATGGACATTATGTTTTGAGAATAATTAATAGTAAAAATAAATAGCCGCAATGTATGGTAAATTAATTATAAATTTTAATATTGTAATATTTTATTTTTCAAACTATATAAATATTTGCATAAATAATATGTCAATAATTTTTTTATATTAAAACAATATATGATTTAAAAAAAAAGTTATTTATTTTTTTATTTATATATAGAAATAATGAGATAATAGATTAAAATTAATTTGTTAATTTTATTTAATTTTAATATGAATTGTTTTTTCTAAAATATAGAAGATTAAATAAACATTTATTTATTTTAATAAATTCATTTTTATATTCTAAAATTTCTAAATATCATATTTATTTTTATTCTTAATATATTTTAAGAAAAATAAACATTTTATAAAAGTAATTTTATTTTATATAAAAATATAATGTATTTTAAATTTTATATATTAAAAATATATTTTATTTTCGTAAAATTAAGAAAAATATGATTTAAAAAACTAGAATTATTATTTAAATAATTATCTGAAATTAAAGAATATTTTTCAATAATCTTTTTTTTTATATATAATCGTATAACAAAATAACAGTGTGAGGTCCAAAGTAATTTTAAATAAATGTTTTTGCCAGCAGATAAATTTTTTAAAATAATAAAAAAAGAATAATATTTTTTTTTACAAAATTATATTATTAAATGTAATTTAATTTTTGTATTTAATTTTTAAAAAATTTTTGATTGAAATTTTTTATTTTAAATATACATGTGTTACAATGTCATAACATCGATATTTTATAACAAATATTCCTTTTTACAGTAAATAGTATGCATTGTAATTCAGAAATTTAAAAAAATAAGATATTTTTTTGCACTGTATTATAGTTTAATAAATTTTTAAAATAAAATAATACAATATTAAGAAAAAGGTACTTTATCGAGATCCACAAAAATCCTTCAAAAGAATTTTAAAAAGGATAAAAAAATATAGAAAATATATTATCAAATGAAAATTTATCTGGGATATATTTAAAAATAATTCTTTAAAATCTGAATATTATTTTTAAAAATACATTTTGAATGCAAATTACTACGCAAAGTTTTAAAAATAAAGACTTATTATAGGCTTTATAGAAACTATATTTACAGAAGAATTTATTTATTTTTGATGAGACTTTTGGTACACACTTAGTAACCAAATTAAATATAAATTTTTTACATTAAACTTAAAATAAGTTTAAATTATATCATGTGCTCGATGTGTTTCATTGTAAAATACTATAAAAATATTTAATGTAAATATCTGTGTTTAAAAAAACTATAAATATATTGTATATTATTTTCTTATAAATAAAATATATTTTAAACTTTACTGCAATATTTAAATACTTCAAGATTTTGAATTTCTTTGAATAAATATGCTATACATTTATTTTAAAGAAAATAGTCAAAAATTCACTTGTTGATATTTGATTTTTTCCGATTTTTAGTTTTTGTAATATAATTGATAAAAAAAAAATATACATTATGTATAAAAATGTTTATTAAAGATATAAAAAAATCTTTATTACATAGTATGTTAAAAATGAAATAACACATTAAAAAAGCATTGATATTGTTTATTTTTAATAATAAATTAAGAAAACATGTACTGTTGCATTATAAAAAAAATAATAATTTTGATAATAAATATTAAAATACATAATAAATACATCTAAATAATTATATATTATTTTTTTAGAAAAATATAATAAAATAATGTAAAAACACAGTTTTTAATTTTTCATTCTTTTTATTATAAACATAAATTTTTTTTTTTCTAATATTGATTCATTAAAAATAATTTATTGATTCAAATACACACGTATACATTTGGTTAGTTTTATTCGATTATATAATCGTAAAAATACAGAAAATATATGAAATTTCTACAAAATACAAAATTCAGAATACAACATTAACTGAAACTTTAATACAAATAAAGCATTATTCAATAATGCGAAATAAATTTAATTTTTTTTTAATAAATGAAAATAACATTATAAAGATAAAACAAGTTGTGAAAATTTATTTGTTAAATAACATAAAATTTTATATTTTTACATTTGCTATTTATTTTACTATATCAATAAATTATTTTTCCATTTAATAATTTGGTAAAAAAATAAAATAATGAATATACAAAAAATCCTACTGATAAACCAGAACTAGAAATAAAAATAATCCTTATCAAATTTGTTTTTCTTGAATGCAAAACTTTATATATAATAATGTTTGTTTACCTCATATAATAAACAACATCATAAAATTTTTTCTGTGTTTACAGAAAGAAAAATATCTTAATAAACATATTTGGTATTTAGAAAAAATTTCCTACAAATATTTCAATTATTACTGAAGATAATATTTTTATGAATTTTTACAAATATTATTTTAGGATACATAAGAAAACATTTCAATAATTCATGATTATAATATATTTTGTTTTAAATTAATATATCATTTAGAGTCATTTAAAACAAAACAAAAAATATTAATATTTTTATATTAAATAATTTTTTTATAATATTTTATTATTACTTTTAAAATTAGACTGAACGCTTTTTTAAAGATTACAAACATATTAAAAAAGAAGAACTAGATGATGAATATTGTGTATAAATATATTTATTTTTTTTAATATAAAATATTCTTATATATTAAAATACTATTTGTTCGGCTTGCAATGCTTTGTGTAGGAATAAACAATATGTCAAATAAAATATCTGATAAATTTTATTCTATTAAATATTATATGGATTTACAAATTTATGATATATATATTTATATAATACACATATATATATTATATATAAATATATGTTGCTATATATACACTCATGTCCATAAATTAAGGATAATTCAGAATAACACAGAAATTGAGCTCTAAAATAAAATTTTCAATTGTAGAATTATCACACACATCTTGAAGAAGAATATGCAAATTGCAGGAAACCACCAGATGGCGCGGATAGTACGTCACAATGACGAGAGTGTATGAAAGGGGTATATAAGGAATGGTAGCAAAGAAGTAAAATTGTTCACAAGCGCTTTAAAAGCCTTTCAGTGCAATAACCGCATAGTTATGGCACAAAGGAAGCATTTGGATGATTTTTTACGTGGTAGAATTATCGGACGACTGGAATGTGGACGTACCCAGCTGGAAGTATCCGAGGAACTTGGAATCGCCCAGAGTGTCATCTCCAGGCTTTGGCAACGATTCAAACATGATGGTAATGTGAGTAGATGTTACAGCACAGGTCGCCCCCGAGTTACTACGCCGAATGATGACCGGTATTTGGCAGTTACTGCCAAAAGAAACAGACGGAGCACAGCATCAGACCTGTCTCGTCAGCTCTCTTCAGCTACCGGTACGACAGTTTCAAGGCAGACCGTGTACAGACGCTTAGGGAACATTGGTCTATATGCTCGTAGGCCTGTCAGATGTGTTCCCCTTACCGCAACTCACTGTCGCCTGCGATTATGCTGGGCTAGAGAGCATGCATTGTGGACACCGCAACAGTGGTCTTGTGTGATGTTTTCCGACGAGTCCAGGTTCAGTTTACATTCTGATTCTCGCCGGACTTTCATATGGAGAGCGCCAGGTACCCGTTACCACCAAGAGAACACCATTGAACGACACCGTTACGGTGGTGCAGGATGGCTCGTTTGGGGAGGAATTATTCTTGGTTCCAGAACTGACCTGCATGTTCAGAGTGTAACGATGACAGGCCACATCTATCGGGATGTCATTCTGGAACAACATGTACGTTTGTTTCGGGGCGCCATGGGTCCTGAATTTCTGTATATGGATGACAACGCCCGACCTCACCGTGCAAACATTGTAGACGAATGCCTTCAATCGGAGGATATCACCCGTATGGATTGGCCAGCATACTCACCGGACTTGAATCCAATAGAGCATGTGTGGGACATGCTTGGCCGACGAATTGCAGCCCGTCAACCCCCTCCCAACTGTCTATCGGAACTTCGGAGGGCATTGCTTGATGAGTGGTGTAATTTTCCCCAAGATCAGATTGATAATCTGATACTCAGCATGCGTAGGCGTTGTAACGCTTGTATTGCATCGTCCGGGAGACATACTCCGTATTAACCATCATACTAACCATGTTATACTGTTTTCTGTAAATAGGTTCTTTTTTGAAATTTGCTCCAGGGAGTAAAAATCGCAATTTTTATTAATTATGTCAAACATATAGCATCTTTTTTGCTCTTTACCTTTTGTTTAATAAATAGACTTTACAAATAAGTCAAATTTGTTTTGCTTTTGTCTCTTTCATTGCCTGAACTTCATTATCCTTAATTTATGGACATGAGTGTATATAAAAAGCTATAAACAAATATACATATAACAAAACTCGAATAGATTTGACGATTAACATAATAAATTATTAAATATTAGCAATATAAACTGTTATAAACAAAATTATTCACTATAAATTGAATAAAAAGAATATAGATTAAATATTATATCAATAACCAGTAGGCGGATTAATACGTAACATGTGAAATCAAATACACAAAAATAAAACTCTTGATTAAAAATAAATAAATAAATAAAAAATAGGGAGAGAAATGGGTACAAAGCCTATGTATAATCCAAAAGAATAAAATATCTTTAAATTTTGTGGAGCCAATCTGTAGAAAATGTCGTGAAGCAAGCAAATTAGGTGAAACATTTTCTAATCAAATTTTTATAGCATTAAACTAAACTTTTATCCCAGTAGCACCCATTTTCTGAACCCCAGATGTTTAGAAGCTCCAGAAACTCGAGACAAAACAAGAATACTTCTTAGAATGACCGAAACAACTTTCAATTCAATTCATGATGTTTGAATGTATATTTTGTTGTTTTATTAATTCTTGTATCATTTTGGAGTCATCTGCAGAGGAAAATTAAGCGTTATGAAGTTGGTTACTGAAAGTCTGTAAATAATTTTTTACCAGTATAATTTTATTATTCCTTTTCAGTAATACACTGATATGCTTGGCTAAAAGTTTGCTTCCTTTTAAAGATTACACAACAAACGGTATTTGGATACAGAAGAAGGCTAGATGCCGATGGGAATATATAGCAGTGGATCAATTTATATATTCGAATTTTTCTGAATATAAATCTATTCTTATAGTTGAGCGCCCTCAGGAAGTAGCCTACCATATTGGGCGTTCGGTTTGCAAGTGCTGTCCCGGGGAAGAGTCCACCCCTGACTCAAAGGCGAATAAGAATTTAAAATTAAAATAAATAAATAAAATAAAATAAAATAAAGAATTAAGAGAAATAAGCTGATTTACATTAGAAGTTAATAGTAGGGGAAACTCTATTACGGGACGGCATCTTCTGAGATATATCAATAGCGTGAAGGTGGCTTAATACATAAAAAGAAAAAACAAATATACATAAACAAAACTCTTGAATAGGCACTTGGCTATTAACATATAACATCTTAATATTAGCAATATGCAAAACTGTTATAAACAAAATTAATAACACTATAAATTGAATATAAAGAATATAGATTGCAAATATTATATCAATAACCAATAAGCGGCTTACTACGTAACATGTGAAATCAAATACAGAAAAATAAAACTCTTGATTAAAAATAAATAAATAAATAGAGAGAGAGAAATGAGTCCAAAGCCTATCTATCTATAATCTAAAATAATAAAATATCTCTAACAGTTTAATTGTGTAGCCAATCTGTAGAAAATGTCGTGAAGCAAGCAAATTAGGTGAAACATTTTTTAATGAAATTCTTGTAGCACTAAACTAAACGTTTATCCCAGTAGATCCCATTTTCAGAACCCCAAATATTTAGAAGCTCCAGAAACTCGAGAATAAAACATGTTCATTTCTTAGAATGACCGAAACAACTTTCAATTCAATTCATGATGTTTGAATGTATATTTTGTTGTTTTATTAAACATTGTATCATTTTTGAGTCATCCGTAGAGGAAAAATAAGAGTTATGAAGTGTTTACTGAAAGTCTGTAAATGAATTTGTTACCAGTATAATTTTATTATTACTTTTGAGCAATACACTGATATGCTTGGCTAAAAGTTTGCTTCCTTTTAAAGATTACAGAACAGACGGTATTAGGATACAGTAGAAGTCTATTCTTATAGATAACAAGAGTACATTTTGTTCAGAAATGGATCAAAAACCTATCTATAATCAAAAATAATAAAAATATCTTTAAAATTTTGTTGTGTCTCCAAGCTGCAGAAAATTAGGCAGTCAAACAAGCAAATTAGGTGAAATATTTTTCTAATCAAACAGTTGTAGTGCCGAGTGCTGACCGAATGGTTAAGGTGCTAGCCTTCGATACCAATGTTTCTGGATTCGAATCAAACTGTGGCATGGATATTCATAGCCGTTCGGAATCGGCTTTAAGAAGTAGGTCCCGATCTCATTAGCCCACGTGTTGCAAAAAAGTAGATCGTATTACTCCAAACCAAACTAAACTAAATAGTTGTGGCACTTAACTAAACTTCTATCCCAGTAGCATCCAGTTTCAGAACCCCAGAATTCAGGAGCTACAATAACTCTAGACAAAAACAATGCTTCTTAGAAATAGCTCAACAACATGTTTAATCCATTACATACCGCTAAATCAACAACATATAAAGTTATAGTTAATAATCGATTTTTTACATATACTATGCATTTCGATTATCAAACCGATGAAATTTTCTGAATACCTGCAACCGTAGAAAATCATTGTATGATCAGTAATCGGAGGTTTGGTTATCTTGCAGGAAATGTTAAATCTTCTTCTTTTCTTTAAACGTTTAAGAACAGTTGCAACTGAAAAATCTGAATATTGTTTATGCTTTTATTGTTGTGAACAATTATAGAAATATATCTAAGGAAATGTTAATTAAAAGAAATATAATTAAAGAAAAAGTTAATTTTGTAAACTAAATAATTCTTAATAGTAATACTAAAATAAATATTACTGTATCTATCATAATAAGTTTGATCCTACAAATTTCATTTCCCTATGATATAAAAAAATCATTTAAATTTTATTTGTACTTAACATTTATTTTCAAAAAACTTCAACATATATCTCTAAATATCCTTTAAAATATAAGTTTGTTAAATATCTATTCTGCCATAATGAGGTACTTTCTGTTATTGAATAGTTATAAGCTTTTAGTTTATATCTAGTAACAATGTTTTAGAGCTCTCTTCTTTAAATAAGCCATTATAATTTGGCTTGAGGTAACGATAAAAATAAATTACTAAAACAGTTGTCTTTAATTGTTAAAAGGGAAAAGATATACTTAAAGAATACATTAATTTAAATCGACGTATTACAGAAAACTGCCTATTGTTTAAAGAAAAAATTTCCTTTATATCTGGAAGTGAAGAAAAAAAATTTTGGTTGTGTAATTATCATTATTGTAATTTTTTAAGACAATGACTGCCATGAAATAATAATAAATATATTTTTCAGCCCCAAAGCAATATGTCATCCTGAATGGAGGATTACAAGTTATAATGCTAGTAAAAAAATATTTTTAATCTTTGAAATGTTTAGTTTCTTTTCTTAAAAAACATATTATGATTATAATGTTTTGGTGTTATATTTCTTCTTGTTTTATCAAGTAAAATGTTATAATCGTTACATCTTATTTTACGCTTTCAGC
>CM063505.1:28503111-28505611 GCA_032207245.1 Pardosa pseudoannulata | reverse complement strand
TTTAAATACTGAGGCATACTTCTGAATGCCAGTATATTACTCTCTGGTATTCCAAAATTTTAGTACAAATTTACGTTAGTGAAGGAAATATTATTAAAAGCTATTGGATTTGTCTTATAGTTCTTAAACTAGTTTCTTGTATTAAAGTAAATCACATACGTTTTCTGTTATTAAAATATATTATTATCATTTTTAAAGATGATATTTTCATTACACTAAATATTATTTATTAAATAGATTAATTTAAATTGTTGTTTTACTGGAGTACTTAAATTTAAATAGCGTTTTCATAAATTAAATAATGAATTATTTTACATACGATTTCTTGGAATATGGGTTAAAACAGTGCATAAATGTAGACTTTAGTTTTGTGGACATATATTTGGAATGAAAATCACTTGAAATAAATAAAAAACATTTAGAATAAAAGATCGCATAATCTACAAGCTATTATTTTTAATCATATATATTTAGTATGTAAATGACATGAAATACGAAAATATGCAATAACAAAGCTTAAATGTAACTTTACAATTTAATTGACGATTTATTTTTAATATAATTTCTTCACAAATTTATGCAGTTTAATCGTTGCATAAATAAAGACTTTGGAATAGACTTTGGAGTAACGACGGATATTTAGCATCAAAAGCACATGAAATAAGAGAAATCATTTTCGTTTAAAACTATCTTGTAATCTAAAACAAGTTCTTATGTTTTGTGATATACATTCGATATTAAAATCACATGAAATAAGTAAAAAGTAGAATACGAACGTTTAAATATATTTTTATGCAATACGTAATGATATACTTTTTTTATGGAAAGACTGAAATAACTCAAATATTGTAAAAATCTAATATGAATAGATTTTAGTGTTGTTGAGACATATTTGGTACTAAAGTCACACTAAATGAGTAAAATATTCTTAGAATAAAAATATTCTATATTCTATGGTCAAGTTGTTAGTTTTGTGACGGTTATTTGATATCAAAATCACATAAAAAGTAAAAAGTTTAAACTCACTTTGTATAATGAATGACTCATTACTATATATACAATTTCTGGACAAATAATTTTAAATTAAACATTGTGCAATTATGATAGGAATATTCTTTTGTTATATTGGCTGATATTTAGTATCCAAATTGCATGAATTAAGATAATTATTTTTAGAATAAAAATATCGTATTATATGCGGTCAATCTGGCCTTGTTGTTGTATATTTATAATCAAAATCACAATAAATAAAATACGGAATACTAAACTTTAAACATGCCTTTATATATTTAGTAATGAGTTATTTTATTAACAATTTCTCGAAAAATTGATGTAACTCAAAAATAAATGTAATAGAAATATACTTTAGTTTTGAAAACGTATATTTGGATTCAAAATCACACGAAATAAGTTAAATATTCTGAAAATAAACAGACTCGATAACATATAGTCAAGGCATTAGGTTTGTAAACATATACTTGGTATCGAAATCACTTGAAATAAATAAGATCTTCATAGAATAAATAAATAGATAGTATAATTTACAGTTTCTAATTTTTTGCCTATAGTAATTTAATCTCCTTATATATATATATATATATATATATATAGATATATATATATATATATATATATAATATATATATATTTATATATATATATATATATTATATATTATATATATAATAAATAGTATATATATATATATATATATAAATATATATATATATATATATATATATATATATATATATATATATATATATATATATATATAAATATATTATATATATATATATATATATATATATATATAAATATATATATATATATATATATATATATATATATATATATATATAAAAATATATATATATATATATATATATCTGGAAGGCCCCGTCGCTTGGCCTTCCAGATCCCCTGATGTATCTGTTCTGTATTTTTTTTCTCTAGGGTGCCATGAAGAGTCTTGTGTATGACACGTCCGTCAATTCTGCAATGTACCTGGTAGCATGGATATATATTTATTCTTCTACGATCCGTGATACGCCCGGCATTTTTGAAAATGTCCTCCAACCATGTCGCTTCGGTGTCGTGCGTGCCAATGGCACCAATTTCGAACAGCTTATGTAATACTTTTTATTTATTATTATTGTTGTTTTTTGTATAATAAAGCATTTTACACTACATTCTGTGTGTGTGTCCTTGTTGTCTTTCTGTCTCTTTATCTCGTATATATATATATATAAGTATATATATATATATATATATATATATATATATATATATATATATATATATATATATTTATATATATATATATATATATATATATATAATATTATATATAATGATCCTTATTGCCACTTCATTTGAACTAAACAAAATAGTTAGAAATTACAAAACAAATGCTTTAAAATATGTCTGCAAATAAAAAGACTGACTCATTTATTCATTCACTACGAAAAAAATAACCCATAATACTTACTTTATTTTA
>CM063505.1:28480611-28485611 GCA_032207245.1 Pardosa pseudoannulata | reverse complement strand
GAATTTGTATTTTGTATGAAATAGAAATTAAAATGTATGAAACTTTGAAGTGACAAAGTTTGGTAGATTGAGATAAGATAATCAAAATTGCAACAAAGCAACTAATGAACATCATAAAATTGATTCCAGTAGTGTTTTGCAGAGTTATACAAACCCCTAATTATGTGAAGAGTGTGTGGACACCACTGCGACAGCAAAAAAAGGAAAATTAATGTCCTATTTTTTAATAATTTTTAATTGTATTTCGGGAACTTTTTGAACCTACCTCTTAAAGAGAGATACAGACAAAGAGAGGGAGATAGAAAGAGATATTGCTAAAATATTTTCTCCTGTAAAAAAAAATCTACCAAAATTCTATTCTAAAACCAACTTTCCATAGTATATTTTCAGTAATTTTTCATCTAATATCCTACCTCTTAGACTTATCCTCTGTATACCATGAATAAAATAGTACAATACATATACCATTCCTTTATAAACACATTTTATTTATGAACATTCCGATTTAGTTATTAGCTTGTTAATTAAATAAGAAGGTCACATAATAATTATAACAATAACAATATATAAATTGTATTATAACTATATTAATTATATTTTAACAATATATAAAATATATTAATTATATAATTATAAATTGTATTTATAAAACAGTTTTAGGAATCATTTACATATATTTAGAAGAAAACAATGTTCTTCTTGAATACCTAAACAATCTTTGATATAAGTATTCTCATTATTCGTGTCCAGTTCAAAATATATCTAGTATTGTTAAATTTTATGGATAATTAACACTATATTAGTAGTAGAATCTAACATAAGGTTACAAACATGAGGAAATTAAAAAAGTTTGATCTGTATCCAAAAGATGCTATTTACTCCAAATCCAGTTAAGATAAGGTATTTGGAAGCATAAAGATTGCCAGGTAATTAAACAAAATCAATAGATTTTAAATCACCCTTACACATACGTGATGGGAAAAGTATAGTACCGCCAGAGCTAATGAAAATTTTTGGCGAGAAAAAGTTGTTTCAGTTCCATATAAGTAAAATTAATTACTTCTAAACCTTAGCATTTATATTATCTTCTTAAGCTTCTAAATATTATCCCTCCTAACACTGTAACAATTAATGTTCTTGTGAGTTATCTTTAGTAAGTTAAACTGACTTTTATCGTCTAAATTTGTTTCATGGTCCAAGTTAAAGCCGATGCATTAATGTATAATAAAGTTCATAATTAATGTCTCAACATTTAATCTATAATCACTTTTAGTCATCAACGACCAACGATAGATAAGATGGGTTTAAATATTGGCTTCGGTTTTTTTTTATTTTCTACAGAAGCTGGAATGTAAAGTATAAAATTTAGAACCAGCTAATTATAGGTAATTGATAGGGCAACTTGAACATTTCAGAGTTTAGAAACTTTATCAAAAATATACTGACAACAAATTATAGTAGAAGCAATGCTGAAAGATTTTAATATCGGTAATGAATTTCTTAATTAATATTTTAAAGCCAATTATGGCACACAACGTTAAAATGATTTAAAATAAAAACTATACCTTTCTTACAAATATTATTATTAAGGAGCCTTTTACTAGCCAGATATTAATAATTTTACAGGAATGATAAATTTAGATTAAATTTTAACTCTAGATAAATAGGATATATTGATGTCTTTCTAGATGATAAATGAATAAATATAAATCTTCTTACAAGCAGAAATAAATTAATTTTTTAAATAGAAAGCTCTTCTCACAGAGAAATGTTCTCTATTACGTATAGAAAATTTTTGTATTCTTGAAATTCATTTATTTTAAGGCAGATAACCAAAAACCAAATCAAAGTTTTCGAATTCCGCTGAAGGCCGGGATGTTACTTACCTTTCGTAATCAGTTGCAAGTTACATTAGTGTTTTTGCAGCGACATGCTTATATTCAATTTAAAATAATTTGTTTACTTTTATTAAACATATATGAAAGTTTCGTAATTAAGTTTATTTTTTGCATCTTGGTTTGACATTTGTATTTTATTTTTAAAAATATATTACTTGAAATATCAGAATAATTACTTGAAATATCAGCAAAAAATATAAAACTGTAATAAAAAAAAATTAAAAATAGAAAATATACTATGTTACCTTAACCCATATTGGACCGCTGTCCTATAAATAGGACATCAAATAAAATTCCATTTAATAATAAAGTTATAAATATTTTCTGAGTGGATTTTATTTTAACACCTTTAAAATAGACACACTTTAGCATAGTAACAAAAAAAAACCCTGATAAATCCAATTATATTGTAATGTAAAATTTGTTTTCAGCAAACCCTTAAAATTTGTCATTTTTTAATCTTTAATTTTATAATTATTATTTTTTTTTCAAACATTGTGGAGTTTTAAACTTTAGTTTAAAACAGAGCTAATAATGTAGGTGAAAATATTTGTTCAAAAATATATTTTACACGTGTACTTCGTAAGTATAAGAAAGGTGTCCTAACATTAGGACGACGTTCCAATCTCGACTATTTTTCCATGAATTCAATATTATATTGATAGCACAAACTCCTTTCTTATCTTTCAATAAAGACCAATTCAAAGACCTGTTCACACACCTCGACAACAAGGGGTAAATAGATATCTATTCTATTCAAGAAAACTGGAGATTGCAAAATATTCTATTGTCCTTTACCAAAGATGCCCGTTCAAGAACTGAAGAGAAAACCAACAACAGTGTGCATAATTTGTAATATTGGACTTTGTTTTGACTGTTTCTCCAAAATTTCACCTATGAATAAGCCTAATGTAATCTATGTGATATTTCTTAAATTTTAGTAGTGTATTATACCGTTGCCCTATTTATATGACAGGTAATTACTTAAAAAATTAAAAAAATATTTTTTTCAAAATTTTTGTTTTATATGATTAGTTACACCATATTAATGATATGGAATAGAAATAGTTATATTGTTGATAGTATATAGTTACAGTTTTGGTTAAAAGACATCGACATGAGAAAATGAACGAAATATCTTGTACAAAAAATAAATAAAAACTTCTAAATATAAAAGATAATGATGTTGTATTCTTCCAATATTACATATAAACACTTTTGTATATACAGTTGCTTTTATGGAAAAACGTTTTAGTTAGATAACCATAATTCTGCTAATACGAGACTCCCAATAAGAAAATTCTGATAGAAGCAGCTATTTTCAGTAATTTATTTTGTACATAAGAATGTATAAATTTTATCTCCCAATGTTAATCTAAAAAACTGAAATAGCACAATGCTATTAAATTAAATTACAAATAAAATAATATGGAAAAATATATCTTATTTTATTAAAAATAGAAATTACACTCAGTTTAAAGATCTATATGTTGATCTATATAAATATATATATATATATATAAATATATATATATATATATATATATATATATATATATTATATATATATATATATATATATATATATATATATATATATATACATATACATATACATATATATATATATATATATATATATATATATATATATATATATATATATATATATATATATTATATATATATATATTTATATATATATATATATATATATATACAGCCATATTCTGTGGATTCACTTAATATGGATAACATTGCTCAATAAAGATTGACCATTAATAATAAATTCACACAATTAGTTAATTTTATCAGTAGTTTCTTCTATGCAAAACTATAGGGGGTTTGTCAGTCCCCAAGATTGGATAATTTAATGTTCATGGTTTTGTGATATATGATTATGCAACAGCTTACATAAAATTCAAATAATTATACATCAACTATTTTACAACAAATATAAATCTCGGAGTAGTAAAGTTAGAATTTAATGGTTATAAAATGAAAGAGACTCTAAAAAATGAAATAACAGGAAAATTATTCATCTGAAAACTGAAACTAAAAATTATTCCTATGTTATGCATTACAAAATTTATAAATTTAGAAACATTAAATTTTCCGTCATGCTTCAAAGCTATTTCCTTCTCGGATGCATTCATATCTCTAAAAATATATTTTGGTAGATTTTTTTAAAATCATATACATGAAAGTAAAGAGGTTAAACTTAAATTTCTAGGAAAGGTTTACTTTCTAAAAGTTAGCATGTACGAAATAATCAAAGGTGGTACTGATCCCACCCATATTTGGTTCTTCAAAATCACATTTCCGAAAATGCTATTGAAATGCATTTTTCATGTTAAATCGTGTTTAATGTCCCTAGCGGGTGGATTTTGATGTTCAGCGCATTAAAAATAAAAAATAGCCTACCATAGGAAAAGCTCTTCAAGTATGTTAAATTTTGCATCGTACGATTTGGATTTAAAGTACTCTGCTATTTTCTATGTGTAAATAATCGTGTTATGCTTCATCTTTGGGAGTCATAATAAATGCACAATATATTCATCAGTAAAAGTTATTATAAACTTAAGGTAAATCTAAATGCTATATTCATTGTTTCCAGCTAAACGTTTTTTTATTGACAAATTAATTATTTTTATTTTAGGACTTTTTATCATTTATATTAGATGTATTTATAATCTATTTTCATGTAAAAATAAAAAATAGCCTACTATAGCAAAAACGATTCAAGTATCTTAAATTTTGCATCTTACGATTTGGATTTAAAATACTCTGCTATTTTCTATGGGTAAATAATCGTGTTGTGGTTCATCTTTAGCAGTCATAATAAATGCACAAGATATTCATCAGTAAAAGTTAGTATACGCTTAATGTAAATCTAAAATGCTATATTCATTGTTTCCAGCTAAACGTTTTTTTATTGACAAATTAATTATTTTTATTTTATGACTTTTTATCATTTATATTAGATGTATTTATAATTTTTTTTCATGTAAAAATAAATAATATCCTACCATAGCAAAAGCACTTCAAGTATCTTAAATTTTGCATCGTACGATTTGGATTTAAAGTACTCTGCTATTTTCT
>CM063505.1:28465611-28475611 GCA_032207245.1 Pardosa pseudoannulata | reverse complement strand
TAAGGAAATTTTCAACTATTATCTCATTATAATTTCTGAAAAAGGTACTTAATATACACTCAAAAATGTATGTTAATTTTAATTATAACCAGTTAGAATAATATAAAATAAGAAATTTACAGAACTTTATTTCCATATACTTTAATTCTAAACTTTCTACTAAAATTTATCATAACCACTGCACTTTTATATTACACTTAAAAGGATTAGTTAACAGTTCTTTCAGAGTAAAACAATGGTTACAAAGCACATCTTAAGGGACAAAAGTCTCATAGAGATACCAGACAATTACTTTCTCTGATGGATTTTTGGACTCAAGTCACAAGTGTTTAAATTTTGAAAAAGCCTTGGAAACGTATTTTTCAGAATATGACTTAAGATCTTTATAAAAGCGAATTCTCTTTAATAGAATATACATTAGTGAATTAGGTAGCACAGGCTTGAAAAATATAACTTGCAAATCGATAACTTTTAAAGACCTACATTTCAATTTTTGAAACTATCATAAGCTTTAAATTAAACAATGAATTTTTCACTGTAAATAATTTTTTAAATTATTCTCTATTTAAATTACTTTATTTTTAATTATTATTTTCTATTTCATTTTGTATTAGGTTATTCAGCATGTGGTTATATATGAGTTATACGCAGTTTTATAGTTTTAAGTTAAAAAAACATTATTTTTTAAAATTGTTCGTTTATTGTACATCCTATTATTTACAAGAAAATAAAATGACAATTTTATTTCATTTATATTGGGCTTGTAAAATTTGCTATGCGAATTTGCAGTCTGTTCTATATATACCGTACAACTTAAACGGCAGTGCTGTACTGATATCCTTTATCAATACTGATCATTCTTAAATAATTTATTCATACATCTTATAGGCATTTCTGGAGCTATTTGGTGGGTTTTAGCAACTTCGAAATGGCGACGAGATACCAAAATTGAAGTTCTTGTAAAATATCTTACTTCTTTTGGCATGGTTTTAGAGGATTGATATTATATTTGTTTATCTTGACTGTAACAGATTGATGGATTTGCGATAAAATAAGCGGTAAAAGATGTATATAAGATGCATTTAAGCTGCATGTATTCCATTAAGTAAAAGAGAATTGAATTTCTATTCAATGAATCATATAAATTCATATATATATTTTTATTTTTTCCCTCGAGTGTTAATAGATAGTTATACCAAACGATCTAGTTGCATTTTAGTTATAATTGCTTTGATAACTTTTTAACAAGTTTTTTTAAGTATTTATATGAGCCATTGTCAAGGTCTCAACCTAGTTTATATTCTTTTAAATTAAGGCAAGGAACTGTTCAAGACAGATTTCTTTTCAAGGAAAAATAATATTTTGTATTAGTTATAGACCAAGCCTCGATTCGTACGTAATACGAGAGCTTAAAGTATTTTGTTTGGCAAAGTTATGCACTGAATTTTCAAATTATGTTTTCGTTCTTTTTTGTTTCTTTCCATGGCTAAGATGTTTTTTTTTTACAATCATTCTCGAAGTACTCCATATAACACAGTACCTCGAACATGGTTTGAAGATAATGATGGTCTTGTTTCATGTTTAAAATTTTGAGATAAAAGTAAAATATCCGTATTGTTAGAGAAGTTATATAACAATAGTTATATAAAGATAGAGCAATAACTGACCTTTCTGAATAAAAACTGAACGCTCCGAACGAAAACCAAAATAAAATTTGAAACGAAACCAATAAAATTTGTAAACAACTCCACTTCTTCAGTGCAATCTGAAAATGCATTTTTTTCATAACACAATATTAGTGTAAATGCCTGAATAATATTATACAATATTTTGCAAATCATTTAAGATATTTTTCAGTTTTTATAAAATCATAAATAAAGTGATTCTTATTTATTGTAACAGAATATATAGAACAATTACGCATTACAGTTTTAAGTAAAATAATATATCAGAGTAGGAAGAAAAAACATATAAAATAGGGTTTTAACATACAAAATAAATTAAAATAAATAATATAAATACTTCATTATATAGAATAAGTTACTGTCACAGTTTTTTTATAAAATGTTTTGACACTCATAAAAAAAAGAAAATAGAATTATGTCAGATTTGTAAATAATTAGTTATTAAAAACCTTATTGCCTAATTATCTAACTATTACTTTATTTTATAGATATTAACAATATTTTTTGAAAAGTTTTAAAAATATCTAGACATTTTAATGTAAAG
Source organism: Pardosa pseudoannulata (assembly GCA_032207245.1). Taxonomy (NCBI): domain Eukaryota; kingdom Metazoa; phylum Arthropoda; class Arachnida; order Araneae; family Lycosidae; genus Pardosa; species Pardosa pseudoannulata. The sequence continues at coordinate 28,473,382 of CM063505.1, read as the reverse complement.
AATTGAAATTTTTGTTCTTTTTTCTACTCGAAATGCATGCGATACAAATATTTTAAAATAAATAAACAAATTTAAAAATAATATAACAATATGAAATACTTATATTATATAAATACTTATATTATATTAAATAATTATATAACGATATGGAATACTTCTTACCTGAAATGTTTACCTGAAATAAAATTCAAAAATTAAAACAAATAATTCAATTCGCCTCCATGTACTTTAGTAGTTTATCACATTACTATTATTTAGAGATTACAATCAGTAGCATAGGATAGAACTAAAATGTAAGGATTTCTTTATTTTAATATTACGGTAGATTCTACCTATCGGTGTCTCTTTATAACGTTACAAGTATTATTTTCATTAAGTTTTGTTTCACATTATATTTATATCTAAATATTTACCGCCATATAAATACCAGTCTAAATATTTTATGCTCTAATATACATAAAATTATATGTAATTATTTGATGTTGACGGGATATAAAATGCCAAATATTCATTTTTAAGTAAATGTAAATCTGGGTCGAAAGTAGAGACAGTCTCGCCTTAATATCAGTTTAAAATTACTATAACAAGAAAATTACTAATAACCTCTTATACCTGTATTATATATATCATACTTATAAATATAGAATTTCGTTCTTATGCGTTTCTCTAAAGTTAATAATAATGACTAAAAATCTTAAAAAGTTATGAATATTTAAATAGTTTTAAATCTTACTTTTGTTTAAACAATAGAAAGTTTAAAATATTAAAAAAATAAAAACATTGAAAAAAGTTCTTAAATCATGCGTCATGATTTTGTTAAGTCATGTAAAAAGTCTATTTCATGTATCATAAAATATGTTTTATCGAAATTATTCTTCATTATATATTTCATGCTATCTTTCAATGAAACCATAAATAATTGTTTGTTCAACATATTTTATGGCTGTAAAAGGTTTTAACAATATAAAATATTATCTTGAATTTTATAAAAGTATTTGTATGGCTACTCTTTCATAAACTGTAGATTAATATGTACTTTATAAAATTTACTGTAATATTATAAGCTTTAATATCGCTTTATTTTTTTATTTTTCTATCTTAACCCAGAAACCAATAGTTGTGGTTTAAATGATAAAATATTATATGCTACTCTCCTACGTTTATTACACAAATACAATATCAAATAAATTTATTATTATATACACATGCTGATTTCTTACATCAAAATACACCGCTAATAAAAATTATTTAAAGATAAGTATAATGTTAATATTTTTACTTTATTTTATTCAATATATTTCAAAGAATAAAACGCATATGAATGTTTTTCCCTTAAACAAATAAAATAAACTACGTTACGCAGCATACGTTTACTTTCTTTTACTCCAGCTTAACTGAAGAATTATTGAAAAGCAAAGGAATGGAAAGAACATATGCCACAGAGTTTTATCTCGCAAAGAAGGGAGTTTGGTAAACCTATGTTATTACATTCTCTCTCGGAAAGAAAATGGCGTCATTTATTTTCATCTTGGTTATCGGTGAAACTTAAAGAATGCTTACGAATTACGTTACCGTTTACAATTTACTGGGTGAATGTACGGTAGCATATTAAACTGTAGAAATAAAAGTTTAACTTTTCGTAAGATATAATAATAAATGCTAAGCCATGTTAAAAAGCAAACAGAAAATGATAGGACAAAGATAACTGTTTTGAAGCTACGATCTATGTGCATTATCAATACGATCGAACTCAGTCAGGAAATTGTGTCGATATGTTTTCTTACTCTCTCAACTCAATGGCAAGTAATGGTAATTATTTGCAGCTGCTTACAGCTGTTTGTACAGGTTCGCTTACTACTATTACCACATTTACTGCTATATTTTAGCAGAAATGAATTTAGTCTAGTAGACATAGGTATAACTTAAACTTTATCAATTATAGATTGTAGTATTTAATGTACTGTAGATGATACTAGAATTATACCAGTTTTATTAATCATCCATACTATAGTAAGATATCATTGCAGAGAGCATAATGTACATTTTTAACATTAGGTGATTTTTAAGTTCAAAAGAAAAAACAGTTTTCTTGGAGAATATTCTGTTTAAATATTTCAATGACATTTCATATCATTTAAATTATTGGTCAAAAGTTTTGTAAGTAATGAATTAATGGTATTAGAATTGTATTCTAAAACGTAAAATTATAAAAATGACTTTCCTAACTATCTAATTTTGAAGTAGAATTTCAAAGAACCGATATTATGATAAAGAAAATATATTTTATTTCATTTTTAAATGTTCTTAGAAATGAAAATTAAAATAATAATATTCACAACTAGTGGAACATCAAGTAAATAAATAAACTCAACGTTTGGTTCATTTAAAGCAACTATAGTAAAACGTTATAGAAAACTTAATACAACAGTGAATGTTATGTGTTCAAATTTAAACTTTACTTGACTACAAAGTGTTAAAAATACTGCAAACTAAAACCTAACTATAAAACATGCAACTAAATTTGTCTTATTTGAATAAATATATTTGCATTGTTTTAAACAAAATTGTATACAATTCTGGTAAGTTGAGATGAACTTCAGATCAAGGGAATATGTCAAAGTAAATTCAGACTTTTATTTCTCTTTTTTTTAAATAATATACTCCTAAGAATGTATTTAATGAGCTATAAAAAAGAATAAAAATTGAATTTAATAATATATTATTTATAGTATTACGCTATTTTAAAGAAAAAATGATTTAAAGAACAATATAAATAAAATATGTGCAAATATTTAATTTGTGAATTGTTAAATTTGCTACTTTAATGCTTAAGAAGAGAAACCATTATACACAAATCTATTGCTAATGGTACAGGATATATTTCACTTGTTATTACAAGATACTGGAAGAAATTAAGTAAATTTACTTTAAAATAGAGAAAAATTTTAAATTTTAATACAATTTTAAGAACAGATAACAAAGAATTTTACATAAAACAATATTTATAGAATTATCGAATAGAAAACAATAGATCAAATTTTATGTACTTAAGGTTTACAAAAAGTATACTTTAGAAGTGAAACCATAATACACTAATCAAAGCATACAGATGAAATATATACTTCTTTACTTATAACTCCTAGAAATGAAATTAATAAGCTGTCAAAAGAAAGAAATATTTAATTTTAATAATATAATAAGACATGTTAATGGGTATTTTTACATAAAACAATGTTTTAAAGAAACCTGGGATAGAGAAAAAAATCTCTAAACGTTTAATTTGTATTTATTTAATTTTTAAAATTTTAAACTTAGGTATGTAACGTATTATAAGCAAATCAAGTTATAATATTTTAATGTATATTTATCTACTTATAATAAGATACTAGTACAAATAAGTTTAATAAGTTGTTAAAAAGAAGAAACATTAAGATTTATTAGTACGTTAAACATTAAGAATAAATAATAATCATTTCACAAAAAAGCAAAGGTTTAAAAGCATATAGACTAGGAACTTTGTTTTAAAGGTTTAATCTTATTTAATGTTTACAAGTTTTATACTTTCGAAGACAAAGAATTCTTCACAAACAAATGAATTATAGTTCATTGTTCATTACTCTATTTACAATAAGATACTTATGATTTCATTCACAAATAATCCACAAATAAATTTCATTTGCATGAAGTAAATGGGAAATAATAAATTTAATGATATGCTAATAGTAGTCATCAATAAAAACCCAAAACCCAACCATGTAAAGAAACTTGGACTGGAGAAAAATATCTCTGTTAAATATTTAAATTGCATTATTTATTCAATGTTTAAAAGTGAAATCATTATAAATAATTCAATCTGTTGTGGTTCAGCGTATAATACAGCGTATATACACACTCTAAAGTAATTACACAATTCAATTTCATTATCAATTAAATACAAGAAATATTAAATTTTAATTGTATTTCAAACTGTTTAATAAATAATTTTAAAATAGTATTTACAGAAATCTAGACAAAAATTAAATAATTATACATGATAATTGGAGATAAATGAAAGTTTACAAATTTTATACGTAATTATTTTCAGATATCTAGACAAAAATTAAATAAATATAAAGGGTATTTGCTGTTAAATGAAAGTTTACACATTTTATTCATTATAAGCGAAACCATTATACATCAATCTATTAATTCCAGTTTCATAAGGAAATTAATAAGCAAATAAATCCATGAAATATTGAATTTTATATGCATTTCAATCTATTTAATAAATAATTTAAAAACACTATTTTCAGAGATCTAGACAAAAATTAAATAACTATAAAGATAATTGGTGTTAAATGAAAGTTTACAAATTTTATACATTATAAGCGAAAGCATTATACTTTAATCTAACAATTCTAGTTTCATAAGGAATTTAATAAGCCAATAAATGCATGAAATATTAAATTTTTTGAGTATTTCAAACTATTTAATAAATAATTTAAAAACATTATTTACAGAGATCTATACAAAAATAAAATAAATATAAAGGGTATTTGGTGTTAAATGAAAGTTTACAAATTTTATACATTATAAGCGAAACCATTATACATTAATCTATTAAAGCTAGCTTTATAAGCAATTTAATAAGCAATTAAATACAAGAAATATTAAATCTGAATTGTATTTCAAAATATTTAAAAATAAGTTAAAAACATTATTTACAGAAATCTAGACAAAAAGTAAATAAATATAAAGGTAATAGGTGTTAAATGAAAGTTTTATACAAATTTTATATGTATAACTTATAAAATTATACCGTTATACATCAATCAATATATGCTAGTTTCACAATAACAAGTTTCATTTTGCGTAGGTGAGAATACATAAAAAAATTAGATATATACATATTGAAAAACGATATTTTTTTATTTTCTCTCCCCTAATTCATGTCTGAAAAACTTGGTAGTTTGTTTTTTTTAATATTCGCGCCTTCCTGAAATATGAGGAATGTAACGGCGAATTTATTTCACTTTTCCTGCTGAATTTCATTCAGTGCCAGACAGGCGAAAAATATGCATGCCAATACAATACAGGAAAAGATATTTTGTGCAGAATCGCAAGAAATAGAAAAGCTGAACTGAATAATATACTAAGATTCTGAATATAGGAAAACATCAGGATAACAGAAGGGGAAAGCATTTCCAACGTCACGAGATAAATCGGTCTGATAAGTGTGAAGTGGCCCTTGTATAGGCTGCATTATCATTTCCTTCGAGCTGGAAGATGATGTGTCAACACGCGATTGGCTGCTCCAAATTTATGGAGACATTTTGAAGATAAATAATTCAAGCTTCAGATTTTTACAAATTGTGACAATTGTATTGGTTCAATGATATTATATTAAATCTATAAATTGTTGAATAAAGAAAGCGAATGATATGTAATATCACTCTCTCTTTCTCTGTCTCTTTATATATATATATATATATATTATATATAATATATATATATATATATATATATATATATATATATAAATATATATTTATATATATATATATATATATATATATATATATATATATATATATATATATATATATATATATATATATATATATATATGTATATATATAATATATATATATATATATATATATATATATATATATATATATATATATATATATATATATATATATATATATATATATATATATATATATATATATATATATATATATGTATATATATATGTATATATATATATATATATATATATATATATATATATATATATATATATATATATATATATATATATATATATATATTATATATATATATATATATATATATATATATAATATATATATATATATATATATATAAATATATATATATATATATATATATATATATATATGAATATATATATATATATATATATATATATATATATATAATATATATATATATATATATATAAAAATATATATATATATATATATATATATATAATATATATATATAGTTATATATATGTAAATATATTTAAAAATGTAGCATAAAATAAATGATAATGTATTAGTATAAAATAACTTTTTAGTAAGTTTAATAAAGAAATACAGAAAATTTTATGTTGTTTAAAAAGAAAGAAACACAGACTGATATATACCATGACACTTTCTAAGTATGATTCTAAAGTATGATTCTAGTGAAGCAACTCTCTTTTTAAATGTTAAACGTATACAGGAATTAACCATTTATTTACCGTAAAATTTTATTAAAATCACCTAAAAACGAATAAATATTTTTAAAAAATATTTTTTGTGCTTCTTTACATTGTAAAAGGACAATATATTTAATATTTGACTTTCCTATCTTCATTATACTGATCAAAGCTGAATTGATAAACCATTCCTCTTCGGTACCGAAATCCACGGTTTCGAATCTCGCTTAAGGCGTGGATATTTGTATATATCCGGAGATGTCTTTAAGCACAGGGTCTTAATTTTATAATGCATCTTGTATCAAAACAGTAGACCTTAGCTCTTAAAACTGAAATTAATATACTATTTTATTTAAAATTTCCTTTAAACTAGTTAATTTTCGTGTATAGGTAGCTAAAATTAAATGGCTAATTAAATTTTATATTCCGACTGTAATGTTTTTTCAGCAGTAGAATGTTGTCAAATTATTAGAATATTCTTATAAAAATCCTTAAATTGGTCCTGATATTAAACTAGCTTTTATACTTTATTATCTAAACGGATTAAATCTTTATTTAAATATAAAATTAATACGATGGTACTTAAAATAAATTTAAAATATTACTATGTGTAAAATATTTTTTTAACATATTTAAAATGAAATAAATTTTCAAGAAGCTTGTAATATGCTCTATTTAATATTTTACTTTCGTGGAAAATCCGAACTTTAATAAATATTCGCTTAAAATTATTGAAAATTTGAATAACATATATCAGTTAATTTTCTCGAAAGATATATCAATATCTCATGTTATAGTTTCATGTCTAGATTTAAGCTACTTTTTCTGTATGTTCAACTTGACGTAATTAGCATGTGTAAGTGAACGCTGTCACTTACACATGGTCTTAGTTATTGGCCTTGTTTAGTTCCTTAATAGGATGTTTAAGAGTTTGATGTCTATTTTAATTAAAACCTCAGGTCTTTAATATTCTGATGCTAGACATTTTGATTAAAAAAGAAAGTAAACTCATTATGATCTTCTTAGAGTAATTCTTTACTAAATAATATCGATGAAAGGAGTTTTGACAACTTTCGACTTTATTCAAGTTTAATTCTGTAGTTATATGTGAGTGTATTATTGCTTAACCCCTTAACGTGCACGCTCGAGTTAACACAATGTGTTAAAAATACTACAGACTAAAAAACTAACTATACTATTCTTATACATAAAACTGCATTTGCATTATAAAAAAATATATATTTGTATAGTTTTAAACAAAATTATATACTATTCTGGCAAGTTCACATGAAGTTCAGATCAATTCAACATACTCTAGTAAATTCAGAGTTTTATTTCTCTTTTTCAAATAATATGCTCTTGCAGGTATATTTAATGAGCTGTAAATAAGAATAAAAACTGAATTTAATAATATATAAATAATAGTAATACGTATTTATAAAGAAAAAAAATTGAATTATGTAGTTATGTGTTAGTGCATTATTACTTAACCCCTTACTTGCACGCTCGAGTTCACTTGAACTCACTAAACTGACCAGACTGTAAGTACTTGAGATA
>CM063505.1:28428111-28460611 GCA_032207245.1 Pardosa pseudoannulata | reverse complement strand
GTAGATTTAGTCTCTACACAAATCCAGAGAAAGCAATAAAATGGATTCGCGTTTCCTCTTACACAATAAGTTCCACTCAGAGCTGATCATCAATAATACACAGCAAGTAAAGGCTAAATATGGCATGATAATATAGATGATATATAATCGGGTGAAAAAAAAGACGTGTCCAATGATTAATGAAGTGAAGTTTCTGTCTGAAACTCTAACACTAGACAAATCATATCTCTGTGGTATGTAATATAATCCATGAAAAAATTAAAGATAGTTGACCCAGTAAGTAGGCACCGAATGCGATTCTCGCAATATAATTTGACTATATATACATAGCAATAATATATATAGCAATATTGCTTAATATACATAGCAATTTCATATTTTTTTATATAATATAAATTTATGAATGACACATAACACTTGGTTTAAAATAAAATTATTTCAGAAGTGGGAGTGTGAAGTTCTATTTTTTTCTATTACGGTATTGATTTTGATACCAGTCATACATTTATTGTAAATACAATTATGCAAATTTTATCAATAAATTCAGATAAATAAGATTTTATACTTCTAAGCTGTTAAATATAAACTTGTTGCTCTCTATCGTTAAAAGACCAAATGTTTGATTTCTTTTATTTTTTAACATGTTACGAACTTTAAAATGGCTAATTTGTATCATAGCATGTGACATTTGTTTCTAAATTAAAAATAATATAATAGTAATCATCATATTTTTATTTTTATAAAAATGTATAGATGAAAATGTCATTAACTATTGGTAAATCCAATTGTTTCCAGAATTTCCCTATATTTCACAACTTATAGTTTGTTATTAAAATGCTATCAATTCCAAGTACTGAGAATACATTTGCATGCATGTCAAATTATATTTTAATTACTCAACCGTTCACAATTCCTCATTCTACCATATTAAACATGAAAAAGAAAAGATTACATAAAATATTTTAACAATTCCGATCCAACTTTTCAAATATTGATATTTCATATAGAACAATTTAAAGATTATATGCTGAAAGACGTGTGCTATAGGACGTTAAATTTTTCCTATTCTTGAAATCTTTAAAGAATAATTTGGGAGAATTAGTACTGATCTTATAGTTATTTGGGACTATGCGTCCCAATCATCTCGAATATTGACATATGCTTATTTCGTTACACTTAATCATTGTCCGAATATGGTTTTCATTGTTAAATGCGATTCTGCTATAAAGAAATGTTTAATAAAATAATTTATTAAACATTTCTTTAAATTAAAAATAGAAATTAAAATGACAACAACTATTCCATGTATTTTATGGATTAAATATAGTTGTAATTCCTCCAAAAAATGGCACATCAAAGCTTGCATTATGAAAGTGCTAATTTAAACCTTTTAAATTCTGAGATCTATAAGACACTTAAAAATGTAAAAATTTATTTAAAAGATGGAGATAAAAATTAGGGGACAGAAAGTAATACCTGGGATGCATATACCCTTTAAAACCAAAAAATGAATGATTAATGCTGAAATATATCATGAATTATGCTTTTTGAAATTAAGTAGCTACCTCCTTGTTGATGGTATTCAGCAAGATGACATAAAGCTAGTGGATGCTTATTTTTGTTCTCTATCCACAAAAATAAGTTATAATGAATTTCACAAATGTTACGTTATATAGGGTTTTTTTATCCCATTTAATGAAACCTATCCCAACGTATCAAACATTTCTCATTTGTTTACGCAACTCAAAATTTATGAAGATCAATGTAATTTAGGAAGAAAAGAAATACTAAAATCTCCCCCCCCTCTCTCTCTCTCTCTCTCTCTCTCTCTCTCTCTCTCTCTCTCTCTATATATATATATATATATATATATATATATATATATATATATATATATATATATAATATATATATATATATATATATATATATATATATATATATATATATATATATAATATATATATATATATATATATATATATATATATATATATATATATAGTATATATATATATATATATATATATATATATATATATATATATATATTTATATATATATATATATATATATATATTTATATATATATATATATATATATATATATAATATATATATATATATATATATATATATATATATATATATATATATATATATATATATATATATATATATATATATATATATATATATATATATATATATATATATATATATATATATATATATATATATATATATATATATATATATATATATATATATATATATATATATATATATATATATATATATATATATATATATATATATATATATATATATATATATATTATATATATATATATATATTAAATATATATATATATATATATATATATATATATATATATATATATATATATATATATATATATATATATATATATATATATATATATAATATATATATATATATTATATATATATATATATATATATATATATATATATGCATATACGTATACATATATATACTAAGGTTTGGAGCGCTACGGTCTAATTTTTGCAACACGAGGGCTAATGAGATCGGGACCTACTGCTTAAAGCCGATACCGAACGGCTACGGACATCCATGCCACAGTTGGATTCGAACCCACGAACTCCGGGTCCGAAGGCCATCACCCTAACCAATCGGCTCTCGTTCGGCTACATATATATACATATACATATACGTATACATGTACATATACATAAACATATACATATAGATATACATATACATATACATATACATACATATACATATACATATACACACACATATATATAATAAATATAGATGGATAGATAAAGAAGCACTGAGATATCTTTCACTTGTATGTGTAAGCTAATGTTATTTTTTTAAATATGTCAAAGAAAAATATAAATAAGTTGCAAAATTATTATTCTGACCTTCTTAATAATAGTATTGTAATCTATTCTTCTCCTCGGACCAACAGGATTTATCAACATAAGAATCCAACAAGTTCGAATCTTGCTGCAACTCCACGGAAAGAATATCTGTTCTCCGTCTACCGAAACGGAAGTCAGATGATAAGCCAAGGTGTGAAAGAAGTCACGTTTTATTTATTCACACTGAATAACCTTATATCGCAAGGTATGAAAGGGAATATTTTACACTTCATATACCTGAGAGTTCGATTGATGTATGTTCCTTTTAGGAGAAAAAGTGAGGGCGAGATTTTTTCCCCGTCTTTTTCAAATCTGACTTATGCTGCCAACCTGAATAACTGAAATATTGATCATTTTTTATTTTCTTTGTATTTCATTTGAACTTCAACAATTTCTTCCGCCGTTTATAACTTTCATTCTGATATTTTGCGTATTCTCTTGAGTTATTCATACGGTATATAAAGGAATATTTTTAAGAATATGCTATACAGATTTTTAGAGTTTAATTCTTCATAGAAAACATTAGGTTGTTGAGTTGAATAGTATGGAGATTAATAATGCTAAATCTTCAAATATTTTGGGTTTTGTGAATTTTATTGAAACGGTAAATAAAAAAAAAATGTGTAAGAGTATTAAATTGAATTTTAAACTTAAATTTGTGGTAGCATTTATATCTTACCATTCCATTGCTCTTTAGATATTTTTGAATTGTGTTGTATGGAGTTTAGAGGTACTGATACTACTGGAGTTATATTGTGTTAAACAATTGATGAATAAAGGTAAAAAATGTTCTTTTTTACAAAACGGAAATAATGTTTTGGTTTTGTGAACTGTCATTCAAACATTATGTAAAATAATAATTTTTTAGGAATGGTGTATATGTTTTTAAAGATTTTTATTCTGATATCATGTATTAGTTCTATTAGTTAAGTTGTATGAAATGTAATGCTACTGAGACCTGAGACATATTTTTTCAAAGAAATATGGAGCAGGTTAAAGAAAGTTCTGACTGTTTTGGTTTTATGAAATGCTAAATAGTTATTTTAAATTTAATTTTTTATGTATAGCATTAGGTAGAATAGTCAAGTTGAGTCATATATAAGTGAATAGTACTGAGTCTTCTTAAGATATATTGCGATAACAAATGTGAGATAGGCTCAAAATATTCTAAAGTTTTTGATATATTGACATTTTATTTAACCGGTATGTAAAGAAATTGTTTTTGGATCTTAGTAAAATATAATACAAATCATACATATTTTTGAATGATATGGTAGATATCTTTTTTAAACATTTATTATAAGATCACAGATTAATCCAGCCGCTTTAACTCGTTTTTCTGAATTAATAGAATTTTAAAAAGTTGTATATTTCCAAATTTTTACAGTGATTCAATTAAACGAATAGCTGCATGTCCAACTACAGTTTCTCCAGCTGATTTGACTTTCTGTTTTTGGCCATAAAAGAAGGGATTTTAGTAAGATGTCGGTCCATAATGCCAAATCAATTGGGCTTTAAGGGTATATACTTTAGGTTACAAATTTTCCTAGGAAAGGTGTATTCATATACTGTAGTATATCTACTCATTTTAAAATACATCAAGCATTTCTCTTTATAGGTATTTCATAATTCTGAAAGGAGTAGATACATTATCAGTCTTTGGGATATATTTAACTTCATGTCGAAGAGAAAATGTTTTAAAATTACAAACAAATGTCTCATCAAAGAATGTCTAGTCCTAAATTTATCACCCTCAATGCAAAACAAACATGTTTTTTTCCATAAAAAGACCCCGAATCCTTTAACAAAGAAATGGAATAGTTTAAAACTTTTGAAATTTCAAAACAATTCAAATTTCATGTGGAGACGATATTTTTCGATATTTGTATATAGTTTTTATTCTGCTCAAAATTTGGTATTTAGAAATTTTACTGGATAGGAAAATAAAATTAGGTAATTATAAGTATTAAATTGATAAAAAGAAAGTTCAAAAACACTATTTTGAAGCTGAGAAAGAAATGAAATATTGCATGTACTCATAGTTACTCAGAGTCAGTGGCAATGATTTGATTTAAATTGAGCTGAAGTGGACAAAATAGCTATTATTTTCAATTTAAAGGAATCCCGTCTCCTTGATTTTATACAAAATTCAAATACTTTACTTATGGAAATGCATATATACATATATATACTATAGATCTAAAAGTGATGTTAGAATTCTAGTTTATAAATAATTGATGTAGATTTATTAAAGACAAAAATTTGATTTAAGTACAGCTCAAGTAAACTAAATAGCTATATTTTCCAATTTAAAGAATCCAATTTTTATGAATTTATACTAAATTCAAAGATGTTAACTATAGAAATAGACATATGCAAAAAAGAGTTGGAAGTGATGAAGCACTGGAATATAACTGACGTTACAATTCTGATTTGTAAATAATGGAGATTTTTCAAACTCTATACAGATTAATTCCAACACAAGTGACCATATTTTTATTAAATTATATTTTTCTAAATTCAATTTATTTGCATTTGGTTTTTAAAATTGTATCTGGTAATATGTATCTGGGATATTTCATCATAACTGCTGTGAAAATTTTTTTAAATATGTATCTCGAACAAACAAAAAATAAGATTTTTATTATAAAATTTAGAAATATTAGAAATTTTTCCCTAAAAATTGCATTCAAATAACCTTTTCAAATTTTTCTTTGAGAAACATCTTCATCTGCAATTCTCTGGTGGTTCTAAGTTTTTCTAATACATCGTTTATATTTCAGATATAATCACGAAATACCAAATAAAGTATAACAGAAATTTTATATGGAATTTTAAATATTACACTCAGTAATTAGTATTATCATGTATTAGGGATTCTATGAACAATCAGTATAGACTACATAATTGTACATCCGTTTGTTTACAATAAAGCAAACCATCTGTTAAATAACCTTAATAAACCATCTATTAGAATACTTTTACTTATTTGTATTTTATATCAATTCCACACAAAAATAAAAATATTTAAGTTTCGGTTTCATTTAGTTTAATTTAAGATTAGTTAATCAAAACCAAACTGAAATAAAATGAGATAAACATTCGCGGCTGTTCAATATGCATTATAAAACTAAAAATAAAGTTTTGAATCTAGTGCAAAATCGAAACTAAGATAATGAATACTAATATATGTTTAATCAATACAAAGGAAAATTTGAATATTCGAATAAATATATAAGTGCAAGAAACAGTTTAAAATTAATACACTCTTTAAACTCTATTATATATGTATGTACAAGTACACACACACACACGCACATATATATATATATATATATATATATATATATATTATATATATATAGTGTGTGTGTGTGTGTGATTATATACACACATGTATGTATATATGTATATGTGTGCACAAAAATAAAAGCAAAAGATACTTTATATATGTGTGTAGTTAGGTGTAAGTACAATTTTATGATACAGTAACGATGACATAAATACATTCTTTCTATTTATATCGTACATCTTTTGTGGCATCTGTTCTCGACATGACGCTATCAGTACTAAAACCCTTTACATATCTCTGTCATCGATTTCTCCAAATTCTTTTGCATTTAAATGAGATCTTCTGAGATGCTCTTTTTTTCCTTGAGAAGTTAAAATGACCGTCAAAGGAAAATGGGCATAAATCACTTTTATCATTTTTCCTATATTTTATTCCAGGTCCTACTTTAAAGATTTTATCATATTTTTCTTTTTATTTTCCTGTTACAGAATTTTGAAATTCCGTCCATATCACAAATCTATGTTTAGATTTCACCTAGCATTTTCAGTTAATTAAAAAAAATATTAATTACATGGTAAGATCCACATTCCGAAATTTTACAGTACTCTATTTTAATCTGGTTGTATTTGACAGCAATATTATTTTAGTTTATTTGTTGTCTTGCCCTTTAACGTAGTTGAATGGAATCCGATTGGTACAAAAGTGTCCAAGACAGATCTATGATTCCGATGAATAGAGGAGATGATGCGGGGATGGACATGGATCCTCATGACCTTCACTAATTTCGGAGGTTTATCATATGGTCGGGAGAGAGTTAAGTGTCTATGCAGTGAGGATATCTCCTCCCCATCGGGAGATATTTTCATTCCACCGAAGTGTTTTGGCTAATTTTCGAGACATAGCACGGTTACAGTTCAGAGGAAGGATGGAGTGCTTATGAGAAAAAGGAGAAACTAGTATTTGGCTGGCAATTATATCAGAATAAGTGAGTTGCAGGTTGTTGGAAAATTGAAGTTTGTCTCGGGATTCTATGGCAAGGATATCACCTTTCTCATTGCTAACGATGTCGATGTGTGCTGGTATTTATTGAAGAATACAGGTTCTTTGGAGCTTGGGGAATTTGTTGAAGAGAAGGATCTTGGGTGAGTTGGCAGTTGCTCCTTAAAATGGCTTGGAGGATAGATGTAGAGTCCGAGAAAAATAAAAATTCATCGGAATTTTAGTTCAGTTTGGAGCAGTAGAGTTACAAAGCCTCCTTTATGCCTCACAGGTATAATTTGATTGAATGTTACCAATAGATATTTTGTGGAAATTAGATTTGTCATTACACGAGATGCCGGTACTACCCCGATCAAGGCTGGAGTCTAAAAAACCATCTGTAAAAGTGATAGAAATATATTGAGCCGAAAATGAAAGCTCATGGATGGTACGGATACATTTCTACTTGGATTATTTTAGTAGATGGTTGTTATTATGAATATTTTCTTGAATCCAAATTAATTAGATGCTGATTTAGTCATAAATATGATATTTAGATCTTCTACGTGTAACAGATTTTTAGTTAAGCCCCATAGCATTAATAAACTATATGTCGAAAATTTTCACAGATGCAATATTAGCTGATATAATAGTCCGACATGTAAAGAATGTCTAATCATTTTCGAGTTATCCTCACACAACGAAATATTACAATATTATGATTAGTATTGTGCATTATATTCATTTTTTTGTCAAATGTGGTAGAGGAAGATGTTGTAAATGTGATAATATCAAAATTTCAACGTTTTAAATTTATCATTTACATTATCATTTTTATTTTCATACATAATTAATATAAGTTATATTGAAAATCATAGCTATATGACGCTGAACTTGGTATCAAACGAGGAAAGGTTCAGATATATCTTATCATAGCCTTAAATAAAAGATGAGATACCATAACGTTTTATATGCCAGTTGAGCCCCACAGTGTAATTACTCGTTTTATTGATTTTTTTTCTTTATATACAGTTAGGAATCCGCCTAAAAGAGGAAATGCACTACCAGACTTAATATCAATCGTATAAAAAATCTTTTTAATATTCCTAATCTGTATTGAATGCATACGTGAATACATTTGCTGACTATGAAATATTACAATAGATGGATATTGAATATAATCACATGATCAAAATACTATTGTTTATTTAATTCAAATCCGTAATCCACACTGTATCCTTCAACTACTCTTCAGTACACATGATACCATTGCTTTCTAATAGCTGCATTTCATACTTTTATACACAAATTCATATGTAACTCGTATTTATCATAATATGACAAAGAGACATGGTGAATTTTAAATGACATTATAAGACACCATGGAATAGATAATTATTCTCTCCTAAATTATAGTAGCTTAGTTCATAAATTACATTGACTTTTAAAACATTGAAAAACACTGAAATATTTGAGGTTATTCTATTCTTTATATGTTGCGTGTATTTGCATAATCCTATATATATTTGTTAGACATATTTGATTATTTTGTTTCTACTTAGTCACTCTTTGCAGATGAATATTAACGAGTTTCCTCTACAGAACGTCTTTTGGGACGCCATGCTTTCTTCGCATTTTTTATGTAGATTATTATGAATTGCCATGCAAGTTTGTCGGTTGATTTCACATACAGCATGTATAAAGCATTGAAGTATTACGCTTTATTCATGATAGATGTATACAATACCAGAGTTTTGTGACTAAATATAACAAAATGCCTTGAAGAAGAGTGAAAGGTCTTTTGATCTGTTTTCAGATACATTTTTTCGATATAAATAAATAGAACTAATCTAAAAAAACAAAAAAGGAGACATTGAAAACATATAATAATAATGATTGATTATGAAAACAGCTATAAAATAACAGTTTTAAATATTACAAAAAGTGTTCGAAAACATAAAACACACTCTTTGTAGTATTCATGTGTAGATAAGGAATATCTTGATACACGATAAAGTTAGAAAAACTATTTTCTAAATCACTGATTTCTTTTACGGATAATTTATTCAGATAATGTTTCTTCCATTTCCAAGACTCAAGTATCCTTTGTTTAGGGCAAAAATATTTGCTTTAAACAATAAAAAAGTATTTTAAAGCATGTTTCAGTGGAATTGTTCAGTGATAGCCATAAATAAACTTCAAATTTGTACGAAACGAGTATAAGTCGCTGAACTTTATAAAAAGATATTTTCAATTTGCATTTTTACTATGCAAATACTTTTATCAAATATTTTATATTGGAATAAATGGACGTACATATTTTCAACAATAAATTCCTTTTTAAATTTTCTCTTATCATAATAAGCATTTTCCTGTTGTTCTTTTGTCTTTAAATAGTGATGAAACACTCTGGAAATTATTTTAACTTATTTGAAGTATTGACAAAATTTAAAAATATGAGCTATTTTAACCACAGATTATATCTCTAGTACAAATGAAACAAATACTACTTTACAATTTTAATAACTAATAAATGTTCTCCGAATATTTAGTAGTTTTTTGTAGTAAATAATATATAATGCACTAGATAAATGTATCCTGTTTATCTGCAAAAATACATATTTGTGCTGCTAAAACAGATGTTTCTTCTGTAAACTCTCAACGCTTAAGATTTATAAAATAGACTCTAGAAAAATTCGTAATTTCAAACACAGACGAGACATAATAAAATAAAAATAGTATACAATATTCTCTTGCATTACTTCTTATATAAATTTGTCAATATTTATCCATTTAAAGTTTTGAAATATGCATACAAAACTGAAAATAATATATGTACGAGTTAATATAAAATGAGATTTTGTAACTTGATAACCATTCATATACAGTTTCTATGTTACAAGTTTACTCTAGGAAAGCAAAAACAAATAAAATAATTACACAGGAACTGAAGTATTTGAAAACTTCTTGATATTGCTGAAGAGAGATAGAATGTCATAACGGTTTTATATTTTGCACCTACGTTTCATTTCAAGAAAGCTGAGCATTTTAAGAAAAAAAATTCTTTAGCAGAATATTGTGTAGTGAGTGCAATATAAAAAATTGTGTCTTGGATAATGCGAGAATACTCGTCCATATTTTGGGGATTGTTGACAAAATTTAAAAAAGAAAGTTGTTTTTTCTTACTTTACAGAAATACTTTTAACTTAAATATATGAAATAGAATTAAGGTCTATTTTTTAAAATATTGTAACGAAAATCATTCCTTTTTTTCCAAGGACGTCGTGGATCAGTGGGAAAAGCAGCGGACTCTTGAGGAAGTTAAGTGTTCGAAAGCAAGCGAGGCATGTTAACTTAAAAACTGATTTTTGTTGGAACTTGCTTTATGTAAATTTAAGGTAATCATGCAAATTTAAGTAAATTATTGTTCCTAATTTTCTGTGAGCCTTCAAATTCTGGAAGTACCCCAAACTGTATATAAATAGCTCTTCCTCAGTTGCAGAAAAAAATGAAATCTTGAGAAGTTTCGTTTATATTGAATTTACCACGTCGACTTCATCTACGTGACATTTCTTTATGCACAAATCTGAACTTATTTTGAGGTGAGTCACCATTAGATCATTCTGGGTTGTAACAAAGAGTTGCAGTTCAACAACACTAGCTCGAAGCTGACCTAGAGGCGAAATCGAACTGAGTGACCCTCCTTCGACCCCATTGGTCAAGAAGGGTTGCTAACCTCGGAGTAGCCATCTTCGGCCAATGCAATTGTCTCCAACGAACTTTTTCGGGAGAACTACAGGCCCCCTAAAAGAGAGAGAGCAAGGAAGGAGTGTGGAGTTTAATTTCTTCTGCACCAGGTCTTACACCATTTCTTTTTTACACCAAGACTACATGTTTGGCATATCTTCGATCGAGTGTGGTCCCTTTGGCATAATGGCCTAATTAGTTTTTTTATTTCCTATTTGCACCTTTATTTATATTCAAAATAAACAAAATTCAGCAGGAGGAATATTTTTTTTTCAATTTTTTATTTTCTCACGAGTACGCTACTTATACTTGCGGCTGGCGTAGACGCTGTGTCGGTCACCACTCTATATGGGTAATAAAAACAAACTCTATAAAAGCCTACACACAACCATTATTTATGTATTTATCCAAAAGGAATGATAACAGTATGGTTATAGCTAACCGTATCTATTAAAACAAAATAAAAGAAAAAAAATCTACAATAATTGTCAACCCTAAATGGTCATATTTAAAACAGTGGTTGCAATATCTCCATATTATCATGAAATTACATGGTTATATCTTCAGTTAGTTATAAAAGTTTAAAATATAATCGTTACTATGTATATATTAAGCTAAAAATATTTCAAAATACACTTTCAGTAAACTGAAAGAAGGAATGAAGACAAAGTTTGACGATTCAGAATGACGGTTTCTTTAGTAAAGAACCTAATTTTAAAAGTGAAAAATGTATATTTATAATTTAAGCGCTGTGAACTAGTTGTATTTCATCTGTTTAAATATATATTAGTTTTGTATTTATATTTATGCATCTGGATTAATTTAAATAACTTATCAATTTTTCTGAGAGCTCATAGTTTAATTTTCGAATTTGTTAAATTGTGATATCAGTATGGTTAGTTATTTATCATAAAACACCAGTAATGTTTAGTAAATACAAAATAAAATGTAATTTGATTAATTCATTATTTTTATACTCAAGCAGATTAAATTTCCATATATTAAAGAATCTACTACATAAAACAAGATCTGTCTCAAATTAAGATCTGGAAATTTTAAATTCACTAAATATTTGATAAACAATATTTTTGGTATTTTAATATATTTTCTTAAAAACGTAATCTGGATATATAATAATTAGAAAAACTATAATAAATTATAATTTTCATGATATTCTGGCATATTTCGATAATTTTATGTTAATAATGGAGAAAAAATACTAATAATAATACAAATATATAATATTTAATAATGGATAATAATTATTATTATTTAGATTTAATTATATAATATTATTATAAAATTTAAAAATATAATTTATGTACGTAATAAAAATAAAATATTAGTAATTATAAATATGTAAATGTAATTTGTCATTAGTATTTTATAAAATGTAGAACTAGTTGCATTTGATTAACTGGTTTTGAATACCAAAATATCAGTAACTTTTGAAAAAAAGTTTAGTTCGAAAACTTACTTCACAAAAGTATAATAAATTATATCCAAATAATTAAAGTTCTTCAGAGCAAAACGTTTCATTTTGAAACCGAGTCATGACCGACCTAGATGCTCCAGGTTTTAATTTTGATTCACTTTCTAAACGTTACTATCGTGTTTGTATTAATTTCGCTTAAAATCTTCGTAAAATATTACTCGGTACGAATTCAACTCAGACATTCATTGAATATTTAATCAATATCGTGGACGGCATACAGATAAATGAAGCATTTGGAAAACGAAAGAGAAACTCGCTTCACATGGCAATTTATCTCTTAAGGAACAAGCATCGGAAAAATAAAGTAAGTGACTACGCCGCAGCATAACATAAATATCTTTATCATTTATTCGCCCTGTATTCCAGTAACGTGACCTCTGATCTTACTTTATGGATTTCTTTATCAATAGCTTTCTATTAAATGAAAATGGTTTATGTTTTGGTTTCTGATTTGTCTCAAACTCGTGTTTACTGATTTGGAAACAAATCCGAAGTGAAAAGCGAGGCCGCGTGTGATTTGAGAGAGATGACATTGTTTATTTAGAGAATGAAATGTACAAAGCCGAACGCGGATTTCGGAATACTACTTTCATTTGAAACTTTATGAGAAATAGATTCATTTTCCTGAATATTTAAAAGACCTCGGGGGATTTAATCTCCAAACACAAGACCAAAAAGATATTTTTCCTAGTAAGATATTATTCATATTTTAGGAAGTTTTGATTATGTGTATATACAGTGTACACTTTTGTTTGAATTCAAATTCACTTTACATTGCTGAGAATTTTAACAGTACTTTAGTATAAGTTTCGAGTAAAAGTTTTGAATTTGTTGTTATTTTAGAGGCAATTTTAAAGCTGTTTGCGTCATCAAGATTTAAACAATAAAGTATGTATACAAATAGTTGTCATCGGTTATATGTAAAATATACTTAGTGATTCTAAACATTCTCAGGTTCCACATTTAGATTTAGACTTCTTTTGTTTACCTTGACATTCATTCAATTTTTAATTATTAGTTCTAAGTAGCCTTTGTATTACTTTATTTCAGTTGATTTTTTTAATGTTTAAGAAGAATTGGATGTAAAATTGTAAGATTTTGAATTTCGCTACTTGATAGAGAGATAATTTATTTAATGGTGATATAAGTGACCTATATATATATATATATATATATATATATATATATATATATATATATATATATATATATATATATATATATATATATATATATATATATATATATATATATATATATATATATATATATACATATATATATATATATATATATATATATATATATATATATATATATATATATATATATATATATATATATATATATATATATATATATATATATAATATATATATATATATATATATATATATATATATATATATATATATATATATATATATATATATATATATATATATATATATATATATATATATATATATATATATATATATATATATATATCATTGTTTGTTTTTTCAGAATATTTACCTTGAAATGCAATGTATTTATTTCAACATTTTGTCCAATCTTTAAACGTATGTAAAAGTCTGCTTTTTTAAAATCAAAACCATATTCTCTACTTTTATACATCGTTTGATGTTTTTAAAGTGGCATCTGTCTTTTGAGGTAAGAAATTACCTCTATGGTAGTTGTACAATGTCTTGATCATAATCTCTGTGAAGGATGTAAAATATCTTTTGTTAAAATGACATCTATTAACAGTTTTTTAAGGTGACGGACTATGCCTATGGTAGTTTTTCTATGCCTCTCATTGTCAGAGTGAAGGGTATTAAATATACTCTTTTATGTTCAATATATTCGTTTAGCAATTGTTTTATAAAGTGCTATTCCACCAGATATAGCGTCATCTTGGCAACTCTAATATCATGGGTTCAACGTCGCCTTTATGAACGATTTCCAAAAAACCTCAACTGATACCACAAATATTATTCTTTTTCGAAGAGTGGACGTAGCTAAAAGTTGAAATGAAAGAAAAAACTATTTGCTTACGTGAAATTCTAATATATCGGCCTTAATAATTTACCGTCCAACTTATTTTCTTATTATAAAAATCATATATTTATTTAAGTTACAAAAATTATTTAGAGATTAATTCAATTAGGCCAATAAAAAGGGTTTTATTACTTATTGAACAGTTAATAAATGTTTAGAAGTTAGTATTATAAGTTTATATAAATTTATTCAAATATGATTAAAATTTTTTAGAGAGTAGTTCCTTTAATTAAGAATGAATTATTGGTTCCTTTTTTTGTTTTATGAATACTGATCTAGGCAGATAAAATTAAGAATAATATTTACATTTCTTCATTTAAAAGTAAATTGGTAGCAAAAATGGTAAAGTACATTGGCACTCTTGTATATAGTATTTAAATTTTAATATGATAAAATTCCAGTAAAAGAACTCACAAGTATATATAAAGAAGCGATGATTAATTGTAGTCATATCCTTAAGGGTTATTATTCACTAGTATATTAAAGAATACATGAGGATCATGGACTTTAGCATTTCCTGTGTAATATTATACACAATAAAAATAGACATATAGGTATAATAAATGATAAAACATGTATCAAAACTATCTATGTTACTGTACAGATAATCTATTATTTATTCATTAGTACATTAATATATTTTATGCATATCTTAAGTAATTTTTATTTTTTAGGATGTAATGATAATAGTAGAGAGTTGCGTGGGCATTAGATAACTATACATTAAGATAGAATGATTATATTTTCAAACCTTAACACGGCAAATTTTATATTATTTTTTAGTCCGGTGATAGAATAGAAAATCCAGCCATGTTTTTCTTTCAAATATAACAATGCTAATGGTGTCTCCAAAACTGTTGTGTTCAATAAACACCATAATCATTACCACAAATTGATATCAAAAAGTTACTGAAAATATTCAGAAATATAGAGTTCAAAATATACAAATAGACAGGGCTATGTTCCCCTAGTGCACACATACGCATAAAAAACATATACGTCCAACATGTAATCCAATTTCTGTACTTACTACTCGTGTTTTAAAAAAAGTAGACCATATCGCTGAAAACAAAACCAATTCACGTACACAGGACCAAATATCTTAAGAATTTAGTAATAAATAACTTCTGTTAAAATAATATTCTATAATATTAAAAATGCTCTTAGTCTATTTTCTTGAAAACGGTTAATTACATTAAAAAAATATTTAAATTTTAGTTAGAAGCAAATTTTACCTGATTTGATTGATTATTTTTATATAAATCATTAGAAATAGGGTGTTTTTTAATAAAAAATCATATGTTCAGACACTTTTATTTAGGGGAATATTATATTAAATAAGTATAGATATATTTATTTCTGAAATAGTTTGGAGGTAGTGTCTGAATTATAAAAATATTCAATTATTTAATTAGTGTTATTTTATTAGTGCTATTCAATTGAACTACTATTTCATGTTTAACCATATTCTTTAATCATGATTAATGAATTAGGTCATTAATAAATGAATAACAGTTTTAAATACGTCGCAAATAGCATATAAATATTTCAAAATCTATTTTAGATTTAAAAGCAAAAACAATAAATTTATGAAATAAGGCGAATTTAGATAAATTACACTGACGATATACATTTAAAATTCTTAACCATCTATTACTGATAAATATTATTTTAGCAATGTAATACAAAATGATATCGCAGATTTCAATTGCATTTTCTTATGAGTTTCATTTCTTATTTGAAATCAAAACTCCTTTTCAAAATATACAAGTAGTTAAATTTATACCAAACGTTTTAAACCAAGATATTCCCTTCTTATCGTGCTCTTAACATTTTCGAGTATTCAAATTTATACCTCGGTAAATCAGATTGAGAGAGGCTAGAATTCTACCCTATATTTCATTGAATTAAAAGGAATTTATTAGAAGATTCCATTTTAAAATGTTTCCAAAATTCCAGTTTCCGGAATAATATTCGCTAATTCCTAGATTCTAAATACGGCTACGAAGCGGCAAGAATCTATTAAGAAATAAACAGTTGTGTGAATTGTAAATCAATCTACTTATTTTACATAAAATATGTAAACTCCCCGCCAGCTGTTTGGTATTTTATTTCCGATGCATCTTCATTTAAACAAATTCACCGCATCTAATGATCTACGATTAAAACAATAAACGTAACTGATTAAATGAAAAATAATTATGCTTTAGATTACTTTTGTAACGTTTGATACGACAATGGCAAAAACAGTGAAAAACAATGGCAAAAATGGCTTAAATGGAAAAAAACAATGAACATTTTGTCTTATGATAATCATAATATTCATGAGACATGATCAACACTTCGAAGTGGAGACTCTAACTCGCTGCTGTTCTAATTTAATGCTTATATGCTCGAAATTAGTACTTTTGTAAATCTTTGGGGACTGACGCGCATTTAAACATTGTTACAGGGAATGCCTAACCGACTGCAATAATGTTTAATATATATATATATATATATATATATATATATATATATATATATATATATATATATATATATATATATATATATATATAAATATATATTATATATATATATAAGATATATATATATATATATATATATATATATATATTAGTAAATTTATATATATATATTATATATATATATATGTATATATATATATGTTTCATAATATAAATATATATATATATATATAACAAATATACATATATAAAACAAATATAAAAATATATATATATTTTAAACATTATAAATATATATATATATATATATATATAAAATATATACAATATTTATATACAAATATATATAAATATATATAGACATACTATATCTTTTATATATTATATTATATATATCTATATATATATAATAAAATTTTATATATTATATATATAATATATTTATATATTATATATTTTATAAATATATATATATATATATATATTTCCTTTGCGAATAAGTGTCATAACTAAAATATGTATATTACATTACACTCTTAGCCTACTGTTATAACACTGAGCTGTTGCGCTGCCTCTATTTCGGTCGTCAGTCACACCCTAGTCATTCAGGTACGAATTCGCATGGGTTTCTTCAAGCAATTGTTAAACAGTCAGACCAGATGTTTCAACTTAACAGGTTGATTTATGTAACAAAAAGTAACATTTAAACAAAAATTAAAGTGTATGCAGATGCAACCTTTCATACAAAGAGAGATCACTCTAGATCAACCTATTCTCTCAGAATTCAGCCGGGAGTCTCCTCAACTTCTTCTTTACCTAAACAGGTAACCTCGGTTTTCGGAGAGATCAACCCTCCCCTCTTTTACCCTTTTCCTTGGGATATCCGAAGAGTCCTTGGCACCTGACCGTATTGGTTATACATAGAACAATTCATTTTTCTCTATCGATGCATTGATAGACGACACGCTTGATACCTCCAATTTTCCAATTGTTCGCCGCTTGGAATGATGTCTTACAATGAACAAAAGTTTGCGTTAACAAAAGCTCATCTAAACCACCGATAGAGATGGACGCGACTCTTACACCCACTGTTTCATACCGTCAAAAAAGAGTGTCCGACCTTTGTAGTCACTTAATCATTCTTAAGTCATTGTTAATACTTTCTTTTCAACCATGAAATTTACAACTTCCTTGCAGATTACAATTTCTTAAATAATAGTGATAGCACATGAATATTTATGAAAAAATTCCTCTTATTCTCAGATGCCAGACGAGAAAAATATATAAAGTAATATAAGAATATGTGTTAAATTTAACACTGATGTTCTTAGAAATATTTTGTCTTAAAGGCAAATATAAAAACACGTAAATGACGGCTAGACATTCTAGACAATAAGTGTATTTTCTCTTTATTTTCGTGTGACACTTGTTTTTTCAAAATTCATATAAAGTCCACGATTTCATTCCGCTAAAGAGAGTGGGGAAAAATTTAGAACACATTCATATTTTATCTCAATTACAAAAAAAAAAATCGTTTATCATTTTTTATTTTCAGTTTTACGTTAATTGATCGACAGTAAATATAAAAATATTTCAGGAAATATCTAACTTTGTTTAGTAAAAAAAATAAAGAAGAAATATATGTATGTCAGATAAGGAGATGTGCCTGAACATTAACAGTGGGATTCTTAGATATCTATGCATATTGATTATTGATATCATAATACACTCACTATACTTGCAATATAGTAATGATATCTCATAATTGATTAAAAGATGTAAACACTCTTAATTGAAATAGCTGTATACTATATTAAAAAAAAGACAAAAAATATATTATTTTTCCACTTTCGTTTTTTTTAACTAAAGGTAGAACGTTAATGGCAATGAGGATTGCTCCTGAAAACATTCAATAAAGATGTGACGCTGCTGATTAAGAATTTTAGATATGTTTTCTGCAAACAGGGACATTGTTAGATATCTTTGAATATTAATTATTGATATCATAACACACTCACTAATCTTGCAACATAGTAATGATAGCTGAGAATTGATTAAAAGATGTGAAGATTTTTAATTGAAATACATATATACTATCATATTTAAAAAAAGACAAAAATATGTTATTTAATGATCTCCTCTTTCGGTTTTCTAACAAAATGTAGAACATTAATGGCAATGAGCATTGCTCCTAAAAACATTCAATGAAGATGTGAAGCTGATGATTAAACATTGTTGATATGTTTCTGCAAACACGGCCATTGTTAGATGTCTTTGAATATTAATTATTGACATCATAACACACTATTCTTGCAATATAGCAATGATAGCTAATAATTGATTAAATGATGTAAATACTTTTAATTGAAATAACTGTATACTATCATATTTAAAAAAGACAAAAAATATATTATTTTATGGTCTCCTCTTTCGGTTTTCTAACAAAATGCGGAGCATAAATGAAAATGAGGATTGCTGTTGAAAATATTCAATGAAAATGTAAAGCTGATGATTAAACGTTTTAGATGTTTTCTGCAAACACAGACATCGTTAGATATATTTGAGTATTAATTATTGATATCATAACACATTATTCTTGCAATATAGTAATTATAGCTGAGAATTGATTAAAAGATGTAAATACTTTTAATTGAAATAACTGTATACTATCATATTTAAAAAAAGGCAAAAACTATATTATTGAATATTCTTTTCTTTCGGTTTTTTAACAAAATGAAGAGCACAAATGGCAATGAGGAGTGCTGCTGAAAACATTCAATGAAAATGTAAAGCTTAATGATTAAACGTTTTAGATATGTTTTCATTGTTTATATAATTTCATTGTTCAATACGTTTTCATTGTTTATAGACATTTATAGATATTTTTGAATATTGATTATTGATTTCATACAACATTAACAGTTTTTGAAATATACGAATGATAGTTAAGAATTGATTGTAACGTGTAGGTAATTTTAATTCAATTAAATATATATTATGATATTTGAAAAAGTCAAAAAAATTATTTTTTATTCTCCTCTATTGGTTTGCTAACAAAATACAGAACATTAATGCTAATGCGTAATACTCCTGAAAGAAAATTCAATTAAGAATATCTAAAGCTGATGATGAAACAGTTTAGAAATGTTTTCTGCAAATAAAAGATAAGCAAATTATCGTGAAATTTTTAGATACATTATATGGATCTAATAACAATATATAAATCTGTCATACAAATATATCAGCATTAATGTCTTTACATAGTCATTAACATACTTTATATTTTGGAAACTAATTGTTAGTTTCAATTGGTATATGTATAAATAATATTTAAGATATACAAAGAAATCATCTGCATTCACGTAATAATCTATACTTAAAAATGATTATCATTAGTGAACAAAGCCAATACTTTTCATACCCATTTAAACTAGTAATGCTTTAATGCTAACATAATACAATTCCATTTAGTTTTCTTACTTTTGAAATCAGAAATTCACTCATGAAAGAACTTTATTTTACATAGAAGATGAACATGAAAATAAAAGTATTTGTTTCAAATATGCTGTCAAACAGTTGATAATTTTAATAAGAATCCATCTCCCAATGTTGGAAGGAAATATTTTTTTCAAGTAATGGCAAATTAAATCAATATTAATATGGGACTAACATGCAAGGAGAGAGAAGTCAGTATAATTAAGTTCCCATTTGTCGCAAACAACAATAAAATAAATATCGTTAAATTATGGAGAGATTATAAAGAAAAATTGCTCTTTCTGTCTTAGCAAACATATTTTTTTTTCTTTTTGCGAACAAGAAATATTTTTATACTATCTTTTTATTCTGAAAAAGATTTTTATGTCATTATTACACCATATAGCAGCCATGCATTAATGATGTATAAAAAATGACTATTCATATCTACTTTTTTCTATCTTCACTGATATGAATAATCTAATAGGAAGTTGAACTTAATTATAAATGCTTTTTTAATTTCATGCGTATTACTAATTGCAGATGAATATCCATGAATAAAGATGTATTCCATGAAATGAAGTGTGCTTTTTTAAATATTTCTATTAACTTGATTATATCTAGGAAAATTTTTAAAATTTCTAATTCTATTTTACTTGAATAAAACAGTTCTATTTTCCAATTAGAATATGCAAATGAAATGAAATTTCCAACTACAAAATTTTTGTTACAGCAATCTAATGAGTATAGTATAAATTAAGCTCAAATTTTGTGGAGATAACAGGAAAAAGCACAAATAGTATTAATTTCGTTACTTATATTAATACAGTTAAATTAATACAAAATAATATTATGTGTAATAATTCTTATTTTATTAATTTTTAAGCCCATGAAATTTTGTGGAATAAAATTTAAAGGCCTTTGCTTATTACAAATATGAGTCGATATATTTTTAATAATTAATAATAAAAAGATGGACATTTCAGTTCTCATTCATTTTAATGTAGAGAAATACTTAATTATCATAAACTTAAATTGACAGAATTTTTGGAATATTTAAGTTTTTCCTGCATTTCAAGCCAACAAAAATAAGAACAAATACAAATAAGTAGCTCACATAGTTCAGGAAATATTCATGAGAAATTCTTAATTTTCATTGATGCAGGGAATTTTTGTTGAATTTAACTCGGATAAAATTTTATAAACATTCAGTTTACGATTATAATTTTAAGCTTCCTTGAAAGCCAGTTATTTCTTCTTGCATTATACATTATTATAAAAATATATACATTAAGGTTAAAAAAATTAAATTTCATCTCTTAAAATGACTTTGATAAATTACGATTATTTACTAAATTTTTCAACGCCGAGATATGTAAATGATGTAAGAAGCTTCTTAGGCTTCTGTTCCTATTAGCGTCTCTTCGTGAAGAAATTTTGCATTGAAACGCAGCCATAACAGAAGTTAAGTTACTATAGAAAGAGTTATCTTTCAGTTGCTGTTAATAAGAGTTTAACTCTTTTGTCAGCCATAAGAAAACGCTTACATCAGAACCTGTACTAGAATTGTACGATGAATACCCCACAGCGGGGAGGAATCTGCGGATTATTTAATTGACTATGTTTTGGTCCAAATTCAAGAAGACTACTGAAGAGTAATAGGTTCTGCACCCCGAATGTTCACTACGTCAAATTAAAATTATTCAGCTACGGAGAGAATGCCTTGATGTGATATGGACAATCCAAAAATTTCGTCTTTATTTATTCTGTAGATCATTTGTTCTGGTAATTGACCATCACGCAATATGCTAATTAGCAAGACAGAAAGATATTTTGGAAATATTTACTAGATAAACATTAAAGCAACAAAATTGCCATTCCTCTATAACCTATAAGAATGGAAGAACGCCTAAGGATGCAGACTAACTTCCGAGAAATTCCATAGATATTGACTCTTCGGGAGAGGTCAGAGCAGTTACTTCATTTGCAGATATCATTGCCAATCAAAGGACTGATACAAAGTTAGCAGCATTATTTCATGCCAAAGAGAAGTCTCATTTAATCAAGAATGAATTTGAACATATAAAGGATATCATTTGTAAGGGAAACTACGATCCATCTATAAAAAATTGGTGTCCCAAAATAGTTGAAATTGGTGGTCCGAATAGTGACTGAATATTCTCCAGTATTTATATGACACGTATACTGCAGGTTATAGAAATGCCGACATAATCAAAAAAGAATTATTTTGGCCCAGTTTCTACCGTACAAGACAATGTGTTTCTCATTGTCAAGAATTTTAGAAGAGAAAAAATGCACCTTGGACCTATCTCCATCCCTCCAACTTTCCTCCAGGTAAATCATCTGAATTGGTATGGACATACTTGATCCAATTCCTAAATGCCTCAGTGGAAATAAATGGATCGTCTTTCTACTTATAATTCCACACAATATTGTGTTACTATAGCTCTACCGCCAACTCACTCCTGTGAAATAGCTAGATTCCTGATAGTAAAAATGTTATAAAAACATTATTATTAATTTATTAGTTTATTAATAAACTTTATTGATTATTTTTTGCATTCAATTGCCAGTTTAAATCTACCTGATAATCTTATACATAAGCAAAAACTATTGGTCGCCAAGCTATATATTGTTTAGTATTACAAAATGATTTATACAAATTTGGAATAATTGTATGTTTTTTAAAATGAGAAAACTGCATTGTTTTTATATTTATTAATATTGCTGCTATTAATTTTGATTGGTGAAAACCAAATTTCATAATCTTTAATAGTAACTGAAATAATTGTCTAAACAGAACTACTTGACATGTAAATCGTATTATTCTGTAAGATATTTAACACTTCATGAACAAACAGCTTTAAGTATTTTAAAGCTGTTATTCCACATTTTTCTTTCTAAAAGAAGAGTTTTGTAACTAAACAGTTCAATTGTTCATTTCTAGAACGATCGTACAGTGATATTTTTCTAACTGATCAATAATTCTGTAATTCCGTTGGTTACCCGGTGTTTCTTCCTTTAATAATCACATAGTTAATTCGTTATACAATATGTGTTCATTTTATTTATCTCGAGATAATTTTGCATAACTATATCAAGTTTTTTTTAATTATCGGTTCTTATTAGTAAAGATTCTTTAGAGCTAATAAAGCAATTTGGCTACTTTTTAAAATCAGCATCAACGGATAACATTTTTTTTTGCAAATCTTCTAGTCGTTAATTTTTTATGATCTGTATATAAGTTAGCCTTTTATGTAAGATAATTTTTTTAATAAAGAACATTTTAACCTTACAATTTTATCTTACTTTACTAGAGTTATGTATCTGGGGAGACTAGGAAATTTTCTTTTTTTTATTAAATTTGATTAAATGTGTGGAATTGAAGAAAAAACTTCTTAAGTGTTAAACGTATGAATGGACAGTCTCGTCTTTGAATACTATTTTCACTTTTTTCAATATTAATTCTTTAATACCATTGTTATTCAGTTATGCTAATTCAAATTTAACAGCCATAGAAGTGATGGCATTTAGTTAGAAATTACCTTGAATGTATCAGCCTTAATAAAATCACAAAGATACTTTATGTACTGATAAGAATTAGCTTTTGAGTTTTTTTGTTTATACAAATATCAATTGAAAGTTTCACCATTTTTCAGACCTAAAAGTTCAACTTTAGTATAGCTTAAATAACTGGGCCTTTTATATTTATTTCATATTTCTTATTCAAAGATCTACGAATTATCCAATTTTCGACAACTTTAACATTTTTGTTTCATCTGATAAATTGGATAAATAATCATACAATAGGAGTGGATTACTACTTAATGCTTTTATACGAATCTGATATATAAATGTCTTTACTTAAATAACAGTAGTAAGTAAAAGTGTATTATTAAGAAGTGAAGATGTATTGTAGCGAAATCTTTAGAAGTATAAGATTAACTAGAAGATTAACTAGTATAATGAAGAATACCTCAACAGGGAAAAGTACTCGAAATTACCCGTTGGGAAATTATATGTTAAACAGATAATATACAATTTTCCAATACGGAAACGTAGATAGTGATTATATTGTATATATCTCGTACCAGCAAAATTTGTTTTGCCTGAAATATTATAACATTTATCTTTTCATATTGAAAATTTGAAAATAATGCCAATTATTGAATATCTAATCTTGAAATGTACCATTTGTTATTTGGAACATTATATAGAACGCAGGAAAATTTCGAGAGTGATTAATTGATTTGTATTTATTTAGTGCAACTAAAATTAATTTTGCCTCAGATTTCTAATATATTTTTTTCATGTTTGGTTTGGTTTTGGAGCGCTACGGTCTACTTTTTATAATACGAGGGCTAATGAGACCGATACCTACTGCTTAAAGCCGATTCCGAACGGCTACGAACATCCATGCCTTAGTGGGATTCGAACCCACGAACTCCGGTTCCAAAGGCCAGCACCCTAACTATTAGGCCATCGTTCGGCTTTTTCATGTTACAAACTTAAATATGTTGCACATTCTTGAAAACCTAACATTGAATTTTATGTATTTATTAATTTAAAAAAGTTGGCTGATTTTAATATAATTATCCAACCTTTTAATATTTATTTTTCGATTACAAATTTTTATAAAGGCTTTATTATATACTATTATTATTTGAGTATAAAAAAATTATTTCAAATAAATTATTATATGTTTTACGTATTTAACCTTTATAAAGTACTTACAAAACAACACTATTTATAAGAATTGCACTATTAGAAATGCACGTATAATATTCAGTTATTTTGTAATAAAATATATCTAATTAAAAATGTATAAAATGCTGTAATAATTTAATAAGAAAACAGTCAAAAATAACGTTATAATAATAACAATGTCACTTGTGATGCGTGTGTGCATAATTATATTTCTTAAAGTAATATAATTGTGTATAATATATACAACACAATTGTATGGCAATGATGATATCATATGTTTAATATACATATAAGTATGGAACAGGCTTTATCATAACACCTTATTTACAGGAATTATTGGCTTTGCTCTTTTCTATTTTCAATCCTTTTTAATTTCTATAGATATCTTTACGGTAAATTTTCTCCATATTATTAGATTGCACTACAAATAATATTTAGATTATAAAAACTTTTAAGCAACAAACAGGCGATGGTTACATAATATTATTACTATTCAGATAATTAGGTTGTTGTTCTTAGATTGAGATAGAAATGACTCTACTTAAATGCTTTTTTAAGTAACTAAAATGAGATGTTTTCATGATGTTATAACTATTTAGATAATTAGGCACCTATTCATATTATATGTTAAATTTTTTTTTCATGTTAAAAACTATAAAATGTTGCACATTCTTTAAAACCTAACATTGAATTTTATTTATTTATTAATTTAAAAAAGATAGCACATTTTAATATAATTATTCATGCTTTTAATATTTATTTTTCGATTACAAATTTTTATAATTGCCTTTTTATATTCATAATTATTTGAGTACACAAATAAATTATTTCCAATAAATTATTATATGTTTTACTTATTTAACCTTTGTATACTACTTAAAAACAACACTATTTATAAGAAATTCACGGTTAAAGACACAGATATAATATTAAAGTTATTTTTTAATAAAAATTATTAAATTAAAAATGATAAAATGCTGTAATAATTTAATAAATAAACCATCAAAAATACCATTAAAACAATAACAATGTCACATGCTCTGATGCATGTGGCCATAATTATATTTCTCAAAATAATATAATTGTGTATAATATATACAACACAATTGTATAGCAATGATGCTATTATATGTTTGATATACATATCAGTATAAAACAGGCTTTAACATAACACCTTTTTTACAAGAATTATTGGCATTGCACTTTTATATTTTCAATCCTTTTTTATTTCCATCAATATCTACACCGGAAATTTTCTCCATATTATTAGATTATGCTACAAATAACGTGTAGATTATATAATTCCTTTTTAAGCAACAAACTTGCGATGCTTACATGATATTATTTCTATTCAGATAATTAGGCTTTAGTTCTTAGATTGGGATAGAAATGACTCGTAATTAAATGCATTTTTAAGTATCAAGAATGTGATGTTTACATGATGTTATATCTATTCAGATAATTAGGCAGCTCTTCATATTATGTGTTACTAATCTACGTATTTGAAGCAATAAACAATGTAAATTAGCAAACTTTTTCTCTCTAACGAGATATACTTTCCCTTCTTTCACCTTCTTGTATAAAAGAAAATTATGGAAATGGGGTGAAACAAAAAAAATATATGAAAAAAGGTGAAGACCTACAAAAACTTTTCCGATAATCTAACCATTAATTACCAAGAGAGACATCAGAAGAAGTATGGGCAGTTACGGAAAAATCTTGCGTTTTATTTTCAGATAAAACAAGAAAGTTTTCTTAGTTGCTCTAAATATAATGCGCTTTCAATTGGTTTTTAATTAATCCGTTTTTTATATACTTTGTAAACATATTTTTTCCTACTTTAGCAACAAAAAATATTGTTATATACAAGTATATAAATTATGTACATGAAACACAGTCAAATATAATTTTTGAGAAAATAAATTTTAATGTACATTAATGTATATTAATGTATATTTTTATGTGGATGTATTCATGTTATCTAGTTCAACTGTTTAAAATGGCTAATAAAACATTGTTATTTTATTCAAATAGTTTCATAAAGATCTTTTAATTTTATAACAATTTTCAATATATTTCAAAAGTAATAGTTTAAAATTATTATCAAAACACGACACTTCAGAGGGATTGAAATGATGGAATTTATATATATATATATATATAATATATATAATATATATATATATATATATATATATATATATATATATATATATATATATATATATATATATACATATATATTCTAGATCTTGTAGAATCTAGAAATTTCTAGCACAATATATTATTCATTTGAGTATGAGTTATTCTATAGTAAATGACGTACGTTTTTTCTCAAAATATCTTATATATGTCTTTTTATATATGTAATTATGCTTATGTCTGAGGGGTTTTCCCGCTTAAATATTCAATAGTCTTTTAACTCATCAGATATATATTTCTTTCTATATTTTATTTTGCTTACAAGTTATACGTTACTATTTTTAAGAAGAATATTAGCATCCAAACTTACACCTGTATATCTCTCTATTCATATATTTACCTAATTCCCCGCTTATCGATATATATATATATATATATATATATATATAATATATAATATATATATATATATATATATACATATATATATATATATATATATATATCAGTCTATGTGGTTGTGCATGAAAACATTTTAATACTTTCAGAGGGGCTGGGATAGTGTGTGTCCCGCAAATGCATTAGTTCTTCAGTGAGCCCCTTTTAAAATGTTCAAAGAAGCTATTTAGAAAAGAGATTTCTATCATTCCATTAGTTAAATTTTTGAACAAATTATAGATTCATTTGGAATCATTATTAATTTAGGAATACACTGAGTTAAGAAACACAGGTGTAAATGCAGTACTAACCATGAATTAAAATAGAAAACAAAATATAAAGCTTGCATGATATACTTCAGAAAAAATTATGATTAATGAGCGCCATTTCAGCATTTTTCACTTGTCATGAAACGGTGTCAAAGACTTAGTAACATAACTAATGAGCAAACAAGTGGAAATTAATGTTCTGTCATGCTGAACTAAATTTTTATGTAAAAATCTACTTAACACCTTGTTGAAGGTTTTTGTACATTGTAATAATGATATTGTGTACTTGTTCTAAACCTTTCTTTATCCTAGTGTCTGCCATTAAAATGTGTTTTAAATATAATATTAGATTCCATCTCAATATAAAGAAAAATATTTTACGGAAAAATATTTAGGAACTCTCACAGTTTAAAAAAATTTAGTAACTCCCTTTATGGCAGATGTAAAGTATTTAAATGCCAGAAATGTTTAAAGTAAGTATACTTAGAAAATATTTTTAAAAATATGGCGTGATAAATATTTAATTCATGATTATTAAAAAAGTTATGTTCCGAAACAATTATTGTATTGAAAATTAAATTTGCTACAGAAATTACTTACAAAACATATGATTTATTCAAAAGTATATAGTTTATATTATTTTATAAATTGGCTATATTCATTTTCCAGGCATACTTCGGATAAAGCTCTCAAGAAGCATTTCTATGAATAGAAAATGTTTTTATCTAAGTAAAAACAAAGAAAGTGCATTTTCGAACTGACCTTTGAAAAAATCATGGTTTTTAAATTTTATATTTGTACATTACTGTTGAATATTTTGAGATGAAATAAACAGTACCTTTTCGGAATAAAAATATGTGTTATATTTTACGTGAAATATGATTTGTAAACACTTCATACTTTTTCAAGTATTGACATCAATCAGTTATTTCATTATGGCTAACCTATTAATAACATGTATGACCACATTTAGCCCATAAAACCTCCAGAACCTAGAGCGGAATTGAATCCACAAAGTTCTTATAGGTAGTCTGAGGTAACAGGTACCAAGCTATACCAGCGATATCATGAATTTGACTTTCCAGGTGGGAGCCCAAATCCTCTAATGGATTGTCATGACCAATATCCTCTATTAGACATTGGTCATGGTAAAGACATGACTTGATAGTCATTGTAAAGCATATCAAACCACACTCTGGAGAATCGCCCTTTATGACATGGTGAATTAACCTCTTGGTATACACCATCTCTCTACATAAAGACTGTTGTCATAAATGGGTGAACCTGGTCTGCAACGATATTCAAGTAGCACACAGATTTCAAGGATTTCTGCATGGGTGGGTTATGGATCCTAATGTGCCCCATGAAAACATTGTCTACATCTTAATATCTCCTCCACCGGTTTCTTTTCTCCCAAAAGTGCATCCGGGAATGAGGGTTTTCTTTGGAAATCGGCGTATTCACACAAATATATCGATTTCATGTACCAAAAATGGTGATCACCGTATGGTGCAAATTTCCCGATTCCGATGTTTCTTGGCCCATTGCATACGCAGTTGACGATGACATTTCTTCAGCGGAGGGAAATGGTTCGGACTCTAGATACGCAATCCTATACGCAGCAATGTACACTGAACAGTGTGTTGAGAAATACTGTCTGTGTCACCACTATTGTAGCTGGTGGTGATTCGGCTGTTGGATTCTCGGCGTACAATAAGTAGAAACATGCTTTCTGTTGTTGAACTTATGAACCGTGGACGACCGCCCACTGCCCGGAGACGTGTCGTTTCTCCCTCCATACATGAATTTCGAAATGTGATCTCAAAAACTGCACATGAATATTCCTAAGAGAACAGTTTCTGATGTTGATGTCCGTAATCGCCAAACCACAATGATTTCACTTTCCCAGAAGTCCAATAAATGAACTGCTTTGCTCATTATGCCGTCAATTGTGCTATGTTTGGAAAACCAATGCATAACCACTTTAAATATTGCAACATCAACAGCGCATGGTTTTGTTCCTGGGCGAAACAATTTTTATAAATGGAGGGTGGTCATTATGTAATGGTTCTCCGGTGTACATCATAAAATGTAGCTTCTTGTTTTTCGTTATTCCATCATTGTTAATTCTTTTTATACATGATAACACATAATTAAATTATAAGAGACATTTTCAGTGTTGTTTATGTAATACAATTTAATTGAAATACTGAATAAATTTGTTAGAACATCAATTTTTCTCATTTAGAGAACAAGTTTTAATTAATTTTAGATGAAAAAATTTAAAATAATTTTAATGTTCTAATGTAAATAATTAATAAATGCCAAAAGAATATGACTTAAAAAATTCAATTTCAGAATTTAAAATAAACAGTTTTTTATTTAGTTTTTAAAGAGTATTATAAGTATTAATTGTATTTTATGATGTTGTGAGTTTTAATTCTATGTTAAAAAATGGATATCAATAAAATTATTTTTGATTCAGATCTTTCATAATTTTAGACAATAGAAAAAATTGACTCTTTTAGATAATGCCCTATTTTAATTATGCTCGAATTTTAATTAAAAAAAATATAGTTTACATGAAATAATACATACATTTTTGCACATGATCTCTAACATAAAAGAGTTTCTCTATAATTTTATTGAAACTTTTAAGGATTGATACTCATACAATTTTAGAAAATATTGCGAGAATGTTTATGAAATGAATGCGTCTTATTTTAAATATATACCAAAAAATTAAAGTTAATAGTACTAGACGTTAATTGAGGAAGTTCTTTATCATTTGTTAGATTATTTAGATTATTTTTATAAAATATGAAAAATATATATTGTAAGGAAAATGCTGGTCTTAATAATGATTTTGAAAGTTAATACTGACCAATGTTATGTTAATTGGAATATTTTATTAATGTCCATTCCCACAAGAGGAACATACTAAAAACTGATTTAAAAATTACAGAGAGATATATTTCTTACCTATGATCTTATTTAAATTCAATGTGTCTATATTACAACTAAATATTTTAGAAATACACAAAGGTGGTCAAAAAGTAACCTACTCTGAAAGTGCCAAGCGCGTTACATTTTTCATGTGTTTAGTGGTAATATCATAAAACGTATCATTTTCATTATACACCGAAGAGCTATTACAATACTATAATTTCTATAGACACCCTTCTAGCCCTCATATCACTCCAGGTGCATTCACATTTTTATCACTCTCCCTTATATGACTCTCCATGAAGAAAACCACTGCTCGAAAGCGGCTGATGTTGAAATATATAAAGCGGCTATGCATTGTAATTTCAAACATAACGTGATTAGTGACATAATGGGAAAAGCAGTTGATTATTTGGGACTTCGATAAAGATCAAATAGTTATGGTTCGGTGACGAAACATTAGTATTGGAAACTGCACGTCTAGTGTGCTGATTACAAAGTGGTGTATGAACGGTAAAACAAAAAGCCGACCAGCAGTGAACCGTCCAAGTTGGGGTGCTGGCCGTTTGATTACTGTGAAATAATTTTACGTTGGCTTAGTGTTTGAGAAAGAAGAAATTAATACTCATTAGTAAATACACCTAATATGTCTTGATTAAATGGTTTTATACAATTAAATGCGTAAGGAATACAACTGGAATACAACTTTTCCTTTGTAGATATAGAAGACTCCTCTCAACTGGTAGTAGGTCTCGCAAAAAATGGCGTCGTTTTCCTTTATCTCGTGGCGATCCAAAACATGTGTATCCCGCCATCAGCGGATGCAAGCAGTTTTCACCCTCTTCCTTCCTCTGGTAACAACCTTTTCCTCTAAAAAAATCCGACTGCACCGCGGAGAAAAAACAGCTGTCCACTCAAAGACGGAGAGGTTAGAATCCTGCCAAATCAACGGGTCCTTCTATTGGTTGGGATAATTCGGAAATTTCTTCCTAGTTCAAACCAGTCCTGTTCTGTATGTCTTTGACAAATGCTATCGAGAAGGGGTAAAATAAACGTTGAACCGAAACTAACTTATTGTTGCACGTCTAATGGTGTTTCTACATGTTATTATAGATATATCGTTTTAATGGAATGGTTATTCATGTAAACTTATTAGTCAAAAATAACATCTCTGGAGACAATTTGATATAATACTGAATCTACCATATTGTTCTCAACTAATCATCTTGAATATACACTCGAATTATTTAGACAACACTAAAAAGCAAATTTTTCTAAATTTCAATATAGTTGTTGCATATATTGTTAGTTTTTATAAGTTATTATTTATTGGTGTATTTTTATTTTTTAATATTTTTACTATAGCCTTTACGAATGTAGTATGTTAAAGTATATTTTATGTACTAATCCAACTTTATAATATTAAATACTATACCAATTTAAGATTTTAATATAATTATGTTAAAACTTACGACTGAAGTTCGTATGATATTACATATTTTTTGTCAATAGAAATTTATACATTTTTGAATCAAAA
>CM063505.1:28380611-28423111 GCA_032207245.1 Pardosa pseudoannulata | reverse complement strand
GCTACCAACTGGAACTTCTTTAATTTTTAATTTAAGTGAAGTGAAGAGAAATAATCTTTTTTTATAGAATACAACGAGCCACTATACAAGCCACTAACTATTATAATTAAGCACGTTAAATTTTTGTACTTTGTGCTAGTGATGTGTCTTATCGTTATCAGTAATAATTAACACATTGTATGTTTGACACGTACTAGTACGTTTATTGGCGTTTGATACTTGAGCGCGGGTCACGTACTAGTACGAATTACTGTAACAACATGTTTTGTGGGTACAAAAATAATGGTGTATACAGGAAAACGAAGCCAAATGTTCTTGTCTACTACATATATTCTAGAAATATTTTGACAAATAAAAACTAGCCTTTACATCAGTCGATGCGGACCGCAGAACTGGAAATAATTAAAACTATATACTACTATTTCTATTTGATTGTTCATATTTATGATGCTATTACACATTTATCATCTAAAAATATGTTTTTTTGATTACAAAAATCTTGTTGCTGTTATTTATATATTTGTTTATATATTTCAACATATAATATGAAAAGTTAAATAATTAAATAATTTTCCTTCTATTGAGATATAAATTAATAACTAAATTTATGCTCAAAACCCCCGTTCCCTCTACAATTACGCTGTGAAATGTACCCACACACAATGTGTTAATACTTTAAAATAAATTCTATTTCTTAGAATCTGAATCTGATTCTTCAAACACTTTTGTACCTACTGCCAGAACGTCAGTAACATAAATAAAAGGTATGTTCCGTCCAGCAGCCATGATGCTGAATTAGCGACAGCAGTTGCTTAATAGTTTTGTAAAGTTTTTATTTTGTTACCGTTGAGCGTACCGCCATCTAAAAAAATAATAATGCAATAGTGTTCGCTGAGAGCGCAGAGCGAGGGGATTAAATCGGCTATATACTCTGTTTTTTCTTGATGTTTCCTTAAAGCGGATGGTTTGGACGACGTTTGGAGTAAAAATATTCAATTCAACATATATTTGATTGCGTTTATGTATTCTGTATCCCTCTCGTTCATATTATTCTTATCTATTGTACTGTGTTAAAATCTTAAATGGTAGTAGTCATTAATTCTCTATTAATAGTAATATATTTGCTTTGTAATATCAAATTCGAATCTACAATAAATTGTTAGCAAATCCCTTTCCTTTGGTCATTTCTCAATCACAAAGTCTTTATTTTAGTTTATATATTTAATTATACATTCCACTAATTCTTAACATCTCACAAGGTAGGTTACATTTTATGAAATTTTTAGATGTGCAGACTAAATTGTTCTACTTATTATTAAACATATATTTTAAAATATTAATGTTATACTTCAATATAATATATATATATATATATTTATTTATATATAGAAATATCATGATTAATATAATATAAATGAGCTAATCTGCTAATCATGTATCACTGCGTATCATAAAATGTTTAGTGTTTAGAATCTTATTGCTTTAAAAATATATATGTATTAATATAATATTATGCTTAAATATATTTATTATACATTTATATATTTATTTTTGAAGTATAAAATATTTCCTTAAAATATATAGCTCCCTGTTAAAGATAAACAATATGAATTTTTAAATATTCTGTAAAATTACTTAAAGCAAATTGATGTCATACATTTAAAATACTATTACATTACTTTTTATGGCATTTTAAGATCCTATAAACAGCTAAAACAGTATATTTCTCATTAAAATATATATTTGAGCTCTTAATATTATACATAAATATACAAAATTGCATCTTCTTAAAGTGTGAGAATTCAGTTATGCAACCTGCATTATTACGCATCATAAACAAATGATGTAGGCAGCAGTTTACAAACTTAATACTCTTTAAAACAATTATGTACTTAAATATATTTATAGCATTACAAAATATTCCACTCAAATTTGTTTAATCCCTCCTGAAATATAAACAATGAACATATACACTAAAAAAAGCAGCAAAGTTCCTTAAGGCGAATTATTGTGTCATACATTTACTATATCATTACGAATACATTCTCACAAAACGTAATCCTATTACAAAGTTCTGCATAGCAATCTGTCTGTTTATAGTGCACTTTATAACTTTTGCTAATGCATTTAAGTAATATAGATAGAAACAAAATGGATCAGGACCCATTTCTTTTAGCTTAGCTGATGTTTTTCTTTCAATCATTGATTTTTCACTCATTACACCGTTACCGTAATCATGCTAAATTCGATTATTCCAGCTTTTAAAAGTATTTTAGTTTTTCCCAAGTTCTAAATATAATTAAAGTTTTGGGATGGTTACCAAACTGAATTAAACCGTAATTATTTTCATGAACTTATATAATTTTCTAGTTTTTTTTATATAGTCAAATAAACCAGACAATCAATAAATGCAATTCCCTATAATGGAAAATATAAAATCATTGTATTTCCTGTATGCGCATTTGCTTGTCATTCTTTTAGGGTAGTTAACGACGTACATAAACTGAAATCTAACACAACTGGAAAATAGCTTCTACTTCTGCACGTTGTTTCTCTATTTCATTTGTAAAACTGAATTTTCCTCGTATTGAAGCAGCCTATTTTGTATAACCACCCGTAAAAACATGAATATGTTTACAATTTTCAAGGTGTAACACCAATGTTAGCTTCACTGTCTATCTTCGATGGCTTGTTCACCAAAAAATCAGCAGCATTTGTCGTGGTCACAACTTGGGTGGTTAAATTAAGCCATACCCCGTTTTCTTTCTCCCAACTTTGTTTGGTTGTACGTAGGATACATCTCTTATAATGTTAAAGATTTGTATTCTATCGCCATAGACTAGTATTTTATCAATATTATCACTATCTCATTCATTTTAATTCATATTAGTTTATATTTAATCACTTACATCTTTACCAGTTAGCTCTTATTATATTATATTTTCAATGTATCATGTCAATAAATATTTTATATCATTTATTACTCTCTTCTTTATTATCTCTTTATTATCTTTTGTATTTTAGTATCTTTTGGGAATCTTGGATGAATCCGTTCGCTGAAGTTAAACAGAACTTGTCCATCTGGTCATTACCTGGGTATCAGTCTGGCATCTCATGTGGCTCTATTATAAATTATTCTTGGTTATTTCTGAATACCTTTCTCGATTTTGGAAGCTCAAAATTAGCTTTCTAATCATTTTTATATGGTATTTTTATTTCCAAGATTATATTTTCAGCTCATTTAATCGGATTTATGAACATTTATTTTCTTTTAACCAAGATCTTATATATTTTATACTTAAATAGCCTGTGTTTTTATATTATAAACTTAATTTTTTACTACTAGTATCTTGAGTACGGACATGTACCATTATTTGGAGCTATACACACCATACTTGGACAGATGAATAATGATACAGTGCTTTTTCGGGGACAAATCGATATTCAGCTCATAAAGAATTTTTCTTCCAGTCTTCATCAGTACAGAGGCTAACAGAGGCTATCTTTATGCCAGTGTAAAGAAATTTCTCTCTTTTATACCACTAGTAACAGTTATGAGGATGAACAGGTTGAAAAGATGTACACAACACAATAGTTCAACTGGTGATGCGTTGACAGCAATACGCTATGCGGAAGAAATTGTCGAATGTTACTAGCCGATTTTAAAGGAGATATAGGTGACTAATTTATTGTTGTTGTTCTTGTTTGTTTTTGTATATGCCACTTGGTCTAACCAAGCACAATTGAGCTGGAGGCTACTCATATTAAGGTAAGTGGCTGCTCCTTTCGTTTTGACGAGCCCCTTAAGGATAAAAGTACGACTTGAGCTCAAGTAGGTCCTCATAAGTTTGATGCAGTAACCAAGCCCAAAGACCCATAGGCTTGGCCTGCGACCAGCAGAGGTATCGATTTAGAGCTTGGAGGACATTGTGACCACGAACATATTTTTCAGGGCCCAGTCACCTTTAACAAACAAGGCTGATCTTAAGCCGTCTAGGGTTCTGAAGCCTCAACCTCTCAATTACGAGATTTTTGCCTTTGCCGACTGAGCTACCGAGATTCACTAATTTAGGGGTTATATTTCTGGAACACACATAGTTAAGTCTAAGAGTTACCTAGAACACAGGGTAGTCAATACAGGGTATAGAGTGTATGTCTCCAGACCTTTATATAAAAATTTTTGGGGTGCTCTAAA
Source organism: Pardosa pseudoannulata (assembly GCA_032207245.1). Classification (NCBI taxonomy): domain Eukaryota; kingdom Metazoa; phylum Arthropoda; class Arachnida; order Araneae; family Lycosidae; genus Pardosa; species Pardosa pseudoannulata. Next base: position 28,418,916 of record CM063505.1, on the reverse strand, counting down.
AAGCTTTTCCATGTCAACAACACTATACATAGGTGCACTTAACTTGTAAAAATCAGCTCTTTCGGAATTATTAGAATCGTTTAGCAACATCAACATAAGTAATATAAGAATTCGATTGTACACCTGTACAAGGTTTCACAAATTTAATGAGACCAAGCATTAAATAGTTATGGCGTATCCAATTTCGATTGTTTCTGCATTTATGGGCTCATGTCCCATCTTTTGTTACCATCTCTTGTCTTACAGTATGTTGTATTAGAATTGCATAGTCCCATCATTGGAAAGAGTAGAGAAATGAAGAGAGAATTTTTGTGTTCGAAAAACATGCTATTCCAGAAAAAAAGAACATAATGTTAATTTCAAAACACATTATTTATTTTTCATATTATGCGATCAAATGTTTTCATTAGCCCGACGATTACCAAATTGTAAAGCTCTGCTCTTCCGTAACGGAAATCGCGGATCCAAATCCGACTGATGTCATGGGTGTTCGTAAAATCCTATCTCATTAGCTGTCGCAAAACATTAAACCGTAGCGTTTCAAACCAAATTAAGAATTATTTTGCAATAAAAAAAGGAAAATAATTTAGAATAATTTAACCTTCATCTACCAGTATCTACGTTAATTATGTAAATTTATATAATGCACTAACTCGTAAGAAAATTTTTATTTGTAAATTGTGTTAGTTTTATTAGAACTTCCGGCATTTAGCATATTTTAAATTAAAATAACTAACTTTATTTAATTTTATGTGTAAATTAAATATTATCTGGACACGACTGTCCTTCTTTCTAATCTGCAAATAAATAAATTAAACATGTTTTCTAATAATTGTTGAATATTATATATATATCTATCTATATATATATATATATATATATATATATATATATATATATATATATATATATATATATATATATATATAATATATATATATATATATATATATATATATATATATATATATATATATATATATATATATATATATATATATATATATATATATATATATATATATATATATATATATATATATATATATATATATATATATATATATATATTATATATATATATATATATATATATATATATATAAAATATATATATATATATATATATATATATATATATATATATATATATATATATATATATATATATATATATATATATATATATATATATATATATATATATATATATATATATATATATATATATATATATATATATATATATATATATATATATATATATATAATATATATATATATATATATATATATATATATATATAATATATATATATATATATATATATATATATATATATATATATATATATATATATATATATATATATATATATATATATATATATATATATATATATATGTATATATATATGTATATATATATATATATATATATGTATATATATATATATATATATATATATATATATATATATATATATATATAATATATATATATATATATATATATATATATATATATATATATATATATATATATATATATATATATATATATATATATATATATAATATATATATATATATATATATATATATATATATATATATATATATATATATATATATATATATATATATATATATATATATATATATATATATAGATATATATATATATATATATATATATATATTTATATATATATATATATATATATATATATATATATATATATATATATATATATATATATATATATATATATATATATATATATATATATATATATATATATATATATATATATATATATATATATATATATATATATATATATATATATATATATATATATATATATATATATATATATATATATATATATATATATATATATATATATATATATATATATATATATATATAAATATATAATATATATATATATATATATATACATATATATATACATATATATATATAAGTTTACTGTGATTATATTTGCTTCTTTGAGAGCAGTATTATCGAATGTTACTGCATCTTGGCTAAGCGCCAGTGCTGTAATTTATTTTTATATTTTTCTACGTGCATCGTTTACAACAGTTAACAGTTTTTCTGCTTAAGGAAGGAATACTATGTTTACTCTCTCTGTCCAGAAGTGATGAGAGGGAATTCATTGGATTTCGAAAACCATTTATCAGCCTCACACAGAAGCCTTTTGCTAATGATTCAGTCTATTTTTTATAGCCCTGAACAGTTCTTGGATTAAATTTTGAATTGTGTTGGGACCTTTAATATTCATTAACCATTGGAGGCTATACATATGTCTCGGAGATATTTATCATTTACATAAAAAATAAAGGTTAAAACATTTTTATGTGCATGGAAACAGTTACATAAGTAAATTAGTTATATCTGTAAAGATTTTAAGTATTACTTTGTATTTCCTTCCTTTAAAACTAATTTTAAAAATGTTATCTCGTAGACGTAACAATGTTAACACCATTAAAGATAGAATAGATATATAGAGTTTATAAATTCACGTTGGATAAACACTTCGCCTGTGAACATTTACTGCATTATATTTGTATGAAATATGTATAAATAAGATTAAATTTAGGTTGAAGTTATTTAATATGTCCATTTATTTTCCGAAGGAGAATCATGTACTGAATTGTAAAGCTACGAGTGCAATGAAGTCAATGTCGCGCTTTGTTGTTAGACATATAAAGTAGACATTGAAGTAAACCTTATTAAAAAGAGATTTCTACGAAATGACACCAAATATTTAGAAATTATACCATACATGCAATCCCAGCTGAAGGTATCCTTATTTATACTGATAGGAGTAAAAGAAAAGACTCTTGTTCGTGTAGTGGAGTTGTCATTTAAGGTACAAATGAGATTGTCAAGAAATCTCGACTTCAGTTCGGTTTTCAAGAGTGAGCTTATAGCCGACGAAGAATGTCTGAGTGCTGTTTTGTCTTTTACAGACATTAGGGCTGTATGGGCTTTGATTGACAGTCGTAGCTTCATCCAATATCTTTCAAACAATCGAAGAGTTGGTGAAAGGGCCGTAGTTGGCAAACTTAATTCTTGGCAATTCTTGGCAAACTTAACCAGGCCTCATCACTTTGTGAAGTGCACATTCAGTGGATTCCTTCACATGTTGACTTATGGGGGAAAAAGATGGCAGGCGTTCTGGCGAAGGAGGGTTCTGAAGAACCATTACCGGTTACCAAGTCACTGACATATCTTGACATGTATTCCATTAGAAGACAAGCTGGCAGGCAGATTTGGCTCGTTCCCCAGAGTCATTTCCGGTATCAAGCAGATTGTCCTGGAGGATCCATTGCTATTGATTGTGATAAATATGTTCAGACAACACTTTCCCAATTCCTCAGTGGACACCTGAAAATACTTTCGAGAGAAGTCTCAAGATGCACTTGAATTGTCCTTTATGTCAAAACAGGCCAGTATCACCAGAACATATCCTTGAGTGTCTGGGGTTCTCTCTTGATTACCTATACATGTCTCATATTAATTATACATGCTACTTTTGGATTTTCTGAAGGTAAATGAGTACGTGGACCTCTTCTAGTATATTCCTAGACATGTAGATTAGAAAGAAAGAAAGAGAGAGAGAAATTATACACACTTTAACACAATTTATTATATGATTAAACAGATAGGATTAAAATCTCTGAAGTCTCACAGCGTGTTAAATAATTTATTTACGTTATATTGAAATGAATATTCGCTTAGGAGGTAACGTCAGTTTAGGGCTTTGTCACTTTTATAGTGTACCTGAGGTATTTATATAAAAGATGTAAATTAGAGGAACTCAGTAGACAAAAACGCACATATAAATATATATACATTCCCTTAGAAATTATATATATATACACACACACACATATGTATATATATACATATATATATAATATATATATATATATATATATATATATATATATATATATATATATATATATATATATATATATATATATATATATATATATATATATATATATATATATGTATATATATATATATATATATATATATATATATATATATTATATATATATATATATATATATATATATATATATATATATATATATATATATATATATTATATATATATATATATATATATATAATATATATATATATATATATTATATATATATATATATATATATATATATATATATATATATATATATATATATATATATATATATATATATATATATATATATATATATATATATATATATATATATTATATATAATATATATATATATATATATATATATATATATATATATATATATATATATATATGCATATCGAGAAATAGATGCCTCCGTTTTGACTTTGTGCATTAAATTTTGTTTAATTTATCTTTTGTTACATTATGCTATCATAAGCGTTTAATATAAAATCGGAGAATACTGTTAATATTTTATTAATGTTCGTTTTTAATGTTTATCTTTTTAATAATAATTTATGCACCTCTGACTCATTCAATGCAAATAACTGTAATGACAGTTTACGTATAATTAAAAAAAAGCTCTAGTATGTCTGTATTGCCTCATTAGCCACCACCTGCAAAAGGTCTTAATTACAGGAAAGCTACCGAAAAGCGAATTACTTATCTTTCCCAGGCATGTTTAATTTGTCTTCATATTATCAGTTCTTTTGGAATTTAATGTATATTTAATCTAGTACTGTTTCTATACCTACTGACAAACAATTTATTTCATTCAGTGCACTCATTCCACTTATACTAAATGAATCCTGAAAACATATATATAGTTTTTCCTTTTATTTCTTTAACAAATACAACCGATAAAGGAACTTGACTAAGGAACCGAGACTTGAAATTTTACAACTTTCTATTTAATGCAATTACTTGCAGTGATTTTAAAAAATATTCACATACCCACACACTTACACATAAAAGTGTGTAAGTATAGACAACGGTTGAAATAAAACATCTAATTAATTATATATCAAATAAGTGGTATCGAGATAAAGTGAATTTTTCAAAATTTGAAATAAACATTTTATGGTAAAACTTACATTCATATAATTATTTATCTGTGTGTGAAAAACAGAATCTGTACATCACGTGTAGAGAAAGTCTCAAATTAGATACTAAATTTAGATAAACTATTATTTGTGTTTAAATCGAGCTGTGTACTTAATCATTAAAATTTAAATTGGGTATTAAAACTGTATAAATAAACTAATTAAAGTCAAACACTCGTTTTCATTGGGGAAAGAGATGTGCTAAATTAAGTACTAAACGAAATTACTTATTTAGCAGTTATTTGCTTAAAACAAAATTTAATTCGTTGTCGATTTTTTAACACATGTTTCACCAAAGAAGTGTTTTTGTATCCTACTTTAAATACGTAATATATTTAGGACTCTTTAGCAAACATAATTAGAGTGAAATGTATCTTTCTGCAAAGAAATTTAGATTATTTAGTATTAACACTGTTTCATTGAAAAGTTCTAGAAAACAAAACAAATTTACTATATTCCGGAGAGTATTCTTCAATTGTAATAAGTATAATATTTTTTTGGTTATTTTATTTTATTTTAAAGGATGAGTGAGTTTGTTTTCAAGACTATATTTTAGTTCTTTTAAGTTTAATTCAAACGGATGTTTTGGCATACGTTTTGGTTTGAAATAAGGCTTGAAAATTATATTTATATTATTTAGAATGGAATTAAATGAAGGAGAATTATATATAGAAGGAATATACTTATGAAATAAAACATTAAAAATATTTTTATGGTTAATTACGTTACTTGTAGAAGGTCATAGACCATATTTTCTATCATTTTCAGAAGAATTAATAACAATTAATGCATTTGATTTTTAATTATTAATCACAAATATTTAGAAATAGATAAAGAATTAAAATGTAAAATAATATTTACTTTGCTCTTTAGAAACTTTTGAATAAAAAATAATTTTAATTCAAATATATATCTCCTAATTAAATTTTGGATCTGATTCTTAAATAAAACAGAACTTAGATTGCAGCTCACAATTTCTAAAATGCTGAAGAATAAATAGAATACATAATATATTTAGTATTTTAAGAAATGTTTCTTAAATAGTTAAATAGTTACGTTATCCATTACGAGACATTTAAATAATAACAAGAGACAATCTAACAATGGTGGTATCATATCTTTATTCGTTAATTGTTTAAAGAGAGTACATTTTCATTGTGAGCAGTGTGTTTAGTTTTCAGTTTAATAAACACCACTTTGATGTCCTATTTCATTGAATGTATGTTGAATGAGTTATTTTATTACTTTCAACTTCTAATGTACTTAAAACTATTGTAAACGATAGTATTAAATTAAAGGAACAACGAAGACAATTCATTTAAAATATTTAATAAACAAAAATTTCTTGATATTTTATAGATTATTCTGTTTCTGAACTCCCGCAATCTTTGATGTTAAGGTTTGTAAAGATTTAAATAAACATAAACTTCAGAAGGCGAAGTACAGTTGCACAAATACCTTAAAAAAGACACATTTCTTGCATTCATTCGGAAAAGATGGATTTAATACTTGTTTCTCTGCATTTCCAGATTTAAAACAGGTCTAACCTTCAAATATAATATAAAAATTGTAAAATAATACAACGTTAAGCCTAAAAAATTTATATTATTTGGTTTATCTGAATAAAGTAATTTACGCTATTTTTTGGTGTTTAGAATATATCCATTTTCAAAATTGGTAATAAGGTTTTTGCTAAGATAGTTTACAAAATTAGACCTGTCATTTAACAATAAGTACTAAATCTAGTTTATTTTGAATTTAATAATTTATGCATACTTTAACACCAAATTCATTATACATACTGTAAAACATTTTTTATACCTGTGAGGAAAGGTATCTAGACACAGAATGGTTATCTATACACATCTCAGGTCAGTTACGTACTCCTTTCTGTCAATGAAGGGGTGCTTAAAATTTGACAAAATGAACATATGGCAGACGAAAGAGAACATTAAGTCCCCAATTAGGATCTTAAAGAAAAGTAATACTTTTAAAAATTTTAAGGGAAACCACCAAAAACAATTATATATATTTTTTAAGTTGTTTAAACTTTACCAGTTTATAGATCATACCCTTCATTATTAGCGACCTTTGAAAGAGAAACTAACATGATAAACTTTCATACGTATGTAATGACATCATAAGTAGTCAAACATGTCAGTTCAAAATGGTTATGTTTTTGTTATCGTAATATATAATCGATTCACTTTTGCGAAGATAATTTTATTTATAGAAATGCTAATTGATCTCCTATAAGAATAAATATACGAGTTTGTAAATCGGAGTTATTTCGTTATTTTATAAACAGAGCCAAATACAAAGAAGACTGAAATAACTCCAATTAACCGATCCCCAATTACTTTGATCACCTTATGAGAAATCTTCAATAGAAAATATATCATTCACCACGAATATTCAGAGACGTGTGATATTATAGCTAGAAACATGTGTAAACATTATAGTATACGCAGGTAATGAGTAACCAAATTCGATGACCCTCTGTGTAACATTCTGAGACTGGATTCTATATTTAACCAATGACGAGTTCAATCAATGAATTCGGTAAAAACTGCTATTAGATCTCGAAAACGACACAGATGTTGTTACTCAACCAGACGTTAACCAGTGAAAGATTTGGCACATCAATAAAGGATACAATGTAAATTTATTGTACGTAGAACGTTTTGTGGTTAAATCAACCACAAGTAGCATCTATTTTTATAGTTTTCTCTTCATAGCTTTTAACAGGAAATATATTCACTATGTTTTCCAAAACATTTACTATTGAAGCTCTTGAGACATACTTTGAAATCTATGCATTTGAAAATTGCAGGCTTCTGTGCTAAAATTTTCTGGGAGAAAATAACAAATGTAACTAGTTAAACCACTATAAGGAGTAACATCTTAAGCAAATAATTATCAAATACCAAAATAAATTCAAGAAATGAGTTGCAAGTGTACTGAATATTATGTAATAATATCAAGGTCAGTTATGAGCTAGTTATTTATAAATTTAAGGAGTAATGGATTTGTACCATGTAAAGGAATGGGGGGATTAAATCTACTCTAGAGTATTTTTAAGTGAAAAAATATTTTGATTTAAAAACATAACAACACAAAAAAGCTAAATTTCACACCAGGAAAAGTTACACCAGGCGCATTTGAATGTCCTCCGAAAATACAAAAATACTTTGCTATTGAAATAATAAGCAAACAAAATATTTTTTTTAAAAAATGATACAACGTGATAATTTATATATGTTGTAAAAATGTGAATAAAGGATATATAAGAAACACTATATTTCTTTCGTATAAGAGACATTTTCGATTCTAGCTCTTTAAAGCCATATAAAGTTGCTGCATGAAATAAAAGAAATAAACTAGTTTAGTGTTAATTTCTTACTCCGATTCGATAACACAAAATGTTTTCCTCGTCTGTTACAAATATAGGTTTTTAAATCAAAAGATTAAAGCTTCTTTTTCCTCGTGGTAAATTTGATTTTCTAAGTGGACCAAGAGTACTCAGATCAATGTAATATAAATATTACGAAGCGTCTCACAATAGTATACATAAGTATTTATTCTTAGTAAAATTTAAAAAGATTTCTAGTAACTTATTTTACATACTAAAGAATTAAAAAAAATTAAACTGCAGTCTAAAAGAAAGTAAGTAGGCCAAATCACTCTGAGTTGTCTGAAAAAGTAGACTAAAAAATAAAATTCAGGAAAGAGAATAAAGAATGTACAGGATTCAGAGTTTAGTTCGGAGTCATTTGATTTATTTTATTTCTTGGGCCATGTTAGAATTTAAAAGGAATTTGGTGTAGTAATAAATGCGCTGAAGTAAATTTTAGATATTATTTACTGCTAGCCGTGTATTCAGTGAGTTTCTCCACTTCGCTCTTTAAACTGTTGGAAAAACATCCTATTGTTTTTCTTTGTATTCAAAGTTGTAGCAGAGTTTGAAATGACTCACTGGTCATCCGCTAAATATATAATAAATCAATCACAGGTGATTTATTCTTTGTTTTGTAATTGCTCATTACATACTGAAAATTAAAATATTCATTCCCATATTTTTATAAGTAATTGCATGATACACATAATATTATTCTTTATTATTATAATTTTCTTTATCACGGTGTGTTACATCTAGAGTACCATAGTCTCAGTGATAAAGATATTGAAGCATATTAAACCAAGTGAAGGGTAAATTTAGTGTTTTAACAGTGTAACAAAATCTCAGAAAACATCTCCAGCTAAGCAACGTCGAGGGTACTATGATATTCAACAAAATTAAAAATGAGACTTTGTTGTAACATGTAACAAAATTAACGGTGCAACAAATCTTCCTGGAATGTGAATCTAACAACATGAATATAACGAAAAACTGCTATTATGTTAAGGTAGTGTTACTGTAGTATAATATTAAGAACAGGACGGGAAATTTGCATTATATTTGTAGCCATAATTTAAAGTCTAAGTGGAATAAATGTCTAATGCTTTACCAAAAATAAATTTTAAAAATTTATAATATAAAGAAATGAATATAGTATACAAAAGATCTTTGAAAATTTTTAATTTGAGCTTTATCCAGACCATTTTTTAAATTTTGACGGACATGATTTGCATTTAATTGAATCAGTAATTTTAACCGAAAAAGAATACAAATGAGTATCATAATTGAATTTGTGTTTCACAAATATGTGTCCCTGAAGTTAAAACTGTTAAACTTTCAGTTTAAAGGGGAACTCAGGTATTGCAATCCATGTAATTTAACAACACAAATAGAAAATGTGACAAAGTCGTCCACAGAACATACTCTAATGATATCTCGGAATGTGAAATTTACCCTTGTTAAATGTACATTGTAAAACCAAGGTTTGCGAATTTCATCAATTTTGATCATCCACAAGAGGGAGAATTTTACTCCTGATTTCGTACCACTCTTCTGCTTGTAAACCTCCCCCTGTCCCAATATTTTATCTGAAATATTCCATGTTCATGGAGGGAGATGTCATGTGGTAGGATCGAATTCGGCCACCAATTTAAAATTACCACTTTTATTCTTAGATGTTTTGGGACCTTGAATCTTTAATTACAATAGAAATAAAGGGAAATGTATGAATGTTTTTCAATACTGGCAATTACAATAACACTGTCAAGTAAATACTATTAACTTGGTAAACCACTGTCGATTGTAATTTAATTTAAAATAAAGGAAAAAATCCACAACGGGTTAAGAAAAAGTTTGAAATTGACGGTTTAGATCAGGGTTATTATGTTTATTTTATACGTAGGATTATGTCAGACTTTAAAAGGAATTTGATGTAGCAATAAATGCTCTAGAGTAAATCTCTGCTCTTATTTACTACGAGCATATATTCAGTATCCATTTCCGAAGTGAATACTTCGGCATTCAATCCGTTCCAAAGGATAGAACTAATAGTCTGTCTCACTTGTAATTGTTTCAGGATACGTTTACAATAATTCACTCTGAGATAACTTGCTAAAAGCTAGATTAAATCAGTCGTCGGATTCGAAACGACTGTGTTCCTTGATCTGTGTCTTGATTGATTTTGCAGAGTAAAATACTACATTTATATAGTTACTCATTACTGACTCTGCTGTAGTTGATAACTTCATGGTATATATCGTCACATACTGTAAAATTTGTAACAGACGAGAGTCGTTCACACAGCTTTTGAATTGTCAGTATTTTCTATCTCCCATTAACCTTCTCGCTGCGTATTTATTTTATCAAAGTAGGTTCAAAAATTGCGTATTTTTTTATTACACATTTGAAATCTGTATACATTTTAGAGTTAAAATATAGAAACATTTTTTGTAAATTTTTTTAAATGTAGAATTAGTTCCTAAAAAAGGTGTTGAGAAAAATGAAATTGTAGAATAATGATATAAAAGTTTAATTTTCAAAATTAATCTTGGTTAAATTATAATTTATTTTATAAAATACAAAAGCAAAACGTATATACTAATTGAAAAATGCATATAGCTGTAATAAAGACTTATAAAAATTTATTAGAAATGAAGTCTTGTATGATGAACTTCGGTACAAGGCTCGATGCAAAGTCCTACCTCGCAATCCTTGCACCAAATTCGCATTTATTTTCAAATTTTTCGTTCCACCTTCAGTTTTTAAAAACAGACAGCACACTATCTACGAGGCTCTTTCTTGATGGGATTTGGGTATATATGGCTAGTAAAGTGTCGAGCAGTTAGTCGCATGGGTCTATTTCTCCCAGGTACTGTTTTGTCTCTTTTACTATTATTTGCAACAGAACCTCGTCAAAAAAATTCAAAATAGTTCAAAACAGTTGCATTATTTGCCATAGTGGAATATAGTCCGTGATTTCCAAGGAAAGGAAATGAAGCAGAAGCTGGTAGAATATTTTTCATATCAATTTTGCTCCACTGTCGAACATTTTGGATAGAAAATTAATTTTCAGATTCATCCCTATCCGCAGAGGAATCCGAGAAATTCTCATCAGTTTCGCTATAACTACCTTCAATATACCTGAAATAAGAGTCAGAAGTGCTATCAGTGGTGTAAATATAGTCAGGAGTATAGGTTATATCACTCGCGAATCGCTTCCTGACAGATATCTGTCCGCTATCAACAGTGCATTCAAAATGCTAAAAAAAAATTCTTCTATACTTCGCAGAAATGTGGAAAATTAAAGCCATATGTAAGTTTAAAGCTAAATAAACAATTAAAAATCACAGTTAAGCCTAAATGAAAGAATAAACCGGAAAAGAGCGAGTTGCACAGTTAAATAGAAGGCTAAAATACATGCCCGCGGAAATCGCGGGTTGCTCAAATTTTGCTACATCTATGTTGCCCATGGAAATTGCGAGATGCGCAGCGAAAGGGTTAAACATATTTTCGTTAATATTTCTAATATAATATAATGTTTTAAATTCAGTTTAATATTGATTTCGTCTAGAAGTTTTATTGCAATAGAAATTCATTTTAAGGGTGTTTTATCCACGCTAAATATGAAAAATATATTCCCATAGATGCTGGTAAGTTAGTCAAAGCACTGTCAGTCACAAATGAAATTAGGCTAACGGTTAAAATCTAGAATTGGTAATTAAAGTTTAAAATTCACGTCTTATTTCAGAGTCATTTGGTTTATTATATACCTTTGGCTGAGTTAGAATTTAGAATGCATTTGGTGTATTAATAAATGCACTGGAGTACACTTCTGATCTCATTTACTGCGGGCATAGCATTCAATGTCCGGTTCCGATTCTAATACATAAGCGTTAAATCTGTTTCAAAATATTTCTCTAAACGTCTCTCGCACTTGCAATTGTTTTAAGATACGTTTGATATAATTCTCTCCTAGATAAGTTGTTAAAAGCTAGAATAAATCTGTGGCATAACTCGGAATGTCTGTTTATATGATCTTTTAATTGATTAATTTTGTGGAGTAAAATAACATATTTATATAGTTCAATCGCCAGATTCTTTATTGGTTCATCACCTCATGAAAACCATGGTTTCACAGATTAATTTTTCTATGGAGACAAGGATTGTTGACAAAACCGTTTAATGTAGACATTTTTTGTTCCTTTGAAATTGCCTTAAACATATTTTTTGTTAAGCATTCTTATGTGACCTAATATTCTTTTAAATTTATTATTATGTTAGACGATTGAATAATCTGAATTATTAAGGTAATCAATCTTGTTCATAACTATGGTTGCAAAAACACTGTAATGCTACGATAACATAAAATTCAAAAGGTGTCCAAATGGGAAAGTGTAATGAGTTCCATGGTAACAAAGTTCGTCGGTCTGAATTCTAATGATGTAATGGATGTCTATAACCACTCGGAATCTGAGGTAAGTTGCAGATAAATTGGCGGTGTTCCCCGTGTAGAAAAACGGTAGATGTAATTGCTTGAAATCATAAGATAAAGTAACAAAATGCATGGATCAGTGATCATTTGTAAATATTTTAGTGAAGTGAATAAAAAACAGGGCTTCAAAAATAGAAGTTTAGTAAATAATGTAAATTTTAATGATATGCTAATTTATAAAATATATAACATTATAAATGAAAAGTTTGTAACAAAACTATAAAACTTTCCGGTTTTAAAATCCTTGTCCACTTTGAACTAATACAAATGGATTTACTTTCCAGTCAAATTTATTATAAATATAGTTATCTTGATCTTAACGATGTTTTACAAAAATGACACCAAGTCGTAAAATAAAATCAAACTGCTAATTATTAACTTCTAAAGTTAGAAAGGGAGTTAAAGTTAATGTATTGCACCAAGAGAGTATTTAAATAAGAGTATCATCCCGAAAGTTATATTCCCTGTGACAGAAAACGGTGTTTCGACAGGCAATAAGATGGCACTAACCGGGTAGATTTGATGTCGACATTAGCATATTCCCAATTACTTACATTAACATCATGTTGTGTGCTAATCTGTAGACTCTCATCTCTAATGCTGCATATTTTGTAGAATTGTGACACACCGGATCTATTTCCTTGCAGCAGATGTCTATGAAACTGTACAACAAAATTTTATTCTATCACATGAACCTGGTAGGGTCTAGCTATGCAATTTCAGTGTATATTATGTTGAGAATCAGTTTAAATTCTGCTTTATATTTTGCAATAAATCTTTTCAGGTAATTAAGTTTTGTTTATTTTAAGACCGTTTTGAAATGAAATTTCTGAATAACCGTCTTATGATGAAAATATTCAATATGATCTACAAAGTTCATAGTTATTACTCTTACTAAAATAAAAAAAAATTGAATCTAGATTCTTCTTCACATACAACAAAATAAATGCGAACTGACCCATGAATAATGGTAGATCAAATACATCACTCATCTTAGATGTACACAAAATTTGATGATGAAAAAATAAATAGAAAAAAATTGAACATGGGGGTTTAGGGACCTCAATTCTGTTTATAGTCATCTGATTTATTCCATTTCATCGGTTTTGCTACAACTTAAAAGGAAATTGTTGTAACAATAAATACATATTAATAAACCTCAGATCTTATTTACCGTAAAAGTGGTTTTCAGTATTCATTCCCAGAAACAAATAATTCGCTATTTATTCTTAAATTTCGAAAGTTTAATCATAATCATCTTTATTACAGTTAGATGTTCCAAGAAACGTTAGCAATGTTTAGCCCACGAATAACTTGTTAAAATCCCAAATAAATAAGTCTCAGAACATGAAATGTCAGTCTATTGTAATTTCTCAAAGTAAAATAAATTATTTGCACTGTGAATGCAGGAGTGGTAGATTGTTTTTATTTCTACTACAATATTATCTAACCAAGCATAAAAGTGTATTTTATTATAACAATTATTTCATTCTATTAGACAGTACTGTCTTGAACATAAATATTAATTATTTCATGATTTATTTCAGTTGAATATACACATATTGCAATAAGTTTAGCACATAGAAAAAAATCCTTATTTTCTGAAATTCATTTGAATTGATGCTGAGATTTCCTGTGGAGTTAGTTTGAAGAGAAGAAATATAATCCATCGATACGTTTTCTATTACGTTATCGAAGTGTAGTATAAATATATACAATTCTAAAGTATTAATCGCAACCGATGGCCGATTGGTTAGAGTGCTGGCTTTCGGTACCGAAGCTCGTGGGTTCAAATCCCACAGTGGCATGGATGTTCTAAATCGGCTTTAAACTGTAGGTCCCGGTCTCATTAGCACTCGTGTTGCAGAAAGTAAACCGTAGCACTCCAAACTAAGACAAACCATCTAAAGTATTACAGGAATTGTATGTAAATTGATAAATGCTCCTTAGAATATTAGCATCTTTTGTTGTCAAACAACATTTATTTATAAGGTTTCCAAGGTTTACGGAAAACGATTAAAACAGTTTGAGTCTTGACTGTTTTCATGTCTGTTGACTGGCTGTTGAGTCTTGACTGTTTGAAGAACAACAATAAATCACAGATGGTATTTTGTTGCATTTTGAGTGTATGTGTGTCTATCTTTCTCTAGTTGCAAGACTGTTTTAATAATTTCTGAGTAGCCCTACACTTGAATACTCGTATCTCATGATCTAAAGGTCACTAGTCCTAAAGAGGGTGTAAATGTTTGATGTAACCAAGTTGAGTGGCCAACACATGTAATATCAACGGTTGCAGTTATCGGTAGTAATACTGTATATCTTCCACGTCTGTTCTCTAGAAATTACACATGAATGACCTGTATTTCATGATACCCCAAGTATGTTTTTCTCTATATAAAAATCCATAGGAGTACAGTTAAGTTTATGTACAAGAAGAATTACAAAGGTAGTTAATCAATTCATCAAAAACATACTCACATAATATTCTTTGCATGCAGGTAATGGAAGTTCACATATGCTTTTTATGTCTGTTTTGATGGTTTTTTATTTGCATTTAAACATATTTTCGTAAAAGAATTTTATATCACCCAAACTTATAACATGTTAAACTTTAATATTTATTTCACCTTTCAATATATTCATCTCATTTGTTTCAGTTGTTAATATATTTTCTTAAATGTGTGTCCAATGGAATGCATTAATCACTAGAGCCTTCATATTTGTCAGTTTGTTTTCAGAAATATATCATACATATCTAAGAGAAAAAAATATATATTTTAAACATCCTTGAAAATTATGGCGTAATTTCTTGAATGATGAGCAATTATTTTAAACGTATACTTTCCACTTCTCAAAGAGAAATAATTGCGAATTAAAGAATTTCTGTGTTATTAGATGTAACCAAAGTGCAATAAAGAGAAAATTGTGCTATGATTCGTTATGTTTTCTATTAATGTATTTGCTGTAAAAGTAAGTTCCTGTGCAAGTCTTTAAAAGCATAAAACGCTCATATAAATGACAAAATAATAAATTGTAAAATTCTGTAAATTGAAAAACGTTACAAAGAAAACAATATTTCTAAAAAAATTCAAACGTCTCGAAACATGAACTCAAGAAATTGTTTTAAAATACTCAGGCATAGTCTAATAAAATTATAATTGTAACAATGTAATATGTGTCTAAATTATTGTATCCATGGTGACCAAGGTAATAAAAAAGGACTGAGATTAAAAATAGTTTAATCAAATCAAATGATAAAAATCAATGTTAGAACTTTTATTTATAAATTTCTGCAAATGTTTATCTTAATTTTAAACTTAAATGTAAAATTATTTTGAAAATTAAATTGAATTCTTATTTGAAAGACATGTGAACAAATGAGAGTGTAAGTAATTGCCTCTATTTAGAATTACTTACACTCGATACTTTTCTAGAAGTGCACGAAAATTATTCATCTTCGTGAAACGACGATGAAATGCGTCGTAACGATTAATTTGGCTGAACGGAACTATAATATATATAAGGAGCAACATTAATTTTTCTAAAATATGAACAATTTCCACTGAAAGAAATTATTAACCAATGAGTAATTTGATAGTGGGAATATTTTGGCATCACTTTGTTGTGAACTGAGGTTTTGAAAGAAGGAAGTAAAAGAATATGAATAGTTAAAGGATCATTGGCGTATATTTGCTATTTGAAATACTCAACAGATTTGCTAAGCACGATTATTTAAAACATCTTATCAAATATTTATTCTACTCTGGAGGCGATTTCTATAGCATCCTTTCGCTAGGGATTCCATCAGATGTGTAATTGGATTGGCACAATGCATTATGATATGTATATACAACTTAAATTCATCAATATGTTTAAGCGACTGAAAAGTATGTAGAATGAGTGCAAATCTCAGATTTGGAATTTGTATATTGTATCTAATATTAAAAATGTAAAAATTGTATATATCAACTAATTATAATACTGTTGCAAATGAAAAAGATGTGTATAGAGTAATATGGATGCAGTTTTGATCTTTAAAAATACGTAATATAAGTTATTTGAAATTATTAAAGATATCAATGACACACTCAGCAGATTTCTTAAGAACAATTACTTGAAATATATTATAGGATATTTATACTTCTCCTGGGATTCTGTAGCAGTCATTCGCTAGGGATTCTATGGAAGTTCAAATCACTTGGTACAATGTACTATGGCAAGTGTTTACAGTTGAAACATTTAATTTCCAATAACAACAAATGGCTGAAACGTAAATTGAGGGAATACAAATGGCAAGTCCTGAATTTGTATGTTGTAAATAATATTAAAAAAATGTAGAAAATAGTAAAGAGGACTAATGTTTAGTATTGTTAGAAATTGAAATGATATGAAGGTATATGGATGCATTCTAGAACTTTTAACCTATTAGCTGATGAATCTATCAGCTTGTGTTATAGTCCTATATTGATCATATATTGATCAAGCGCTGGGGGTATGATAGGCAGATAAGGTGTTAAAACCATTTACATATAAATGAAATAAATCAAATGAGTTAACATGTTTGTGTTTAGTGATACCAATGAGATACTCAGCACATTTATTGAGCACGGTTATATGAAACATTATCAGACATTTATGCATCTCTTAGGAACAGTGGTAGCTCAGTCGGTAAAGGCAACGCTCTCGCAACTGGAGGGTTGGTGGAGACCGACCCTGCCTAATATCCAGCGTATTCGTCAAAGGTGATTGAGGTAAGTAAAATATGCTCTTGGTCAAAATGTCTTCTAAGTTCTCAATACCTCTGAGGGTAGAAGGGTAAATCTATGGATCTCCTACTCTGTCCGTGCTTCTAAATTATGATGACCCACATTAAAAAGGAAGTCGCACCTTTTAGCCTTAATACGAGTAACGTATGGTTCAATCATGCTTGGTTTGAACAAGTTTCATCGGAAATAACAACATTCATCTTCTGGGTTACGATTTATGTTACCGGTATTGAAACGAACAACTCAATACTGATATTTCAGCAGAGGTAGGTTCTGGTAGTGATTTCCATAAGTGCTATAAAATTACAACTGTAGATAAAAAGTAACTAAACTACCATATATAAAAATGACAAACTATTTAAAAACGAAATAAAGTATATTTATTTTAAACCTTAAAATAATAACATATTTTACGATGTCCGCCTACGTGCCGGGAAAACAGCACAAGCACAAAAAATAATCCAACAACCCTCTTATATATCCAGCAGCAGGCATCGCATACAATTTAACATATTCATGCAACTTCCTCTCCCACTCAGCCAATCACAAAATTACTCAGTTCGTAGCTCCGAGTCAGAGTTGAAGTCACAATCAAACATACAGCGAGAGTCAGCTTTACAAATGGCTATTAAGGTGGTGGCAAAATCACTTGCCTCGGTTAACTTAAGACAAAACAAAAACAAATTGCCGGGATTCACCGGAAGTTGAGAAGGTGACCATTCTGCTGCAACTTCTAACAATTTACAATAGCATTTCGTTAGGAATTTCTTTGAGTTTGCAAATCGTTTTGGGCAATGCATTACGATATGAATTTATAATAAATATCATATTCTAAAGCAATAAACGGCTAAAAAGTAAATCAAATCAATAAGTATATGAAATATTAGCAAAATATATCTAGGAGATAATAAATGCCACTAATATTTAATATTGTTACAGATAAGAGAATGCTTCATATAAAGCAATATGGTGGTACTTTTGAGCTTTTTAAATGGTGTAGCATATAAATAAACAAATGAATTATTATTTAGTATGCTTAAAGTTATCAATGATATAATTCACAGATTTGTTGAGCACGCACGATTATTTGAAGCATATTATCATACATTTATGCTTTTTCTGAGGTATATTCGACAACAGCATTTAGCTAGGTATATCATCGGAGATGCAAATAATTTGGCACAATGTATTGTGACATGTATTTACAATTTAAATCTTTAATATGCGAAAACACTAAACAGCCTAAAACTAACTGTGATGAATGCAAATCTCTTAATTGGAATTTGAATTTTGTAAGGAATATTAAAAAAAAAAATATTTGAAAAATTAGACTAGTTTTTAGTACTGCTGCATATAAAGTAAAAACAACATGGATGCATGTTTCAGATTTCAAAATTACTTATAAACAAATGGAATAAATAAATATGTTGGATGTTTAAACATATTTTCATTACTAATATTTCGAATAACCATAAATTTCTGTATTAAAAATCGTATATATACATATACAAAGGAATAAAAAAACTAAAATTATGAACTGTGTTAGAGTATACAAATTCATAACTAATGATTCAAAATTTTGGTTTACAGAATTTCTAGAGTTTTAAATATAAAAAAAAATCAATATTTTTAAATCTTCCGCAATATATTACGAAATAAGCTGTTAGTGAACTGACATTGAGAATAGCAAAATTACAATAAAATACATCAAAAATTGTGAATATAAATACTATTTTCTGCATTTTGTAGTATATATGTTCAATAAATTAAAAGAGACAGTTTTTTTGTTTTACACATTTAGTTCAATTTAAGCTGAATTTGTTACAGAGCTAATTTTCTATTTTCAGCATAGATATTCAATCATGTTGAAATTCATCGGTTCATTAATTTTAATCATGAAAATTTAGCCTAAACGACGATATAGAAATACATAGATTATTCAATCGATTTAATGGTGAATTTCATTTTACAATAAATGATTTCCTCTAGACAAAATTATTCTTATAATCATTCATGTGTTATACTGTATTCCATTAATTTCACTAATAAGAGAATCAATAGTTTTAATAGAATTTATATATTAAAGTAATGAATTATTGTACATAACAGTATAGATTTATGTGTTACAAATATATGCATAGAAGTTGTGAATGTAACTTTTGACTTGTAAGCTATAGACATTTGACGTAGAAGACATTTTATTAAACAATGTTACTTTTGACTGTTTGTATAAAATTGCATAAAAGTTTATGAGAATTTTTTTTCTATGGTGTATAGGAGTTAAAAATTTTTGTAAAGGTTTCAGAGGGAGGGGTACGGACATTTCGCCAAGAAAATCAGTGTCTGAATAAATTAGTCAGTAAGTTATTTTAATAATTATATGTTTGGACTTATTTCCTACTTCTAGTATGTACTAATAAAAATAGTTTCGGATATTCTCAAATCATTCTATTTACAAATAATTTATTAGTATCAGAGGCTAAGAAACTGATATTTTTAATAAATAGGGCACTTACTTGATAAGAAAGAGAAATTTAATGCAGTCATTAATGTTGAAATTCAACTTATATTAAGGATATGAGCTGGAATTCAGTAGCGTGTTTTAGGTAAGTGATAAATTTCTTACCATTCGATAAATTGTGAGGCAATCCAAATTTAATTCTGCACTCAGATACATGTTTCTTGTTCAAACTGAAATTTTCCCTATTCCACCAAACTCCATTTTACCTAGTTGTTTCATCGAATCACTAAATACTTAATTGTCTTTAAATATTAATTGCTCGAAGAAATAACTAAATAAATTATAATTAAATATTTAGAACTCAAATGATTTAATTAGATTTTATTAATTATATTGTTTTTGTTACAAATGCTTCAAAAGCTGGTTTTAATTAAGCAAGTATCAAACTATATTTAAAATTATACTCTTGATATTTTCTAATGTAATCGTAAATATAATACACATTTTGTAAGAAACTTATAAAAACATGTTTGGAAATTTTTAGTTTTCTTTTTTTCTTTTATTTAAGTATATGTTCATCATGTTTATTTTGTAAGGTAAATTTGGTGGTTTTTAGAGAAGTACTAATACATTTCACAACTTCTTATATATTCAAATGAATTGAAGTGTAGTTTGCTTAATATATAGTAATGCACAAAAGCATAAAAAAAACTTTATATGATGCGCAGGTAAAAATTATCTAGTAAAATATTCACAAATCGTCAAAAACTTTACATTTTTATACTTTGATTTAGGTTTCTATCTTCACTAAAGAGTTAAAGTTTTTCTTATTCATGGAAAATATTTTTTTTTCTAGAATGCTTTGATACAACTAGAAATCACCCCAAAATAAACAAATAGTTCTAATTCTTTTAATGGTTCAGAAGATTGATAAATTGTCTATAAAAAGCAAAATTATATAATAGTACATTGTGGATTTATGTTTTAAAAATATTTAACTGCGAGTGTTATAGAGTATGTTTCAAATTCAGACTCAGAACAAAATAACTCAGTTGTGTTTTGGAAGTAATTCTAAATGTCAACAGTTCCTCGTATTATAACGAACAATATATGCTGAATACATATATTTATACTTTAAGCGTTTCTAATTATGGCTGAAATTACTATACAATTTACGAATTCTTTGAGATACTCTAATTTAATAATAAGGTTTTATATATGTAGAATGATTTCTATGCTTCATGGATAGCAAAATGTAATTTTTCTCTCATCTAAAAAATATTAAATATTTATAATCATATAAAGATCAACTTTAATAAATTTAAAAAAATATATTTTTCTAATGCAAGTATATATATGTATATATTATATATAATATATATATATATATTATATATATATATAGTATATATATATATATATATATATATATATAATATATATATATATATATATATATATATATATATATATATATATATATATATATAAAAATATATATATATATATATATATATATACATATATTTTTATATATATAGATATATTTGTATATATATATATGATATATATATATATATATTATATATATAGATATATATTATTATATATATATATATATATATATATATATATATATATATATATATATATATATATATATATATATATATATATATATATATATATATATATATATATATATATATATATATATATATATATATATATATATATATATATATCTGGGTGTTCGTCGCCAATCACAATAATCACAGTAAGGTATTCGTAGTCAACATCTTTATCCATCATTTTTATCCAGAAATTGGTATATTTTTAGATCTTAGGATTTCCGGCCACATATTTACTCCAAAAGTTCAATTGGCAACACACCAGCATCGAATCTATGAACATTGTCAAACTAAAAGTAAATACACATTCCATCATCTAATATAATAATGTCCCTCACCTTGTCACGTAACAATCAAAACCGGCCTTAATTGAAACCTCTGATTCGAAGACATAAAATTATTGTAAAATTAGCCGTTTAAGAACCACCCTTCCCCGAAAGCAATGATGATGACGTTCGAGATCATAATCGGGGAAAATCTTGCATTATCTTGTTTTAATACAGAAATGGGGATAAAATCGCTCGTTCTCTACATTACATCAAGAACTGATATTTACAACAAACTTTATATATCCATGAAATTTAGTTATGGCACTCGTCTTAGAGAACTAGTTATTTACCTTTGACTTCAAAAGTAGGTGTTTGTCTCATTTAAATACATATATATATATATATATATATATATATATATATATATATATATATATATATATATATATATATATATATATATATATATATATATATATATATATATATATATATATATATATATATATATATATATATATAATTTAACCATAAAAGTAAATTGTGCATATGAAATGAAATTCAATAATATTAAAATAATATTACTCTAAGTATTAGAATGTTATAAAGTTATTTTCAACTCAACTTTATCATTTATTTTTAACTCTCTATATTTGAAGTAATATGACTGCATATAATCATTTTGATCTGAAAACATTAAAAAAAAATTCTGCATATAATTTGTATCGTTTTAAGGAAGATAACAATATTTTGATTGAAATTCGCAAGCCAGCTGTTGAAAGCAATTGCTGAAATAAATATTACGGAGCGTGACGAAATTGGAAATAATGGGACGTGATGCAATCAAGAAACTTGGAAGGGGGATTGCTCATTTGTAAATGGCAAGCGGACGTGTGTAATAATGGCAATCAATTCGGTCGGAAACGAACGCAGAAGGTCAGAACCTTTTCTGCTCCGAATGGCGTTAAGAAAATTTGCACTTATAATTGGTGAAGATTTGTACAACATAGTATAGAAAGTATATTTTTATTGGACAAAATTATAACACAAATTTTATACAATATCTTAAGATTTACAAAAACATATATAATGGAAAAGACTAAATAATGCTTGAGATATATATTTTAACCTTTCATTATTTAAAAAATAAATCTTATTTTATTGTCGCGTATAACAGGTATTAATTAGGAGTAATCAACCGAATTCAAGAATGTTTTGACTTGTTTTGTTTCATAAAGAAACTTTTAATTAAATAGTTATGAGAGAATTATTAGTGGTATAAATTTAGGATTCAAATCTAACATCATGGCATTTTGTATGTTAGAAAGAGTGGAATTGAAGATAAGGAGTATTGATATTTAGGAGGGATTATGGGTGTGGGTTCGAATCACCAGACAAGATAGAGCAGGTGTCTATAATCCAGCCATTGAAATAAAAATGGTCCCTTGTAAATTATTTATGTCCTGCAGACTTTTGTATCCACAGGGACTTCAGGTGTTCAAAAGTAGAAAAGGTGGGCAGTCACCCTTAGGATTTTTGTTTCAGGGCGCTGGGGTTTCCGGTTCATATCTTTAACAAATTAGGAGTAAAGGAGAATGGACAAATCAAAAATATCTAGATCTGTGATTTAACACAAGAAAAAGGAAGGTGAAGCGACATTACAACATAAAAGAGGCGAGAAGATGAGGCAGAGATCAGACTGGTGTCAGCCTGCATTTTTGCTAGAGTTGTTCTAATCAGTCTGAGGTCACATAAGGGAGTTTGATGTCACAGATTTAAACAAGAGGCCGAAGAGTTGAATCGGAGCAAAAATATGAGTTCGAGATCAGATTGGTTATAGGCGGGATATTGCTAGAGTTCTTTCTAGCAAGGCAAAGACCACCGAAAATAGTCGCTGATATCGTATGATATCGTACGGGGCCTAATACCTTTTGAAGTACCAACAATAAAGACAGAGGCCGATTCATGGAAACCAAATCTTTATGTCTTCAAACAAAACACATGTACGATTGAACTAATCAGAGTGAACTAATTGAGTTAGTTCTTCTCCTCATATTTATTCCCAAATTTGTTATTATAAGCTACCCTACAGTGAGCAAATTAAATGGGTTTTTTAATAATGTATACTACTAAGGTTTATGTAAATAATATACTACAGAAGGATATTTTTTGTTTAAATATACTTCTTATTTTTAAAATGCAAAATGGTGTAGTTTTTTTCAACTTCAATAAAAATCCTACACAGACTTTTTATGAATAACATTAAATGTGAAATTTTACTCCATAAAATTATCTGTAGTCCTCAGAGCCTGGGGTTGGATACCGTAGTAATTTTAAATAACAAACACAACGCATTAAATAATGTAAAATGTACTAAATAAATACTCATACACATAAGATCTCTGCAAAGTAATAAAAATATAATAGATCTCTAGGGACACTACACCACAAAAAGAAAATTAAATATAATTAAATTTTCTTACTACCGTAAAACAGTTCAGAATATTTTGATACTCCTAGATTTCAAACAGATATTTGTCTTCATTTTATTGTTGGGTAATTTATTTTGTTAATAATTGTTCACGTCACCTTAAGCTAATTAATATAATTATTCTTTTCACTGTAAGGTAGTTTTGAATAATCTGAAGTTCATGAATTTCTACCCATATTTCAAATAACAAATAACATCAAAAGTAATATGAGGTAATAATTATATAACTTTCTACCATTTTGTTGCTGTATGATATGAACTTCTCTTTCAAAGTACTTAAATCCGTCATTATTTACAAGGCTAATTAAAATTATTTTTTCCTAACAACGAGAAAGAGTTTGGAAAGTTTTTAAAAATTCTTATTTGAAGAAAAAATAATTGCGAAGAATATTGAGCTTATAAATCTATATGTTTAATAAATACGTCGACTAATTAGAGAATGACTTCTTAATGTTCAATCATATTAGGATTCACATTGTACTGAACTTCATGCAGAGGCTATCCCCTGTTCAGTTAGCTGTAATATATTCTGTAAATGAATATTTCCGAAATCAATCTAAAGGTTCCTTCCTTTTAAATTCAATAGAAAAATTGTGGATAATTTGTAAATATTCTGGCACCTTCCAGGTAGTTTGTATTTCACCTCCAAGAACAAAACAAAAGAGAATATATTCTAGAACAGTTATATAATTAAAACGCATTTTAAATGCACAAAATAACACTGATTTAAAACCTTTTTAAATATTGAGAATTTTTTTATTTGCTTCTCTACTTAATCTTTAATGCAAAAATATAAATTATTATGCAATGCTTTTAAAAAATGCATGTAATAACTTTCTTATACAAAAAATAATATTTTCTGCTGTAAGTGCATATTTTAATATTACAAATTTTAAATAAAAATTCTTCTATTTAAAATTGCTTTTATGCTTTATTTAAACTAATTACTTTATTTAATTACCCAATACCAGCATTTATTTCAATTAAAAATAATTTCTATAGTTTGGGTTATTACATAAAAAAAAGGTTTTTCTCTCTATTTAATTTTATTCGAGATTATTGCTTATATAAACAGAGGATGAAAAAAAATAATTATTCAGATATTTTGGATAATACCTTTGGAAATAAATTAAGTATATCAATTACTTTTATTCAATCTTTAGTAAATGAAGATAATTATTTTCAGAGATCCTTAGATTCCACATCATTATTATAGAGTTTAGTAATTCCAGATGTATAGGAAACAATATATAGTTTCTGAGGAATTTGGAATAATTTTTTTCGTTACCTGGATTATAGAATATAAGAGTAAATTTTCTTCGGGATTAGCTATAGACTTTTTGCTTAGTCCTATACTAATTAGTTTTCTATTTATGTGTTTAGTATCTAATTTAATCACAGATGCATTGATATCTAATTTTTTTTCAGGACTAAGCAATCTATTTAATAATATCTTAATGTTGAACAAATATGGTTTAAAGGTAGTTTGGTCTCGAAGAATGTATTTCAAATAAGCACATATTAAGTCGCTATTTTATATAAGCATTTTTTTAAAGAAAGCTGTTAATTGTACAGCAACTAAATGGGTTTTCATTTATGTAATACGCAGGAATATGCCCATGAACACATATAACATTGACATTCACAATCGTTAATTGTACGTTATAAAAGATAACATTCACTAAACCTAATGTATTTTACATTCTTCCATTTAGTAAGACTAAGTTTCTAATTATAGAAGAACTCACGTTTTCATGGTTTAGGTGTTTTTTCTACTTACACAAAGATGCAAAGTATTATTCAGTTTTATACATTTCAAAAGAGAAAACTAGAAACAGTGGTATCCGTCCATGTCATGGCCTTGCAAAAATTGTGTACTATTGGTATTATTCGTGCTGGTGGACGTGTGTACATAAAAACACTCACGAGAGAAATAAGGATACCTATGTACGTCCTGGGATCTTGTATTTTGTTTCATTGCCTTTCTATGACACCATGATAATATATGATAATCCAAACTCAAGTAATAGTGTTTGATACTCTCTATTTTATAATAGGTTTCCATTAACATATAACATTTAAATACTTTTAGTTAATATTGATAAGTACATTGATACATTTAAAATTGTACAAAAATAAAGCCTTAATCATTAATTACATAAAACTGAATTTTTCCTACGTCAAAGCAAACTATCTTGGATAAAATAGTTTCAATCCTAAATTAAAAAAAAAATTGAATGGAATTTTATTTTTGCCAGGTTACAGAGAATATAGATGTAAAATTGTTATTACTAACCGCTAGTTAATTTCGGAGCATAATGTTATAAAGGGTGTAAACTATAATTAATTTTAAAATGTAAAGATTTCAAGAAATAAAAAATTTGGTGAGAGCAGTAAAATTATTAAAATAAATCTGTCATGGAGATAATAAACTATAGTGCTGTCGAATGAAAACAACCTATATCACATTACTTGGGTATCCATAATTTTTATGATAAAGGAATGACTTAATGCTTCTCACTAACTACCGTCAATATATCATATATTTAATGTTGTTGACGTAATAAATTTAGTCTATATTTTGATTCATGAAAATAGAAAAAGGACATTTAATGTACGGCTTCAAGTCGTTAATCCATCATTCTTAGTAGAAATGTCTATATAGAAGAAGCTATATATTCTAAAATTTAAAAAAAAGTATCGACAATTTGTTCTTCGGATAAATGACAAAGTGAGAAAGAAGCATTTGATGAACGCCGTCTATATCTGTGTGTGTTTGTGAAACATTTTGCTACGCATTTAATAAATTTATTAAAACATTTACGTTTTTATCTAAGAATAAATTGATGATTGGATGAACAGAAAGCAGTGCTTTTATTGGTTTATGCATTTTGAAAAGATCAGAATTGTAGCCAACGAGGAGTCCAGTAAAAAATATAAATTGATTTCTGTTGTGATTCCGGAACTTTTTCTCTGATTTTACTAACTTAAACCACTTTAGAAAGTTGACATTTCCAAAAGGTACAGAATAATTCTGCTAATGCGATAATAGATTTACTTGACGTCTATAAAATAAGGCGTCGCATCAGTTATAAATCGCGTTGAACTATATGATGAAACTTAGGGAAATGTGTTGACAATAAAGAAAATTACTTTAAACGCGGTAAAAGGAAAATATCTTCATATAGTTTATAGTATTATTGTGTGTGTGTGTGTGTGTTTGTGTGAGGGAGAGAGAAAGAAAGAGAAATAAGACAAATCATATTTAAAAATTTCCATTAATTATCTATCAGGAATATGTAACTCATATATATGCAAAAAAATGTACTTTAAAATTAAGGATCATCTCTTCCTGATAAGATGCGAGATACATATCATTTAGTTATGAGATTTATCATTTCATAAAAACAGTTTACTATTGTATTTTGTAAAATATTGTGTCATTTTATTTGCTTTTCCATTCAAGCTACTGAATTTTAGTTTCTAGTTTTATTCATTTTAAAAAGATTTTAATATACAAATGTAGTCTATGCTTAATTAATAACATTAAATGCATTTTTTATTCATAGGAAATCACGTTTTTTTCTAAAATTAAATATCAAATAAATAATAAGCTGTATTAGAAGTTACTTCAAAACATTATTTATAAATTATCACTTTGAAATATTTTTTCGTTTCATGTTACATTCTAATATTAAACTCTACTAATATGTTTTATAATAGCTTATTTTAAAACTAAAATTGATATATATCTACAAGTTCTGTTTTTTCTGATAATAGGTACTGTTGGATTGATCGAAGAACTCATAGTCACATCATCTTTGTTGTTGCAGGTGTATTGTACTACTTTATAGATTCAATATTTTATAATGTTATCAGTCTGTACAAAATGTAGATCTAGAAATGATCATCATCCTTTTTTGTAAGGGAGTACTCATTTTTAAGACACCTAATTTAAAATAATATTTTTTAATATTCAATGAAGAAAGTAATTCATAAATTTCAAGGGGATGCTACAAATCATAAAATTTTCTATGAAGTTCTAAATATAAATTAAAGTTATGAATTGGAACAGATGTTATGAAATATATTGTAACACTTATATTTTTAATAGACCACGAACATTTCACATTTTAGGTTTTAGTTATTTAAATACTATAGAATTTAGAGAAATAAAAATATTTTTTACAAATGTGTCTGAGATCAATATTAATTGTCCCCTTAATTTGATTAGCTTAATTCTTTATCCAGAATTTTTCCTTACTCATTATATTAGAAGTACGAGTTATAAAAATTTAATACATTTTCTCTAGAAAGTATTTCAATTTTATGCAGTTTCATATCTGAAAATACTGTATGCTATTTTCTCCATATTCACTCAAAAATCTTTACACATAAACTCTAAAATGACCGCATCTTAGAAATGTCAAAGCAGTACGTTATGAGCATTTTAAAACGACATTTTTCCATTTCAAAAGAGGCTTTTTCTTGTTTATGAGTGTTATAGAATAAACGAGTATAGGAAATAGTTAAAAACAAGATAAAATGTAAACAAAAGGGTAGCCGCATTTTTCAAAAAATTATTACCATCTCTTTGAAAGCAGTACAATTCTGAGTTAATACTTTAATTTTTTTTCCTCTTTAAGTTATTTCCCCTTTAAAAGTATGTTTATATATTATGAATTATTTTCATAATACAAAGTTTTCTTCATAGCTTAAAATTATCTTTTCTGGCATAAATCAATACATTATCATTAAATGTCATTATTATTATTATTATTATTAGAGACTTTATGATATGAAATCTAGTACTCCCCTGCATGAATATTGCCGATTATTAGCCGATTATATTGCCGAGTTATTTCACCTCATAAATGCAAAATATCTGTGTTCAATAAAGTTTATAAGTTTTGTTAACATTTGGAATTATTTGTAATGCTGACTGACATCAAATATCAAGGAAATATTGCCAATTTATATAAATATATATATATATATATATATATATATATATATATATATATATATATATATATATATATATATATATATATATATATATATATATATATATATATATATATATATATATATATATATATATATATATATATATATATATATATATATATATATATATATATATATATATATATATATATATATATATATATATATATATATATATATATATATATACATATATATATATATATATATATATATATATATATATATATATATATATATATATATATATATATATATATATATATATATATATATATATATATATATATATATATATATATATATATATATATATATATATATATATATATATATATATATATATATATATATATATATATATATATATATATATATATATAGTTTAATATATATAAATTTTTTAAGACTATTATCTTAGATTTATTTAACAAACTCAAAATTACAGGATAACAAAACTAACGTTATATTACTTGGAAAATATTTAATTGTCTACACGATCAATAATTTGAAAATACACCTTGTAAAATCTTACTAAATTATACTACGGTTACTGGGCCGTGTTAAATATCATTCAAAATATTTGGAAGATATTCATCATGGAAATTGTAATGTGACATAATTTTAACTTTCAACAATGACATATTCACATATGGTAAACTTTATGATAAGTTAGAGAAAATTGTCACTTTTTGAAATTTATTTTTTAAGAGTCATTAAACAATTTATTATAACGTAATATTTTTCATATACCTAACTAGAATATTTAGTGTATTTCTGGTGTTTGAATAAATGGTAATTTATTAAACAAGATTTAACTAAGAATTGAAAAAATTATTTATTACTGTCAACGGTGTTATTTATTTTTAAGAATAAACATATATATTCACATGGATACTCCATGATATGTTAAAGGATTTTACCACATTTTAAAATTTACTTTCTTAAGATTCATTACACGATTGATTTGAACTTAACATTCTTCATATACCTAACTAGCATATTTAGTTTATTTCTGGTGTTTGAATAAATGGTACTTTATTAAACAAAGACTTAAATAAGAATTCAAAAATAATATTATTATCTACGATGTTATTTATATTTGAGAATAAACATATATATTCAATATTGATAATCCATGATATGTTAGAGGATTTTGCCACAGTTTCAAATTTATTTTTTTAAGATTCATTATATGATTGATTTTAATGTAATATTCTTCATATACCTAAATAGCATATTTAGTTTATTTCTGGTGTTTATATAGTTTGTACTTAAAAATGTTTTCTGGTGTTTATATAATTTGTACTTAGATTTAAATAAGAATTGAAAAAAATTATTTATTATTGTCAACGATGTTATTTATTTTTAAGAATAAGCATATATATTTATATATGGGATACTCCATGATAAGATAGAGGATTTTATCATATTTTAAAATTCAGTTAATTAAGATTCATTACACCAATGGTTATTACTTAATATTGTTCATATACCTAACTAGCATGTTTAGTTTATTTCTGGTGGTTATATAAATGGTACTTTATTAAACAAATATTTAAATAAGAATTGAAAAAAATATTTATTATTCTCAACTATGTTATTTATTTTTAATAATTAACATAAGAACTTATCACTGCTAATACTAGATAATTACATATATTCATCAGCGGGTATTTAAAACTGGAATAATTTCGTTAAAATTATTGAAATCTCATTCAACATTTAAAAACGTAAGTTTTCGATATACAAATTATTTAATATATAATATTCTGAAGTTATAAGAATAATTAAAATAACATACAATGAGCTTGTTAATAATATTCACATAAAGAATTCGTATTTTAGGAAAATTTAAAACATCCCATTATCAAATCTAATTGCCCAATTCAGTTGATAAAAATTATTTATTTACATCCTCTAACAGTAAATATATATATTTAACGATAATTAAAATAGGAATATAAAAATCAAAAATGTAGTATACAGACATTGTGTACTGGAAATCTAATTATTTTTATTATTCTTATATTTTAATATATTTCGCTAAAGTGTAGATTCGCTATGATGTAAACTAAATTAGATTTTATAGTTTAAATTGTATGCTATAAATAAAAATTAGTATATCATGTGTAAAGTACATTCTCAGTAAAGAATTTCCGTAAAGCCACTTTAAATAAATATGTAGTGTTATATATTAATAAAGTATTAAATTTTCAGACAGTTAATAAAAACCAAATTGTTTAGTATTAAAATGCTGTTAATCTAAATAACTATAAATTATGCTAGGTGATTTTAAGTATAATTTATTTTCTAGTGTTTTTTACATAATTCCTTAAATTGATATATATATATATATATATATATTTATATATATTAAATGAATTTCCACTTTAAACTAATATTTACAGCAAAACACAAGATTTTTGTAATAGTCATTAAACTTGTTATAGTTAATCTTATACTTCTAATAGTAGAATAATAGACTGTTACATTTTTAGCTTTGTAATGGAATATATAAATTGAGATTTATATCCTTTTAAACAAAACATATTTTTTTACTTTTCATCTATATTATATGTAATAAAATATTCTTCTAATTAAAATATACATTTATTTTCTACTTTAGTTAGCTAATGCATTTTAAATAATATTTGTTATAGTTGTTTTACCTTAAATTTCCAAATTACAGAATTTTAAACGTACAAGTATATTTTAGCTAAATTATTGTTAACCCTATATTTAGTTCTGAACATTTCCTAGCAATTTTGAACGTAACTCTTAATTGGAAACTTAATTCTTGAGAAATTGTTCGCAAGTACTTAATCAATAATTAGTCACTCTACCTTTACTCCAAGTGTCTATTAACTTAATAAATATAATGTAGTTAAACAATGTTCATTCGGTGTTTTATATTTATTAAGCACGTTTAGAGCAAAATTTAAGTAACTGAAATATGATTAATGTTAATAAACTCCTGTTAAAATAAATTACGTAAATTTCAATTTACTTTTTTATTAAAATCTCATTAAAAAAATCATTAGCTGCATTAAAAATTTGTAGCTGAAATTTATGGTAGGTGATTTGAAGCACCTGCTTCAGATTATAAACTATATTATTTCTTTATTTTTCAGTTACGTTACACTATACAAGGCATATGTTTAAGACATATAATTTTACTACCACAAAATAACTCTTCTCATATATTAAAGTTATTAAATATAATATAGTAGACTTTGTATTTAATATTTAATATACTATACTTGAATGAAACTCTTAAAAGCGTTACAAAATACCAGTTTTTAATTTGGGGGATAAATCTCCATTAACATTATATTCACTTTTACAAAAAAATAAAATTAAAAATTTTAAAATCATACAGATTCCACATACATACTAATCATTCAAATTAATTTTTGTTTACATTTTGACAAAGTACTGACCTTAAACAGGAAATGGTATATTAGAATAGACTAGTTTTTTGTAATTATATTACAACCTGTATAACACTTTTAATGTGACGATTTCTATAAGATAATCACTGTTACACTCAGAAACTAGTGCACATCCTGAACGATGAATTCTTTAACTCGTATTGTTTTAAAATTTGACAGAAATTAAAAGACAAATATTCCTAGGTGTAATCTAATATTATTAAATTTTATCTAACATTAAAAAGATATTCATTTGGTTTTAACGTTTTATTTAGACGATTTTAGAACTTTTTAATCATTTAAACCTACTTTATATGATTTATGATTCTTAATCTACTTTATGATTCTTAATCAACAGTATATTCTTAACAAATATTTTCAAGCATCTTGAAAGAAGAAATTAAATATATTTTATAACGGATATCTGATTTGTATATCGTTATTTCCCAAGCTTTTTAATTTTTAGTTAAATTTCTGCCATGAGTTTTTGATACCTATAATAAGAATATGAACATATGTAGGATTTATATGATAATATAAATCCTATAAATGTGGAATGTATCAGTAGAAAAGATTATGTTTTTCTGTTTTTAGTACATAGGATTGTCTTTTTGTGTTTGGATACTACTAGACTCTAGATTAGATCAATAGATTGTCATATCATTCTGTCTATACTATATATATATATATATATATATATATATATATATATATATATATATATATATATATATATATATATATATATATATATATATATATATATATATTCTAATACATATTTGGCAGTGAAATTTCTTACTTATTTTTATATATTAAATGAAAAGTTAAATGCTTATATTGTATAGTTGTTTCAATTGCAGCATTGCGTATTTCTTTGGTTTATTAGATAAATATTTATTGTAAAATAAAAAAGTCTACGTAATACAACTGGTGCATCCTTTTCTAGTGTTATAAACTCAAGGATAAGATCGTCAAAGCCGATAAATATATTTTCATATGGTTTAAAATAATTGAAATTAAAATATAGAAAAAGTATAATGCATGTTAGATTTAGCCTAGCAGTATCATTTGAAAATTTGGAGTACATTGTGACCACCAACATATTTCACTTCTCTGAGCCACCATTATCGAACATGGTAGATCTTAGGCCGACTCGAGCCCCAAACCCCTAAATCAAGTTACTATTCGTTTCCTTTGCCAACTGAGCCATCATGGCTTGTGTGATATTTAAAACTTTATATCTAATGTACATCATAACATAATTAGACAGCCAAACGGTTAAAAAATATTTATGATAGAAGTCATTATTTGTATAATTTTTAAACATATTTCATCTTTAAATATTTCTTCTCAAAAATCCCAGTAAGATGAATTTAAGACATAGTTCGCCAATCCGCTTCTGTTTACGCATAAAATATTTATCCTTTTCAAATAAAACTTAATTTAAAGCAAACAGTGGCACTAATCCATTACACCTACGAAATTCTGGCGCTAAAATAGGAAATCTAACTCAATTTCATCTTTAACCTTTAAAGATTCTCATTTATTTCTGCCAAAGAAATGATTAAGAAGTTCTGTATGTATCACATCATCTGACAAGAACAGATTTCATTCATTTTCCTCGTGTTCTTTGTAATCACAAAAGTACACTAGATCTTACCATATTTATTAAAGTTCATACTAATTCACTGAAATAAACCGAGAATGAGACAGCTATTACATACACATACTAATTTTAAAATGATGAGCTTAAATATTAAAAGCAGTTTATAATAAATTAAATGTTTCACATACCAAAGTGTAGAAAACGGTAATTTACCATTTAATTTATAAAAAATACAATATTAGGTTTTAGTTGGTTTTATTCATTTTCCAGACAGTATTCCTATTAGGTTATTTTTAAAAGCTATTAACGCTTATATAGAAAAAAAACATTCATCAACATTTAACATTTAGGGTTTTTGTATCTTAAAAAATTACGTTTTAGGTTTAAATACTTTGTATTTTTATTTTAATATTGATATAAAAACATTTTAAAAAATATTGATTTTTATAGACTAAAAAATGTTTTATCCTAAGTTGTTCCTTGAAAATAGTAATAAATATGACAAAATATATTTATAAATTAAATTTTTCACAATAAAAATTTACATGATTATATTTTCTTTCATGTCTAATAATTATTTACTACTAGTAGTGTTTCTTTATATTAGTATATTAATGAAAAATTTTTTCATGTTCATTAATGATTACCTAGCATAATACTATATATTGTGCTTCAATTTTTTTGTCTTTACTAGGCCAGTATTTTTTATGAGACATAGGATAAATGTACACATTATAACATCAGAAACTTTCTTTTCATAGTATAAATCACTCATTTTAATTACTCATTTTAAATTTAATCTGATACACGGACGAAAAAAAAAACGGGTATAGTTATGAGTATGCAAATAGAGATAAGGAACCAATCAGAATACGGAAACGTCTATATAAGACTACAAGTGTCCGGCAGAGTTGTTAGATCGATTACAACTGCTACAATGACATGCTATCAAGATTTGAAAGTGGTGTTACAGTTGGCGCACTAGAGATAGGATATAGAATTTCCGAGACAGTGATGACATTTCGATTATCCCGTAAAACAATTTCACACGAGTGTTCCGTGAGTATCAGGAATTTAGTAGAACATCAAATTTCTGACATCAGTGAGGATGGCAAAAGATTGTGCAAGAATGGAACGAATGATGACTAGAAAGAATCATTAGAAGTGACAGAAATGCAACCCTTCCGCAAATTGCTGCATATTTCAATGCTGGGCCATCAACAAGTGTCAAAGTGCAAACCATTCAAAGAAACATCATCGTTATGGGCTTTCAAAGCCAAAGTACCCCTCATGTACCCCTGACGACTGCACGACACAATTATTTACGTCTAGCTACCATCGAAATTGGAATGTTGGTGACTGGAAACATGTTATCTCATCTGACGAGTCCTGTTTCATATTGTATCGAGTTGATGGACGTGTACGGGTGTGGAGACAATTTAATGAATCCATGGACCCTGCAGGTCACATGGGGGACTGTTAGAGCTGTTAGTGGCTCTGTGAGGTATGGAACTAGTGCAATTGATGGGGGATACCTGCTATTTGTGTATACGAAACTGGCAGGTGAAACGTACAAAAACGTCATGTCTGATCACGTGCACCCATTCATGACCTTTGTGGATCCAGATGGACTTAAGGAATTTCCCGGAGGACAATGCAGGACATCCCTCGTTAGAGAGGATCCAGGAATAATCTTCTGACTTTAAACACATCCGTCACTAAAATCCCCAGATATGAGCAATACTGAGCTTATGTAGGATGCCATGAAACGTTCTGTTCAGAACACCTAACACTGTTAGGAATTGATGGATTCCACGGTTAATTTATGGGGAATTTATGGATTTCATGGTTTCCGTTACCTGCAGCACTACTTCAGACATTAGTCGAATGTATACTACTTCTCGTTGCTACACTTCTGTCTGGTCTTACAAGTCTGGAGCCTTACAAGTGTTTTTAATGCATAATGTACCATTTTACATTTTTCTTAAAGTGGACAAAATTATTAATATCAAATATTATTTTCTATTTGTTTAATTTAACATTTTATGGTATTTAAATAGATAGAAAATAATTATATACTAAATTGCAATATAACAGAACGTAATATAACAATATTTTCTAATACTCAATTAAATATATTTAAAAATAATAAATATTTATAATTTTGTCTACGTGTGTTTGATTAAGTCACATTTTTTTCTCATATAACAAAATTAAAATGTACCATTAATTCACTCCCTTTTGTCCAAATGTTACCTAACTCGTAAAAATTAAAAATTTATTCAGTAAAATTTATCTTAAGAGAATATTATTATTTAATATATTTTCAAATGAATCATATAAAACTTCATAGTGATTAATTCTATCAAGTTTTAAATTAATTCAGACAAATAATTCAAATTTGCCTTTAGAATCTTAAATGTCTACAATTCAAGATTTGTTAAAGTATTTTATATGTTATAAAATTTGTTGAAACTCTTAGGTAAACGAAACTGCTAGTTAAGTCAACACTGTCTTGTTGGCACACAATTTTGTAAATGATGTTTTCTTTATTTCAATGCTGTTTTTATGTTTCAAAATAAATGTTAGCATGACCATTAGAAAATGTTTTCCGGAAAACCTGAAAACTAATTTGATTATTTTTTACAGATAATTAAAGATATGAATAAGTGCTTTATTTAAAAGAATTGTCGAATTTGAAAAATGTACGAGTTATTATTGAGACATAACCAGGTAATTAAGAGTTTATTAACTCTTTTAAAAATATATTGAAGTGAATTAAAGTGATTAAATTTCTGGAAATATAAAAACAAGCTAAACATTTTTTTAAAAATGAAACTAAGTAGGTAAACTAAAAGAGATGCATTTAATACTTAAATAAAAGAAATATTTTAGGTTATTGTTTCAATAAGAGGGAAAATACATATATAATTTAATTTTATATATACATTACTATAAATATCATTTGATATCTTCATCCAGAAATATAAATTTCGTTCTTTTAAGTCTATAGTTTAATTTCAGAAGTTACATATATTCCTTATTGAACTTTACATATATTCTTTATAAAATGAGCAATACTTGAGACTAAATTTTACATTCAGTTCTTATTTATATTTTACTAATCAATTAGATAAAGATTCACTGTCAGCTTAGTTTATTTAGAAGCATCATTAATGCATTAAACTTAAGTATAAATTTATCCAAGTGGGAGAGTGAATTATGTATGCTTCATTTTATTTCCATTTAAATGCGATTAAAAAAGACGACTGCTTACAGAGAATGAATTTGCATAACAATTTTTATTCATGACAATTTTATGGATATTTTAGAGCTAAGTTAAAAATGCATGCTTTTTATCTTATTATAAAATTCACTTTAAGTTTTTAAGCCCTCGAGACGTATTTTTCTATCTGATGTTTTCGCGTCTGTCACAAAATTTCCATTTAAATTCGTTGTTTAACATCGTAAAAAAAAACTCGCTTGAATACGAAAAAATCTAGCAAATTTCAGCGCTGAATAATCCGCGACAAATGGTTCTTAAACTTGAAGCGAATGACAGAATTTTTTTTCTCGCACGCTAAGAGGATTAAGATATTAAAAACAAATATGGCAAATTTTGTAGCTT
>CM063505.1:28348111-28375611 GCA_032207245.1 Pardosa pseudoannulata | reverse complement strand
AAAGAATAAGAGAAAGAGAAGTAAGAAAAACAAAATGGATATGGATTTGCCAAAAATGAACATTTCATGTTTTCTAAATCTCATTTTGAAAGAACAAGAAACATATCGATAAGAGTTATTCTAGTGTGACAGATTAATTTATTTTTATCGCGTAAAATTTATGACACACAACATAAAAAAGTAAAATGATGGATTAGTTTAATAATTACCTCGCTGACATTTTTTGGTCTCTGAGTTTAATCCAGTGTTGTATTATTTCTTTTCTTCACTTACACTACATTTTTTATTTTATTGGATATAAAAAGACATATGCTTCCTTAATGTAGGTCACGTAGAAAATGCGAATCATTCTCGACCGATTGCAAAGAGACTATTTATTATTAAATTATTGTATAACTTGAAAGTTTAAAAACAATGCATATAAACTTGTTTTTTAATGTTTCTTTTGTTACATTTAGTTAAATATAAAAATGGTATTATACTTTATCTTTCACATATGTTAACATATAAAAACTATATAATTTTTTTAAAATCTATATAAATAATGTATTTTATTTCCCGATTAAAACAATAGCTATATACAAAGTGTCCCTGAAGTCGGTGTACAAAATTGTAGGGGAGGTAGAGAACATTGTGAGGAGCCAAAATGACATAGGAAAGCATGGGCGGAAAGCAATAGGTGGCGCTATACGCGACCTCTCAAGATCTCCACGTGTGGTTTCCTCAGTTCAGACACAGACAGCGTGCGATGAACGTGAATAATTTTACGAAAGCCAAGATGGCAGATATCCATTTCATCTAACGTCTAGACAAAGGAAATGAACGTGCTGCTGTTCAGTTGTATCGGGAAAGGTATCCAACGAGGCGGCAACCGAATCATCAAATGTTCAACTGGGTGCATCAGAACCTAGCGGAACATGGATCCTTCAGAGCCACGATTTAACGTTCTGGACAGCCACGAACATCACGAACACCCGTATTCGAAGAGGGTGTGTTCGTGATCATTTGGACGGGAGATTTCCAAACAGGTGGATTGGGCGTGGTGGCCCCCTCGTTTGGCCTTCCAGATCCACTGATGTATCTGTTCTGTATTTTGTTTCTCTGGGGTGCCATGAAGAGCCTTGTGTATGACATGTCCGTTAATTCTGCAATGTACCTGGTGGCATGGATATATATTTATGATTCTACGATCCGTGATACGCCCGGCATTTTCGAAAAGTCCTCCAACCATGTCGCATCGGTGTCGTGCGTGCATTCATGCCAATGACAGCAATTTCTAACACCTCCTGTAATACTTTTTATTCATTATTATTGTTGTTATTTTATAATAAAGGGTTTTACACTACATTCTGTGTGTGTGTCCTTATTGTCTTTGTGTCTCTTTATCTCGTAATGGTTACGTTACCGCCTATGATTTCTTATGTAATTATGACTCCTCACGAATTTCTCTTCCTCCCCTCCAAGTTTGTACACGGACTTCGGGGACACCATGTATATATATATACATATATATATATATATATATATATATATATATATATATATATATATATATATATATATATATATATATATATATATATATATATATATATATATATATATATATATATATATATAATATATATATATATATATATATATGTATATATATATGTATATATATATATATATATATATATATATATATATATATATATATATATATATATATATATATATATATATATATATATATATATATATATATATATATATATATATATATATATATATATATATATATATATATATATATATATATATATATATATATATATATATGTATATATATATATATATATATATATATATATATATATATATATATATATATATATATATATATATATATATATATATATATATATATATATAATATATATATATATATATATATATATATATATATATATATATATATATATATATATATATATATATATATATATATATATATATATATATATATATATATATATATATATATATATATATTATATATATATATATATATATATATATATATATATATATATATATATATATATATATATATATATATATATATATATATATATATGTATATATAATATATGTACATATATATATATATATATATATATACATATATATACATATATATATATATATATATATATATATATCTATACATACATATATATATATATATATATATATATATATATATAGATATATATATATACACATAAATACTCCTCATCCAACTATTCACCTAAAAGATGATGATAATGACAAAAGATAAAAGTAAAATTACTCAACACTGCAATATTTTATTTCTTCTGCAAATAAGATGTATGATTCTAGATAAGATGGGTTGTATATTTTTTTTTCGAAAAGAAGGGACTGTCACATTTCTGATGAATGTGGTGTTGTTATTTTAGAATTTTTGTTGATAAAAGAATTAATTCTTTACAAAGGAGCTACATGTAATATAATTCCTAGTAGAACTACAGATATCCTACACAATTATATGATCCATTTTGTTTTACATTCCCTAACTTTCTCGTAAGTATTACAAAATAAGGTTATTTTAAGGCTATTCTTTGACTTTAAACAACCAATGAGGTTAATGAGACACTGTAAATCATCATAGAGCTTGCAAATGAGAATTTGTCACTCATGTATATTTTTAGGTAATATATTTTCAGTAACATATATCTGTGTATTCAGTTCAAATTATGGCTATTTTGTACACAGTACATATTATTAATTGCTATGTTTATGTTCCAGAGATATTTGTAATTTTGTTTGAAATTTTTTATGAATCTTTTTATACATTTGTAAAAATTCTATTGATACATATAATTATATATTTTCTGTAATTTTTGTTTGATTTTTTAATCAAATTATTTGTATATTTGCATATTTTGCATTTTTGTTTTACATCACATTAATCAAAATACTCAGTCGTTGCAGTAAAACATTTTTTCCTTATGATGTTAAATAGCAGTTACATCGTTTTAAATTACTTTACATAAGACCTCTGTGTTGTAAAATTGCTCTAATCGTGCACAAATCTTAACTTTAAATCTTATTTATTATATACATAGATTTAAAAGATATTTTAAAATTATATGTTTTATGTATATTTCATGTGTCAGTGGTATTTTTGTAAAGCATTATACATGTCTGTAAAAATATTTTCAAATGTAATATAATTTCGCATGTGTTAGATATAATTAGCTGATATTATATGTTGTATAAATAAGCTCATTGAATACTATGTATTCTTTCTTCCCATCAATACTTTCAAAATTAACAGACTTTTTAGCAAGAAAAAGATTACTCTTTTTAAAAACATTTCACTTCTGATTTTATTTAGCTAATAAAACCTATTTACATTACTTTTTATAAGGATTTTATGTTAGAAAATGTATTAAACAGAAAAAATATATCAATGTTTTCTTA
Organism: Pardosa pseudoannulata; assembly: GCA_032207245.1. Taxonomy (NCBI): domain Eukaryota; kingdom Metazoa; phylum Arthropoda; class Arachnida; order Araneae; family Lycosidae; genus Pardosa; species Pardosa pseudoannulata. The sequence goes on along the minus strand of CM063505.1, from coordinate 28,372,119 downwards.
TGTCATTTCTTTCTATATTTACAAATTAACTTTAATTATTTTTCATTCCATATTTTATAATATTAATATGTAATCATATGCATTTATATAAACAAATTTCATAATTTGTACCTAAAAAATATCCTGTTTTGATACTCGTAACAATATATTTTCAGAAGCATAAAATATTTACTATGAATTGTTTCTAAATTTAAAAATAAATTTTCTTACATTGGTAAAGTCACATAATGATAAAATTTGAAAATATGTATTGGGTTAAAATTTCAAGCATATCCCACGCAAATCTAAATGCTACCAAATATCCAAATTCAATTTTATTGATGTCATAAAATATGTCATTTTTTCTTCCCAATTTTTGAAATATCGCATTGCACATTCGCATTTTTGAATGTCACAAAATCAAAACAAAACAAGTCTGTTTCGAATAAACTTCAGGATAACCTCTCCTTACCACGAAAAATGCTGGATAAAAAAATCTCTCAGAATAAATCTAAATCGATGACTTTCAGAATTATCTTTCAGGATATGATTTTAGGAAAAATTGAAAAACTCGTGTATCTAAACGATTTTACTCTCTATTTTTCTTATTGATAACAGTTGAGATATTTTTGGATACCGTGTGTCCGGAGTCTTTTGCAGAGGCATTTGCAGAAGATTTCAATAAGATAGGACTATTTTCTGATACAGGAAAGAAAAAAGTGAAAATATTGATTTTAGTAATAAAATGGGCATATAGATCAAAAGGATTGACACAAAATATGTTGAAATACGTGTAAATTTACTTTTTGAACATTCATCATATATCCAAATATTTCTGTTCCAAAAATACACTGATCCAGGGTGCAGAAATAAGATATTTTCAAAATGCGACAAAATACGTTATAGAATTATTTGCTATAACATTTCTTTTTTAATTTATTTTTTCATTCTAACAATAAATGAAAGCTATATATCAGGTGTATGATGTCATGAGTTTTAATATCCTCAAAAGAAAATTAGAAGAAATTTTCAAAAGCTAAAATATTGTTTTATTGCCTGACTTAATATCTTTAAAGTATTAATGTTTCAAATATTTTAAATATATTATTTAATAAAATTAATTTCAAAATTCAACACATTATTTTTTAAAAATATTTATCATTATTTCTAAAATGAAGTTTATTATATTAGATAGAATTGAAGATTGTAGGCATTTTTTTCTTAACTTGGTACCGTTTTAAAATTTTTATTTTAAGTATTACAGTAGGCATTATAATTAATTCAAATTTTGTAATCCAGTTTAAGCGTATTCAAGAAATTAAAATTTATTTGAACTGACAATTTATGTAAAGTTTAAAATTGTATTGTTTTAGTAATTTCCTTAATTTAAATATATGGCACATTTTTATGTATTTAGAAATTAACTTTAATTCTTTTCCTTTACCTATATTTTAAAATTCCAATTAGATCATATGCGTTAATATAAAACACATTCCATAATTATTAGTTCAAGAGTATCATACTTTGATATTCCTGAAAAGTATTTTCAGTGGCATAAAATATTTACTACGGATTGTTCCTAACATTAAAAAGAAATGTTCCTGCATTGATAAAATCACATAATTATAAAATTTGAAAATATGTATTGTGTTAAAATTTCATGCATATCCCACTCAAATATAAATGCTACCAAATAACAAAATTCAATTTTATTGATGTCATAAAATATGTCTTTTTTTCTTTCCAATTTCTGAAATATTGCATTGCACATTCGTATTTTTGGATGTCACAAAAATCAAAACAAGGCGAATCTGTTTCTAAAAAACTTCAGGATAATCTCTCCTTACCACGAAGAATGTTAGATAAAAAAAATATCTCAGAATAAATCTAAATCGATGGCTTTCTCTCAGAGTTATCGTTCAGGATACGATTTTAAGAAAAATTGAAAAACTCGTGTACCTAAACGATTTTACTCTCTTTTCTTATTGATAACAGTTGAGATATTTTCGGATACCGTGTGTCCGGAGTCTTTTGCAGAGGCATTTGCAAAAGATTCTTTTTCGTTACATATATTTTAAAGTTCGAAGTAGATCATATGCTTTAATATAAAAAACATTCCATAATTATTAGTTCAAGAGTATTAAGAGTACTTAGATACTCCTAAAAATATTTTCAGTAGCATGAAATATTTACTACGAATTGTTTCTAACTTTAAAAAGAAATTTTACTGCATTGATAAAATAACATTATGATAAAATTTGAAAATATGTTTTGGGTTAAAATTTCATGTATATCCCACTCAAATCTAAATGCTACCAAATAACAAAATTCAATTTTATTGATGCCATGAAATATATCTTTTTTTCTTTCCAATTTCTGAAATATTGCATTGCACATTCGTATTTTTGAATGTCACAAAAATCAAAAAAAGGCAAGTCTGTTTCGAATAAACTTAAGAATAATCTCTCCTTACTACAAAGTATATTTTGGATAAAAAAAATATCTCAGAATAAATCTAAATCGATGGCTTTCTCTCAGAGTTATAGTTCAGGATATGATTTTAAGAAAAATTGAAAAACTCCTGTTCCTAAATGATTTTACTCTCTCTCTCTCTCTCTCTCTTTTTATTGATAACATTTGAGATATTTTTGGATACAGTGTGTCCGGAGTCTTTTGCAGAGGCATTTGCAGAAGATTTCAATAAGATAGGACTATTTTCTGATACAGGAAAGAAAAAAGTGAAAATATTGATTTCAGTTATAAAATGGGCATATAGATCCAAAGGATTGACACAAAATATGTTCAAATGCTAGTAGATTTACTTTTTGAATATTCGACAAATTTCCAAATATTTCTGTTCATAAATTATACTGATCTGAAATAAGGTATTTTTAAAATACTATAAAATGTTATAGAATTCTTTGTTATATCATTTATTATTTAATTTATTTTTCCTTCTAACAGTATATGAAAGTTATTCATCAGGTGTATGACATTATGAATTTTAATATTATCAAAAGAAAATTTGAAGACTTTTTCAAAAATTAAACTATTCTTTTATTGCCTGGTTGAATATCTTTACAGTATTCATTTTTCAAATGTTTCAAATATATCTTTTAAAAAATTACTTTCAAAATTCATCATAGGATTTAAAAAAAATATTCATCATTATTGATAATATGAAGTTTACTATATTAGATAGAATTGAAGATTGTAGGCTTTTTTTACTTGATACAGTTTAAAAATTCTGAATTTATTAAGTGTTAAAGTAGACATTATATTTAATTGAAATTTCAGATTCCACCTTAAGCATATTCAATAAATTAAATTTATTTTCAACTGCCTATTTATGTAAAGTTTAAAATTGTAATGTTTTATCAATTTCCTAAATTCTTGTTACATTAATTTCCTTAATTTAAATATATGGAACATCTTTATATATTTACAAATTGACTTTAAATCTTTTTCGTTACATATATTTTAAAATTCGAATTAGATCATCTACCTTAATATAAAAAACCTTTCATAATTATTCGCTCAAGTGTACATACTTTGATACTCTTAAAAAATATTTTCAGTAGCATAAAATATTTACTACGAATTGTTTCTAACTTTAAAAAGAAATTTTCCTGCATTGATAAAATCATATAATGATAAAATTTGAAAATATGTATTAGGTTAAAATTTTCTGCATGTCCCACGGAAATCTAAATGCTACCAAATCTCAAAATTCAATTTTATTGATGTCATAAAATATGTCCTTGTTTCTTTTCAATTTCTGAAATATTGCATTGCACATTCGTATTTTTGGATGTCCCAAAAATCAAAACAAGGAAAGTCTGTTTCGAATAAACGTAAGGATAATCTCTCCTTACCACGAAGAAAGCTGGGTAAAAAAAATCTCTCAGAATAAATCTAAATAGGTGAATTTCTCTCAGAGTTATCGTTCAGGATATGATTTTAGGAAAAATTGAAAAACTCGTGTACCTAAACGATTTTACTCACTCTCTCTCTCTTCTGATTGATAACATTTGAGATATTTTTGAATACCATGTGTCCGGAGTCTTTAGCAGAGGCATTTGCAAAAGATTTCAATAAGATAATACTATTTTCTGATACAGGAAAGTAAAAAGTGAAAATATTGATTTCAGTGATAAAATAGGCATATAGATCAAAAGGATTGGCACAAAATATGTTGAAATGCGTGTAGATTTACTTTTTGAATATTCGACAGATTTACAAATATTTCTGTTCAGAAGATATACTGATCCAGGGTGCAGAAATAAGGTAAAATACGATAAAATACATTATAGAATTGTTTGATATAACATTTATTTCTTGATTCTAACAATAAATAAAAGTTATAATATCAGGTGTATTACCCTATAAATTTTAATATTATCAAAAGAAAATTTGAAGGCATTTCCAAAAGCTAAACTATTGTTTTATTACCTGACTTAATATCTTTACAGTATTCATTTTTCAAATGTTTAAAATATATTATTTAATAAAATTACTTTCAAAATTCAACACATGATATTTTCAAAAAATATTCATCATTATTTCTAATATGAAGTTTACTATATTAGTCAGAATTGAAGATAGTAGGCTTTTTTTTCACTTGGTACAGTTTAAAAATTCTTAATTTATTAGGTATAAGAGTAGACATTATATTTAATTGAAATTTCAGAATCTAGCTTTAGCGTATTCAAATATAATTTTTTTTAAGTCCCTTTCATGTTAAATTTAAAATTGTAATGCTTTATCAATTTTCTAAATTCTTATTTTATTAATTTCCTTAATTTAAATATATGGCACAACTTTACGTATTTATAAATTAACTTTAATTCTTTTTCGTTACATATATTTTAAAGTTCGAAGTAGATCATATGCTTTAATATAAAAAACATTCCATAATTATTAGTTCAAGAGTATCAAGAGTACTTTGATAGTCCTAAAAATATTTTCAGTAGCATAAAATATTTACTACGAATTGTTTCTAACTTTAAAAAGAAATTTTACTGCATTGATAAAATCACATTATGATAAAATTTGAAAATATGTTTTGGGTTAAAATTTCATGTATATCCCACTCAAATCTAAATGCTACCAAATAACAAAATTCAATTTTATTGATGCCATGAAATATATCTTTTTTTCTTTCCAATTTCTGAAATATTGCATTGCACATTCGTATTTTTGAATGTCACAAAAATCAAAACAAGGCAAGTCTGTTTCGAATAAACTTAAGAATAATCTCTCCTTACTGCGAAGTATATTTTGGATAAAAAAAATATCTCAGTATAAATCTAAATCGATGACTTTCTCTCAGAGTTATCGTTCAGGATATGATTTTAAGAAAAATTGAAAAACCCCTGTACCTAAACGATTTTACTCAATCTCTCGCTCTTTTTATTGATAACATTTGAGATATTTTTGGATACCATGTGTCCGGAGTCTTTTGCAGAGGCATTTGCAAAAGATTTCTATAGGATAGGACTATTTTCTGATACCGGAAAGAAAAAATTGAAAATATTGATTTCAGTAAGAAAATGGGCATATAGATCAAAAGCATTGCCTCAAAATATGTTGAAATGCGTGTACATTTACTTTTTGAATATTCGACAGATTTCCAAATAATTCTGTTCAGAAAATATACTGATCTAAAATAAGGTATTTTTAAAATACGATAAAATACGTTACAGTATTCTTTGCTATAACATTTATTATTTGATTTATTTTTTCCTTCTAACAGTACATGAAAGTTATATATCAGGAGTATGACCTCATGCGGTTTAATATCCTCAAAAGAAAATTAGAAATGATTATCAAAACCTAAAATATTGTTTTATTGCCTTAATACCTTTATAGTAATTATTTTTTAAATGTTTTAAATATATTCTTTGATAAAATTACTGTCAAAATTCAACACATGATTTTTTTAAAATATTTATCATCATTTCTTATATAAAGTTTATTATATTTGATAGATTCCAAGACTGTAGACACTTTTTTACTTAGTACCGTTTCAAAATTTTTATTTTATTTTAAGTATCAAAGTAGGCATTATAATTAATTCAAATTTTGGAATCCAGTTTAAGCGCATTCAAAAAATTAAAATTTTTTTGAGCTGCCGATTTATTTAAAATTTAAAATGTTAATGTTTATTTCTAAATTTGCTTTCAAGATCTAATTTTTTTGCCTTATAAAAATTTTAAAATCTCCTTAAAGCATTTTACAATTAATGCGCATGTTTTTTCAGATACTTTTAGAATTAAATTCTTACTTCTTTTATTTAACCTTCAGATAAATAACAAAGATATTTTTATATCACTGCATACATTAATTCGATTGAACATTAATTAGAAATAAACAACTAATGCCCAGTATTATTATACACATTGTCGTAAACCTGTTTAATAATGCAATAATTCTTACATTCACACTTAACCTTTTTGTTCTCCTATATATCACATATCGTAAAATCCCCTAACACTTCAATTGCTTCTATATCACTTGTAACACACAAATATAGAACATATAAAATCATATTCATACAATATTACTTGCTGTGTATCGTATACAAGTATGCAGAACATTTGATGTATAAATAATATGCATTGTACAACAAGTAACAATGCTTAAGTACTAGTTATTATACAGCAATTGTTATCATTTGGTAAAGAAAACCATTAAAAGTTAAATCATATTTTTATATTCAAATATTGGACAAATGTTTTCAAATAGTTCATGTGTGTGTATAAAATGAGAACAATAATTTTAAATCATATATTTATTTAACTAATTTGATCGTATTTGTTGATGAATTTATGGATATACATTTTTTAATAAAAATAGTTAAATATAGTTGATTAAGAATAACAATAGTTCATAATAGTTGATAATAATACTTGAATAGGATTAAAAAGAAAATTATTAAAATAATGTACAAATTTAAACAATGTATGTAAAAACCTAACTAATTAGAAGTAATATTTAATACTAAACTAAGAATCTACATATAAATTAAAAACAGGGAGTGAAAAAATATTTTAATATGCAATATACAGAACGTAATTTTATAAATTAATTTTAGGCTGGTCTCTAGTTTTGTATACCTCTGCCATTAAAAGAAATAGTTATGTAATTTTAAATCCAATCGTTATATATATTTGTAACAGCATTACTTATATTGAAAGGGTGAATGTAGGTATATATTAGAAATTTGTTTAAAAACATCTTTTTGTTTTTTAAAGTAACTAATTGTATTTCGTATTCAAACAAGTTATAGATATTAAAGTTTTTTTGTGATATCATTAATAAGAAAAAACTTATCTTACCTATTAAGATCAGGGCAAATTTCAAAAGACAGTTTTAATTAATATTTCTAAACCTTAATTAACAAATGTTAATTACTTATTGGAGAATAATGAAGAGGAATATTTTTTGTAGTATGGTACAAAAATTAGCTAAAATGTAAAATAAATGATTACAAAATTAATTTATAAAATAATCTTCTGGGAAATATGTTACTTATATTTTATTTCGACTATTTCATTTCTTATCACAAATAAAATTTTTGTAAGTAGGTTTTGTATATTTCAAACATACAAATTTTTATTTATAAGATAACATCATGATAGAAATTAATTATATCGAATGAGACTACTCATCAATTAACAAATACGATTTAATACATAGAAATTAGTTCTCTTCGAGAAATATATTTCAGTAAAAGAAAAATTCAGCAAAAATACGAGCTGTTTCTCCTACTACTTTAAATTAATAAAATGTATTTTTCTGACAACAAATATGTTTTTCATCATTCAACTACGAAACTGAAGAAGATTAATTGATATATATTCTTATATAAGGTAACTTTCCACTGTGTTTATCGCAGTTTTTTGTTGCAACTAAAAGTTTTCAGTATTTTAAAAACAAAAAGCTGATAAAAATTTAATAGAAATTATTTATTTATGCACTTTTTAAGGTATGTAATGGGAAATATCCGCTATGATATGGATAGTTTTCGAGATTAATATTTCATTCCTTTAAACATGAAATTCATTTTCTGTAATTTCTTTTAATTTCTTTTTCTTATAATTTCTGTCACTATCAATTAGATAATATTCCAAAAATCTATACAGTGAAGATAAAATGTATTAAATTTATAATTATGTGGGAATTTTAGATAACTTCATTTTACTTTAAGATTTTTAACAAAAAGTTTGTTTAAAAATATATATTTTATGTATCCATATATATTACAGCACTAACAATGTAGCCAATTATAGTAATCCGAATATTATACAATTTAGTGAAAGAACATAAAATACATATATAATTACTAAGAAACAAAAATACTTTTAATATGCTTATAAACTATCAATGACTGCATAAAATCAGTCAAATTTTTAAAGCAGTTAAACATCTACTTTAGAAAAAAACAATGTTTAATTAGCATTTAAATAATCGTTACAATTAAATAGTACACTAATAAACTGGAATTTCAACACAAATCTAATTTTAATTATTTCTTAATCAAATTTTTAAACATGGAACTAAATTATACAATTAAAACATTTATTTGATATAATATAAGATTTTTTTTATTCTTTTAGAAATTCTTATGTATGCTTGTAGCCTTAATATATATCACGCATCATTAGAGACAATATTTTATATTCTAATAAATGTACGATATCTCAAATAGCTTATTTTTAATTTCCTTTATACTATTTTATGTATCAAATAATGTTTTTATTTATAATGACTGTTTTCTAACAACTATATTGTATTAAAGAGAGACTCTAATTTAATACACACATTTAGAAAAAAAAGTGCTAGGCAAGTATTTGATAATGAATTAAATTTTAAAGCAGGAATATGTTAGAAGAGAAAAAAAAGAGTTGATTTTTTCATATTTTAGTATTTTTTCTATTTATAGATCTATTATAAATCTAATACGGTTCTAAAGATATTAGTTTAATTAGAAATTTGTTTAGAAGAATTTCACATCAGCACTGGGATTGAGATCCAAGTAGTTTTCAAGAATTGATTGCATCTTAGACGTTCGACTATCCCTAAGAAAATAGCTTAGCTTATATATATATAAAGTTGAATTTTTATGAGTTATAGTAAGTTATTTATAAGCATATTATATAATTTACCATATTACACAAAATACCAGTCGTAAAAATACCGATAAGTATATTTTAATATTTTTTAATATTTTTAAATAACATTGCAAACATTAAGCATATCTGAAATTGACTTTGCAATTTTTCTTCATTTTAAAGGAGTTATCTTAATTTTGTGTAATTGCTGATAGTGACTAAATAAAAGACATCATAAAAACAACTAGGTCCTTAGACTAAATCAATAAATATAACAAATATTAATGGATTAAAATTTCAATAATACAAATTTATTATTTCACTGACATAGCTACACTTTAACATAATGCTCATTCAGATTTAGTTTTTATATTTTCCTCCTATCTAACTCTTAACCTTATTTCTGTATTTATTTTAGCGCAGTGCAATAACTTACTTTTATGCGTAATACATTGTAGTAAAAGAGGCGATATCACTGTTACAATAAACATCTGTTTTCCTCTTTTGGCAAAAATTCTATGGCAGTTGGCAGAAAGACAAAGTATTAGAATTCTTTGTTTTTTGGCCTAGATATAAATCAAGAAAACAAGGTTCATTTTTATACTTTTTCCTGACTTGATTTAACTAACATATTGCTAATTAAATACTATATATTTCACATTTAGATTCAAACGCCACTCTTTATTTGTTAATTAAGCAAGATAAGAAGAAATTATTTATCATAATAAAATAGATTGTAGAACTTAATATAATTACGTAGTTTGGGGATTTAAATTTCCATTCCGTTGAATCTGTTTGAGATTTATCCGGGAAGCTATATAGAGAAATTTTCATTTATACTATCTCCCTTAATTTGAACGCAGCAATAAAATAGTCCAGTCTCCACAATCAGATTGTACATGCCAGTTCAAATCCACTTTTGACTGTAGGTGTTATACTTTAAAAATCCCGCTTAAATTTCGAAGTTTTTCCCATCCTCCCCCTTAAAATATAATTTAGTCTAACCAATTAAATAAAAATAATAAAATTTTATTCACAATAAACATAATAATTTTGTATTTTAACATATTTAACCTAAAGAAAATTTATTTTATAAAAATAAATTTTCTTTAGGTTGATTTCGGATAAAAAAATAAATTAACCGAAATGCCTAGAAAAGCAGCAAATAATTATAAGAACAAACAGTCATCGTTTAAATGAAATTTATGGTATGTAAATTGAGAGTGCAGCATATTTAATGGAAGTAATAAATATTCTATTATTTAATAAAATATGTTGTCCTTTGCATTGAAGTTTGAATTAATATTTTACTTCTGTCAAATTAATTTGCAGGAAGATTGATTAAAAATACATTCATTTAATCTCTCTACTGTCATTTAATGCCATCTTTCAGATTAGACTTCTGACGATCAAAAAGTTGTACTGGAATGAAACTGGAATATGTAAAAGGAAAAGCAAATATGCAAAATAAAATAGTTTTAAAGTATTATACTGTATCTTTTTTTAAATTTGTACAGATATTTTCATTAAAATAATGTTTATGTGAAATGAAGTTCTCACAAGTACAAAAAAAAAAAAAAAAAAAAAAAAAAAAAAAAAAAAAAAAAAAAAAAAAAAAAAATTTTTTTTTAAAAAAAAAAAAAAAAAAAAAAAAAAAAAAAAAAAAAAAAAAAAAAAAAAAAAAAAAAAAAAAAAAAAAAAAAAAAAATAAAAAAAGTGGGTGAAAAAAAAAAAAAATAATTTTAGATCTACATTTTCTATTTACGTGTGTTTAATGAGAATAACTGAACTCAGAATAAAAATTTTAATTTCAATTTTTAATTTTATTTTGCTATAGAATATGTATATATTGGTTTGCATTTCCCTTTTACATAATGCGGCAAAGATCCGTAATTTTCATGTAAAAATATTTGATGATTTTCTTATTCACTTCTCTAAAATATTAAAATGTGAAAGTATTATATACATAATTTATTAAAAAATTGTTCCATATATGTATAATAGGTCTCCGAATTCTACTGGCTACTATCGACTGCATTTTACCGAAAAAACAAAATTTAATTTAAACTATATATAATTCAAATAGGGCACATACCATTTTTTAAACAAAAATTGAATATAAAATACACCGATAGATGTTGCAGTAATTGAAAAAAAAAACCATTAAGATTTATAAACCTTAAGTAATATAAAATAAAGCAATAAAACTGTTGAATATGATATGTTCATAAATATGCCCAATGGGAGGATCATATTATTAAGACGTTTGTTGCTATGTATTGTTATTCAAAAGAGAGTATTGGGTACATTTAGAAGGCATTTCGTAAGAAAGAGCAACCTGATGATATCCAAGCTTCTGCACTTCGTAATGACAACCCTTTTGAGTAGAATGACAAGCAGTTTTGTACAGTTTGAGACGTAAATGTTGAATTAATCATAAAAAGGGTTGAAACGGATTTAAATGACCAACACTTCTTTGGGAAAGTGCATGAAATTTAGACAATCCTTTGAATTACTATGTCTTGGTAACGTTTATTAGAGAGACAGAGTGTATTGTTCCAGGGCATGGAAGTTGACATGGAAGTAAAGCCTGGTGTTCAGACTTTCTAAGAAGTTCTATTTAAATATTTAGAAATACATGTGTGTTTTCAGTTGGAGGTCTTAAAATCTTAGTTTATTTATTAGAAGGTAATTAGACTCTGTGGGAATTAAATAAATCTGAATTAAATTTGAATTGTGGATTCTGATTAGTTTACTGAAAATGGTTTATGCTACAGATTAAATTAATACTTTAGTTAACTTTAATCTTAGGTATATGAGATTTTCCTTTTCCAGTAATAAACGAAACCTTTGTTGACCTAGGCTTAATTGAAAGCTACAGATTGTATGTAAGTACTATAATTCAAAATTGTCCTTACATAGAGAGGAAATGGTATAAACACAGTGAAACAATTTCTTATTTTAAAGGATATTTTCTATTAACAGACAGCTAGTAACACTTACCCTTAATAATTTCATCTACACGCGAACACACACATAGTGTATATATATATATCTTATATATATATATAATATAAATATATATATGTATGTATGTATATTTAATATATGTATGTATATATATTTTATATAAATATATAATATATATATATATATATATATATGTATGTATGTATATGTATGTATATGTATGTATATATATAAATATAGGATATATATACTATATATATATATTATATATATATGTATATATTTAATGTATATGTATATATATATATATATATATATATATATTAATATAATATAATATAAATATAATTATAATATAATATAAATATAAATATAATATTATATAAATATATATATTAATATATATATATAATATATGTTTTATATATATATATATATATATAAATATATATAGTATATATATATATATATATATATTACATATATATTACTATATAAATATAAATATATTTTAAATATATATATATATATAATATACATCTATATATATATAGATATATATATATATATATATAATATATATTATAAATAAATATATGAATATATATATATATATATATAGTTATATATATATACATTTAGATATACCCATAATTATATAAATATTTAAAGTTTATTGGATCCTCAAAATTTGCTTACTGATATCATGAAGTTACACATGAAGTTACAGTGCATATAATAGTATTTAAAAAAATAATTCTTAATTTTATAAAGTTATTTTAAGAAGAAAAAGTTTTAAAAATATCTTTTAACTGTCTAAATGTTACGCATGTAATTTTCTGTCCAGCTGATGATGACTGCAAACAGGTGGGCAAATGTAGTGAGGATATTTAGATTCATATTATGTTCTTGTTGTTAAATGGTTATAACAGTTATACTTGTAATAATAATTTCGGATCTAAATATAATTTACAACTCAAATAATTTCCTCGTACTTTCGTACGTACCACAAAATTATGTGCGTAACACTTAGAGTGTTAAATTTCTGTTACAATTTTTAATTCAAAGAAACAACAACTACATAAATTATGTTTTTTACATTTAGAGTAATATCAAAATATTTTTATCTTTATAATACGAAGTTCATTCTTTTGAAATATTTTCTTGTCGGTCATATCATAAAAATACTGTTTCCAAAATTAATTCTCTCTCAAGGTACATGAAATTCAACAACTTACAAACAGATACTATATCAGTTTTAAAACCGAGTACAAAAGTTTTCTTTTGTATAAAAAAATCTAGTAATCCATAAATGGTTGAAAAATTAAAAGAAACATATTTTTTTGGAAATTGAAAACTCAGAAAACAGCTACTTCGTGGAACTTCTGAGAGATCTCACATTGTATTTTAATAGAAGAATACCTTGATTTAACAATAACAAGAGATTGTATGAAATCTTTTTTGAGCATATGGCAGTAGAAAGAAAACTTAAGTCTTTCAAATTGAAAAAGACTTTTTCTTGCAAACTTAATATTTTTTTTCAAATAGCTAAAGATGTTTAAAAAAGTTTTCTTTAGCGTCATGAGTGACGAGTAAATGTAATAAAATATATATGTAATTCTGGACTGAAAACGTTTTCAAGTTGAAAATTTATTTCTTACAATCTCTGGATATAAAATTATAAAAAGGAAAAAATACAATTTAAACTTACAATAGGAAGAGGTATGGTAGAGACTACTTTGGTTTGAAAAGATTTAGAATTGTTATGTTTTAATACCGGGTTGAAAACTTCAGATAAAAATTTATATGTACAACATTTTTAACCCTCCGAGTCATCTCCAAAAATATGCTATAGTTTTATTGTGTCAGTGACCAAAGTGTTCTATGATTTTTTACTTCACCCTTTGTCGACTAGATTGGAATACAGGAAACTCACCCTCGTTATTGTCCCTTTACTTCCGGTTATAAATAAATATATAAATAGACATTATAGATTGTTAATTTTTAATACACATAAAGCTTGTCAAGTCTCGAAGATCATCGCATAAGAAATAATGGATTCTAAAAGTAGAAATAAAAATATTCTTTAAGAAAATGATTTATATTTTTTTGAAAAAGTCATCCAAGCTATTTAAGTGATGCAATTACAGATACATCTGTTACCGCAAATGAAATACTTCGAAATAGAGATTTACAAAGACATGAAAAGCTATCAGCGTCTATGTGCGTCAGGGATTAGGAGTGCATCCCTCAATAAATGTCAGTGAAAGAGGGGTGCAGTTCCTATACAATCGGCCTGACCTTCCTACCTCAAAACTCCATGGGGGAAATTACTATCATAAATGTATAATACATCCCTTTTCGGAAATTTTTTGGAGGTCGAAAATTGTACCTCACAACCGCTTTGAAAACATCATTGGTTTGGCGGAATTGTACGTGAGAACCGCTTAGGGGGTTAATGTTAACAATGTTTGATGAAATATACAGAAATACAATCATAGATCTTCAGCTGACATAAGAAAATATAAAACGCAGGATCTCTATATATATGTAATATTACAACCCAAGCAACTGAAAAAAAAGGCAAAATTTTCATCAAATATTTAAAATGACAAACGTAGCACTAAATTACCTGCTAAATCCCGATATTTTCCTTCATATGGATATTTAGTTGGTCAGTTTGTGAGATGACGTGGCCGATTCTTCGAAGTCGATAGAAAAGACATGGTCAGACTTTAGGGATCTGTATAATTTCATATTATCATAAAACATTAAAATTTGTAATCGTTTAACCGAATTTGTATTATAATTTCAAGTTTTTATTTTCAGTTTGTTAAACAGATTACCTTGTAGTACTAAAACACAGAGTCTAGCATCAGTGGCGAATATATTAAAAACAGGTTATCTCGTTCAGAAAGGGAAACTTATTTCTTCATTACAGGTTTCTCAGAACAGTATCTTCTATACCTAGCTTATAAAAAGGCATCTCTGTGGACATTTGTTAGATCACAGTGACGTTCGTCAATATCTGATTCACGAACGCGTACATCACATCCCACATTCTCAGCTAGAATTCTGCGCCTGATTTAGAAACCCATGTTTATGCAGACATAGCGGCTGGGACTGATAGATTAAAAGCAAAATCTCATTTAAAATTAAAATTTCAGTTATTTAATACGGTTGTTTCAGAATATACAAATATAAGAATGCGTCCACTACCTCCAACTTTATATACTACGTATTTTGCACCAGAATATTTTACAGACTTTGCAAAACCAGTCTTTAAAGTACATCAGATTATCATCACACTAGAAATTCTATAAACAACTGTTAAAATCTAAACATCTTTGCATTAAAAAAAATGTAGTATTGGAGTTATTAGTTTACAAGAATCATTAAACTTTATATTATAATACTGTCATGTAGCTCTCGTTTATATTTAGGTATTAACCTGTCATCAAATGTATAGCGGTATTTATTTTGGTTAGTCACAAAAACTAAATATTATTTTGGTTGTGTTGTGTAAAAATATTTAAGTACTAAATTTAATAACAGGTTCTGAGAGACTACAGACTTAAAATAAGGAAAAAAATAAATGCTAAATTAAAAATAACTGAAATCAGCTTAAAATAAAAGAGTTAATTTATTATAGTGATATATACATCTATATACACACAATCTCATTCTATCTTCATAAAATTTACTTTATCGAAACTTACAAATTAGGTGTCACACTAATATATATATATATTATATATATATATTATATATATATATATATATATATATATATATATATATATATATATATATATATATATATATATATATATATATATATATATATATATATATATATATATATATATATATATATATATATATATATATTATATATATATATATATACATTTATATATATATATATATATATATATATATATATATATATACATTTATATATATATATATATACATATATACACATATATATACATATATATACATATACATATATATACATATATATGTATATATATGTATATATATATATATATATATATATATATATATATATATATATATATACAGTAGAACCTCCAAAGTTGACCACCTCTCTACGTTGACCACCTCTCTATGTTGACCGAAATTTATTAGTTTGAATGGTCATAATGCATTTTCAATGGCGATTTACCTCTCTATGTTGACCACCTCCGTAAGTTGTATGTTGACCAATTTTTAGTAGGTTTTACTCTCTGTAACTTGACCACTGATGTTTTCATGAATTAGATTTTTCCTCCCACTATTCTCCACCTGGTTTCCAGGAATTTCTTTATCAGTCATTCGGATTATCTGAGCAACACTGGCGATCCCCCCCTCTTTGGTGCTCCATTCATTGTTCCCTTCCAGTATGGTACTATGGGAGGGAAATACCAGGGATTACCCAGCCTTTTGTTAAGGAGAAATGATATTCTAGCCCTTTGCATGCTTTCATTTCTTGGATTGTCTGTAATGGCTGAAATCTGTCGAAAAACGTCAGGAGAGTGAGGTATGTGTGTAGCGGTGTAGCATTGAACGAACTACGCAGAATTGGAAAACAACGTGTATCGCTCACATATGAAACACGTTCTGTTCTTTTTTTCTGCACATCGCGTCGTGGCAGTACCAGTCTTTTATTTGAGAATTATTATTAGAAATGGAGCAAAGAAAAGCTGTAGGAGATCTTAAAGGAGAAAGTGAATCTTCTTAATTTTCTGGAAAGCAGCCTTTTAAGAAAGACAGCAGAAAAATTTGGTGTGAGTAAGACAACTGTGAGCAATATTTTAAAATGCCAGGAAGAATATCTGGAAATATATTCTTCCGAAAACGGGGAATTTCAAATAAAAACGAGACGACACTGTGAATGAAGCCACATTTCGTTGGTTTACAGAGATGAGATCAATTAATGCAAGAATATCGGGGCCTTTGCTTCAGGAATAAGCAAAAAATTTGCAAGAGAATTCGAAATTGAGGACTTCCAAACGCTAACAGGTTGGCTTGAAAAATTCAAGCTACGATGCGAGATTTCTCAAAAAGTTTTATATAGGGAACCGAATGAGGTTTCAGCTGAAGTGGTGGAGAAGTTTATTGAAAAATTCCCAGAGTTTGCTAAAGGTTTTAAAGATCAGGACATCTTTAATGCTGATGAATGCAGTCTCTTCTTTAAAGCAATGCCGGATAGAACTCTAGTAATGAAGGGTGACTCTTGCAAAAGAGGAAAACTTCCAAAACAGCGTTTTACTGTTCTTTTATGTGCAAATATGACTGGAGAAAAATTGAATCTTATGGTGACCAGCAAAACCGCAAAACCCAGTGCATTTAAAAATGTAAAATCTGATGAACTTCCTGTTTTTTGGAGAGCGAATAAATCTGTTTGGATGACCAGTTCTGTATTCGAAGAGTGGGTTAGAGGAATTGAAGCAGAAATGAGGAAAAAGAAGAGGTCTATTCTACTTACCGTGGATAACTTCCCCAGCCACCCAAAAGTGAATAATCTCACAAATGTGAATCTAAAATATTTGCCTCCAAACACAACTTCGAAAACCCAATCTTTAGATCAAGGCATTATTCAGTCCTTCAAAGTGCACTACAGAGCTCAACTTCTGGAATGGGTGATCATGAAAGCACAAACCTGTGGTCCTTCTGAGTTGGCATCATCAACAGCTGCGTCAGTAAATGCTTTGAATGCTGTTCATTGGATTAATTCCGATTGGAATAAAGTTACTCAAGCCACGATTAAGAACTGCTACAAGAAAGCTGGATTTGTTACAGCTACAACATCGGTGCAAGAGGATGAGCTTCCTCTATCTCCCTTCCCAGTTTTTGATGGAGTTAATTTTAAAGATTATGTTACCATGGACGATGAGTTAGTAACATATGTTGAACCATACCTAGAGGCAATCTTCAGTGAGATACTCTTTGAGACTAAGCACATCGAGGACTCTAAGATACGAGAAACGGATGGCGAAAAGGATGATGATCTAAGTGACGATGAAATTGAAAACTACCCAACTCTGAAGGAAGACGATGTAAAGCGCATGATGGAGCAACTTAAAGATTTCGCTGAAGAAATATGCCCAAGCATGCTTAATGGACTTGTAAAATGTGAAATTGCTTTTTGTAATTACCAAATGAAAAAAAAGAGGACTCAAACAAAAATTGAATCATTTTTCAAAATTTGTAAAAATGTGCTGTACCTTCAGTAAAAATAAAAATGAGTAAGTGCTAATTTTTTTCTAAATGTTTCCTTAAAAAATACTAAAAAAGCTTACTTTTTTCTAATATTGTACTATAGTAAATATTTTTTAAAAATTCCCTAAGTTGACCACCTCCGTATGTTGACCACTTAGTTACAGTCCCTTGGGTGGTCAACTTATGGAGGTTCTACTGTATATATATATATATATATATATGTATATATATATATATATGTATATGTATAAATATATATGTATATATATATGTATATATGTATAAATATATATATATATATATATATATATATATATATATATATATATATATATATATATATATATATATATATATATATATATATATATATATATATATATATATATATATATATAAATATATATATATATATATATATATATATAGTATATATGTATATATATATATATATATATATATATATATATATATATATATATAATATATATATATATATATATATATATATATATATATATATATATATATATATATATGTATATATATATATATATATATATATATATATATAATATATGTATGTATGTATGTATATATATATATATATATAAGAAAGAGGACCTAATCTCAATTTCAAATATATGTAAAAAAAGGTTATCTTTGTAGTTAAATATGGTGTGCCAGGAACACTGCTGGTTGAATCAGGATTGGGTATGTGTGGTAGCAAATTTCAATCTTCCGTCGTTCTGGTCAGGGGCTTCTTTCTGATTATTTGACGTACAGCCGTAATATTTGACACAGGAACATTGCTGGTAGCCTCGAGATGTTCCAGACGTTTCCGCAGTCTCTGTCGAACTCAAGGCTATTCTAATTGGACTCCCGAAGTCTCACTGTCACAATCGTCTTCTCCGACTTCTTACCTCTCTGCTCTCATTGATTCGACTCCACTCTTGAACAGACTTTCTAGACTTTTCTTACTTTATATTAATTTCTTCTTTTTCCCATCTTCCTTCTTTTCATCCAATCGTGATAGATGTAAATATCTAATTGGTCTCTTCAACCCCGTCTTGAAACCGGCAACGTGGAAAAACCTTATCCTTTCAAATCGGGCAGTGTCTCGTAGGGACACATAATTAACTCCACAAAGGTACATTCTTATTTAGTATATACCAAATATACATATCTTATGTGTTTCTGAAGTTCTTAGTTCTTAGCCGTAAAATTTCATTAAAGAAATAAAACTAATTTGTAATTTCAGTATTGGCAAAAAACAGTTTCGTAACTTATAAGATGTTCTGAATGAACTAGTATCATTTAAATATTACTCAGTATGCACTTTTACCTTTCAAAATTCTTTAATTTATTTATTTATATTTATTTTCATATTAACTTATTTTATTGGTAATGATAGGTATCACATCATAGAAAAGCAAAACATAGGACCATTTATTTCAAAATAATTTTTAACTTGACGTGTATGGTATATAACTTTAGCAAATATCTATATAATTATGCTGATATATATGTTTTTATTAAACAAAAAATATTGAATTGAGATTTAAAGTAAAATTTTAGGTAGATATTTTATAGTATTGTATATGACAATTTTACTACTATTGTTCAGAAAAATAATACAATGTATACAATATATAGGCCATCTTCCTTCTTCTTATAAAATTTATTATACTCAAAAGTTTTTTGAGGGATACAAATAATGCAAATCAAACTTTTATCTCCTAAGCGGAATATCTTGAAATTCCCACCATTATACCACAAAATATGAAACATAAAACATTTTAAACCCATCTTGGTAGAATACAAAGATATATTTTATGCTAAGAAAACAGCCTTTTTTTATTTTATGGATACTGTTGTCGTAAAACATAGATCAAATCTATTATAGAAAGCCTGAAGTAAAATTTAACAAATATTAATTCCGCTTTATCAATTACATGAAATAATATGAGACTTACATAATAGTTCTTGTATTAAAAACAGTTCAGTTATGTATATTTATTTCTATTTTCATGAAGAAGAATTTAAGTTTCAATATAAATTTTCAAGAAAAATAATTTTAATGTTGGTAATTAATATTTTATTGAAATGAAACATTATACTTAACACGATTTATTACATAATTATATAAAACAAATTTCACATTTTTTTTTCAGAAAGTAAAATTGAATAAAAGAAATTATGAGAAGAATTTGGTAATGCAATTATTTTATAGAGAGCAGGGTTCTGTAATTCAAAAATATTTTGTTGTTGTTCATTAATACATTTCTCTTTTAATCGTATGCTGATGGAAAATATATAGCAAAATCGTATTACTTCAGCAATACTCCAAATATAAATTGAAATTTTACTTTTTTATAAAATGTATAACATCTAACATTATATATTATTTTTAAATTAATAAATAACTGACTTTTAAGTAAAATTTATCATTAAATGTATTCATATATTTTACTTAAATATATAGAGAGAATGACTGAAATTTCATGCATTTTAAAATATCCTTTTCATATCAAATTCTAATTTAAACTGTCTTATATTTAATGCTTATCTTTGCAAAAATCACAATTTAATTCTTAAATGGATCATTAAAGAATTACTAACAATCTAAATCACTTAATGTAGTTCACCAAGGGATATGAATAAATGATAAATTAAGAAGTGAAAGAAACATGAAATGCACATCTTAAATATCTTAATAATAAATCAGCTGCATTTATATTAATTACAATATCATTTGTCGTTGAAATGCACGATTTTGTAGAAGGTAATATATTATTCTGTGCAATTAGTTTATTTTAGTTATAGAATTTTTATATCATGGTAAACATTCAATATCTTTCAGTAAATAAAATTTATGTACCCTATAGAATACTGAGCACATTATATATTAAATTGTTTAATACATTAGTAAGGTATATGAATAAAAGCCTATTAACCAAGATCTAAAAAATGTATTAAAGTTTTACAGTAATAACTTAACTAATTATTAGCTTAGCTTAGAATGCTAAGACATATTAGTAATGTTGTGAAAGAGCAGGATTTATGAGAAAGTTTCATATATGATTTAGATTGATAGAACTAATTAAGTTGAAATTGAAAATAACTTTTGAGAAAAGGTAAAAACATGTATCTATATTAAAGTGAGATTAAGCAAAAACAGTTAATGTTTTAGCATAATACAAAATATTAGATAACTAAAAAAAAATTATCTCATTCAAAATCTTTTAAAAATTGATTTTAAAAATAAGTGTTATGTTTTATAGTTTGATTTTTATAGTTATAATAAAAATAAAATTATATAAAAACAATAATAAAACAATAATTAGTTGAAATTATACTTAGAAATCCATTTTAAGTTCAAGCATTACCCTTAAATATCGGATACCGATTAAAAATGAATACTTTTGAGTGTTTAATACAAGAAGTATACTACTAATAGGCTCAATTTTTACTGTTGCAAGATAATATCACTTTGAAAAGTTAAAATTTATTAGAAGTAGAAAAACATTCATATAATATAGCCATATGTAAGATAGTTATTATAAGAAAAGTCAGGGATAATATTGTAAGCACTCGAACGTTTATAATTTTTCTTAATCTTTGTTTTCAGTATTTTAGAATAGCATTTTCCAATATAAAAAATGATGAAAACGTGTACAAGCTATTTTAATATTTGTTTATTATTATTATTTTTTTTAATTTTAAGTTGAAAAAATAGAGAAAACATTACTGTTACTAAATATTGATAATCCCTGATATGCCACTGAATTAGTGATAGCAAGGGCTATGCAAATTGTGTAAAGCTGAGCATCATTTAAGCCTAAGTGACGGCGCTGTGATAACTGCATATATAGCGGAAACTGTGGTTATTCTTAATTAATTGTTCGAATTGAAAGTATATGTAAACTTCCTGGTTTAAATGCCTTGCAGACACACTACGCATGGGCCATTCAATTTCCGAAATCCTTAGACAGCTAAATATTTTTAAGATTAACCTAGAGTATGCCAAGAATACATGGATGGTTGTAAAAAGATAACGATCTGGTAAACTCCAAAAGACAGTTAGCCTTGACAGAGCGTGGTGAGAGACGGTTCAGGCTTATTGTACATCGCCAGCGAGGCCAAAGATTAGATCAAATTACCACCCAGTTGAATGGCGGTGCCAGTCGTACAGTCAGTAAACGGACTGTACAACAGACTGTAAAATGGGTTTCGGGAGCAGTCGACCTACGAGAGTAATTGCTGTATGCATGACTTGCCTGCGCAAGAGAGCACAGAGACTGGAATGTAGAGAGAGGAGACGAATAGCATGGAGTGATGAGTCTCAATTAAGACTACTTAAAGCCGATAGGAAGCTGACAACATTTCGTGAGTCCCCTGAAATCATGGATCTTGCTTGATAGGCTGGAACTGTTCAAGGGCTTAATGGCTCAGTCATGGTCTAGAGTTTTCTTTCGTGGTACTGTTTGGGATCTTTTGTGCCTGTGCCAACCTCCCTCATTTCAATTCTATATGTAGAGCTGATAGGTGATCCCCTCCATCCGTTTATGCTTTTCTCTTATCCGCACGGTATTGGTGTTTTCCAGCAATACCGTGAATGATTGAATGAGCATTTCTCTGATTTTTATGTCATAACCTGATCATACAGAAGACCAGACATAAATGCTCTTGAGCATCTTTGGGATGTTTTGGAACAAAGTGTGAAAGACCATCACACAACACCAACAAATTAAACTGAATTATGGAGAGTTTAGCGAATATTTGTGAAGCCATTCCTGTGGCACGTTTCTAGAAACTTGTTGAATCTATGTCTCGTCGTATGACAGCCATTATCAAGGCCCATCTTGTTACTAGGTAAAAATCCCTAATTCAGTGGCACTTCAGAGTATTTATTCAGTCATTACTGCTGTTATTACATTTATGTCATTATAGCTTTTCGCTAGTAACATGTGGAAGCTTTTTGTCAATTATGCATATGGTAAATGTTTTGGTATCATAAAATTTGAAAAAGTTGACAAACCAATATATTAACGATTGTAAATATTGATACATTTATCTAAAAACTATTGTTCTTATCACCATTATTTCATTAAAGCTTTCACCGGAATAACACGTGGAAAGCGTTTGCAAATCATGCATGAAATATATGTTTAGATATCGTAAAAAATTAAAAAGTTCTGAAAACTATATTAATATTTGTAAATATTGATAATTTTATTTAATTATTATTGTTATCACTATAATTTATTCTTCTCTAGTATTCAACTGAGTAACATGTGGAACGAATTTATAAATTATGTATACAATAGATATTTAGGCATTATACGTATTAATACTAAAAAAGAAAAAGAACATAAACGTAACAAACATAAAAAGAAACGAACATAAAAGGAAGAGGACATAAACTACTCATAATCACGGAATGTTCTTAGTTGCAGTTTTCGTTCAATAAAATTTGACATTCTGTTTTTAATGCTGTCTGCGTCTAAAGATAGGGAATAAATAAGAGATCATATAAATGTGTATAAGTGAGTTTCTGATTCTTTGAAGATTTTATGTCCACAAATTTTTGCTCCATTTAGATTCTTCAAAGTTTACAAAAATCAATTTATATATATAAAATTATTTCCTATAGATAAAATGTTAAATAAATTAAAACTTTTTTAAAATTTTTTATATGTTAATTGAATT
>CM063505.1:28323111-28343111 GCA_032207245.1 Pardosa pseudoannulata | reverse complement strand
TATATATATAATATATATATATATATATATATATATATATATATATATATATATATATATATATATATAGATAGATAGATAGATAGATAGATAAATATAGATAAATATATATAGATATATTTATATATGTAAATATATACGTATATATATATATATATATATACGTATATATATATATATATATATATATATATATATATATATATATATATATATATATATATATATATATATATATATATATATATATATATATATATTATATATATATATATATATATATATATATATATATATATATATATATATATATGTATATATATATATATATATATATATATATATATATATATATATATATATATATATATATATATATATATATATATATATATATATATATATATATATATATATATATATATATATATATATATATATATATTATATATATATATATATATATATATATATATATATATATATATATATATATATATATATATATATATATATATATATATATATATATATATATATATATATATATATATATATATATATATATATATATATATATATATATAATATATAATATATATTGAAGGGTAGGAATAAATACTTTAAATCTAGAAGTTTGAGAGATATTTTGATATCCTGAGAATATGTTTTTATAATATAACACACATAATATGTATATATTTATATTTTTTTCATTTAGTCAATGAGCTTCCCTTAAAGCATAAAATTATTTTTAAATAAATATACCTGAAAAGATATTTATACTCAAACCATTTATTTAAAATCGCATAACTGAAGGTAAATTAAAATTTAACGGAAAAAATATTATGCGTTTAGAATAATTGTTGGTCTCAATTCCACTGAGAAAGCTTATAATTCTAGTTTGTTACTACAATTTACCTATGAACAGAGCATGCTTAATAACATTGTATTTATGATAACGTTCCTACAAAATTCAAATTAAAATAAACATTAATTCAAATTTATTCCATATTTAAATTTTAAAATTCCAAATTATTCATTTGGATAGCGATTTTCTAATTATACAAGAAAAATATGAATACGGTGTTAGAGACAATTTGAACCAAATATAAATCTAAAAATGTAAGCAAAAATGCAGATTTTGTATATTTTTAATATTATATTTAACATGGGTTATATTTATCAGATTTTAATGAAATTTTAAACACAAAAAATTGGTTTCTATAGACCTAAAATTGTTTAAAATTCATCTAAAACACAGAACGCTATTTTTAAAAGTATTTTACGCGTCACCCAAAATCTAATATAGTTTGTACAATATTGTCAACGACATCTGGCAAAATAAAGCTCAAACTCATTTTCTCGTTCACACCAAATTCTTTCTGGACGAAACGAGAAGCATTTGAGAGGAAATGCATTTTCCTTTACGGCAAATTTTTCCAATAGAATTAGTTAAGTAAGTATCCCTGAATCTGTTTCTAAAATTTCCACTCTGGTGCAAAAGGATTTATCGGTGCAGGAAACAAAACAGTTTTTGGAAATTCAAGAAATCAACTCTATACGTGGGAATTTAATTTCTATGGACGATACAACGTTTTCAAAATGAAGTGCATTCACTCCTATACAAACAAGAAAGTTTTATATAAATTCCAGTTCAATAGTACATGTAACATCGCAAAGAAATTCATTAATTTTAACCAATTTTTCTTACCAGAATTTCGGTTTGTTTGTCGCTGATTACTGTTATGAAAATCTACAAAAAAAAAAGAAATATTGTCAGTAAGCTTAATAAAGTTTTTTTAAATAAATAAAACTCCTATAAAGATTTTAATTACATACTAAACCCTTTGCACTTCAGATTTTATTTCAATTTTGTTACTAGCAACTTCCAATGGCTTTAAGTATTTTATTTGAAATAAATTTAAACTAAAAAGCATAGGTAATGTTATTGAATAATTAAAGGCAGAAAAATTAATCATGTCTAACTACTGAAATTTTTATGTAAAGATCTATGTGAAGAAAACTGTGAAGATCTTGAGCTGACAACGTGACTTGAAAAAATCTCGAGCGAAGCTCCAAAAAAAAAGTAGAAAAAAATAACGTTGATCACACTCGACGTAGGTTTAACGTTAACATTTGTTTAAATATATTCCTACTTTGTTATATCTAATATCTTTAATTTTTTTAAAGCAACTTATATATAAATTTGGAATTGAGTTAAATTAGACTAATAAGGATCTGTCTCACCAAAGTCCTTTGACAGCTAACCGTGATTAATATCTGCTTAAACTGAAAAAAGGTAATTACACTTAGCAGGGCACATTTTAACTCATGATGATTCTGGCTTTCTTTTAAAATAGAAGGGCAGAATATTGGTTACTTATTGGCTATTATACACATGAAAATGAATAGGAAGGGCATTAAAGTAGTTCGTGATGTTGCGTAAAATTGTTCCATTGTGCCCCATCATTAGTTGGCGCCATGGGTTAATCGAGATTAGGCCAAATTACCTTAAGTTGGACAGGAGCTTACCTTCTTGGTTTGAAGATCTTTTAATATTTATAAAATGCACATTCCTATGCTTTACTGATGGGTCAGGAACTGGTAGCTAAGTATTTTCAGTGAAATTCAAAAATAATTTGCCATATACATTATTTACAAAAGCAGATTTAAGAGAAAATATATCACACACATGCAATTTTATACATACATTTAAATTTGTAGTGGAATCAATTAAACTTCTCAGATCAGGATTTTAACTAAAAGGATATCGGAAATTAGCACTTAATATTGAACAAAAAACATATAAATAAAACGAAAATGAAATTTTTTTTTGCGTAAAACAAAATTCACTGCTAAATTTCTACGTCCATAAAATTTAATGGTAGCGCCATTTGTAGAACGAAAAGTTTGAAGGACAGGTAAACGATTTTCAAATATTTTAGCTGATATGAGACTAGCAACATAACTACTGTCAACAAGAGATGACCTGTGTATTTGTCCATAACACATTTACGGCCAGAGATATGTTTTGGAGATGATTACATCGTCACTACAGTTCCTTGTCATCGTTCCCCGATAAATTACTGGGTGGTACACGGTTGCTTTACTGTTGAATCGTCTGTGGTGGTACTAAGACATATTTTGTTCTCTTGATTTGGAACTTTGTTATAGTATTTTACTTAGTGAGATACTTCTTGTACAGTGGAGAGCGGAGATCTCTTTCCGTACCTTCTGAATTTCTTGCATCAACAACGTGTTCCACTAATGCTGGCTAAAGTGGGTGAAGGTGTCTTAAATAATAAAATGGTGTTCACGCTGACAGGAATGATGTGTATAATTTTATCCGCTATTTCAGCTGTCTGAGAAGAAGTAATCGGAGGTATTGATGGTAAAATGGTTTGGATTAGTATTATAGAGCTTATTAATACTATAGAATAGCTTGATTAAAAATTCAAACAAAAGGAAATTGCCTATGTTCTAACCTTCATAAAGACGAGTTATCACACGTAGCGTTCGCTTCGTTTTCTATCATCGAGATTTCCCCCAGGTAGAACTTAACGAATTTATTGTGACTTTGATTCACCACATCGGTCTGTAACTTTATTTTGATAACTAGGTAG
Source organism: Pardosa pseudoannulata (assembly GCA_032207245.1). NCBI lineage: Eukaryota > Metazoa > Arthropoda > Arachnida > Araneae > Lycosidae > Pardosa > Pardosa pseudoannulata. Next base: position 28,339,485 of record CM063505.1, on the reverse strand, counting down.
AGACCCACTTTCTAAAGCATCGTAATTTTACCCATATTAATGTGGCAGTTTACGGTGGTAAATGCGCTACGACATTGTTCAATTTCTAATTCCATAATGGCTTTCGGAATAGCTAGTTCAGTAGTTGACTCCACCATGTTAAACCATAAGTTCGTATCTGTATTAATATATTGCGGAAATATGACAGCTGACTCTTATGGAACTCTTACCATTTCTTTCTAAAGTGTCATATTGTAATTATTTTAAGAAGCAAAACTCAAACGACACGATCAAAAATATAACATCTGGGTTGTTAAGCTATTGCGTGTAGATGATGCTGACGTTCAGAAAATGAAGAGAAGGTTAACTAACAATAACATATTTTTTTAAACCAACTCCTGCACTTCGTTCCACATTACTGGAACTATACATCTACATCAGCAATCTTCTACCGTTCAGGTATTTCCAACAATCTGACTATTGAAAGAATATATGAAGAAATCACCCAAGAAAAGGTAGTACTTGTAACAAGTGCAAACTGCTGCCGGAATACTAGTTGAATAAATGAACTGAGGCGGCATTAGATTAAGCAGGTAACAGAGTCTGCTCACTAAAAAATTATGCTACCCTTTTCGGAAAAAAGCTGGTACGTTAGGAACGTTCATCAAAAAGGATCTTGCTCAATATATGTATAAACAAACTACGCTTTATTCTTATTAAAATGTATTTATTTAGAAACAAATGCCAGAAACACATATATATTTTTAAAACAATGGTAATGTCTTTGAATTTAAAGCATGATGAATGCTTTTAGTTTTAGATATATAAATCATAATGTTAACGGGTACCTGGAACATACATATACGAACGCATGCATGAAGACATACATAAAGTGCATTGTAGTGCTGAATCAGTTTGTTCTGTGATATTGTTATGATGATATTTCATAATGAAAAGCACATTTAAAATTTATATATGTTTCAGAAGTAAAGACTGAGATTTTCAAGTCACAGGAGTAAAAGACAAGCCCAACCGTTAACCATATGAGAAGCATTAGACAAAGCGTACATTAGAGTTAGACAAAGTGATGTCATTAAATTCAATTGGAATCGTGTCTTCTTTTAATTAATGATTCACTTAATTGCGCGGTTACTCTAATTATTTGTATAGACTCTAGCTTCAACATATAATACTTAGTATACTTTTATGTGTGTATCCCAAAACTACCAATTGATTTAATACAAACTATATTGGGTTCAATTTGAAAATATTACCTATGTTCTTTTCTTAATATATATTTTTATGCAAATACAGGTAAACTTCATCTTTAAAATATATATCATTTACTCATAAATACCGTTTATCTGTGTATCCCAGAACTACCAATTGATTTATTACAAAATATACTGGGCTCAATGCGAAAATATTACCTATGTTCTTTTTTTAATATATATTTTTATGCAAATACAGGAAATCTTCATCTCTAAAATGTACAGTCTTTACTCATAAATACCGTTTTTACAGTCACAGTTAAGAATATTAGTTCCAAATAAGAATATAAGGACTAACTGGAGGGATTTACCCAGGAAGTTCAGTTGATATTTCTTCCTGTGAGATCCTGTGATAAACTTATAATTGTGAAATAATTGGCTATTAAATAGAACGCAACTCCATACCTTCTCATATAATATATCTGTAAATTAATTTAAATTTAAATCCAAATTACACACAATATCAACATATATTTAAGTACCTTAAAGAATGAAACAGAGAGTTATTTTGTTATATATTTAACAAAAAATCTTTTCTTTAAATCGCGCTCAGTCTAAGTTATTCAAGTATTTTATAGTAGTAACGAAAGTGCATTCAGTTTGAATACAAAGACTTCCCATTAGCAAATAATGTTTGAGATGGAGAAACTATTGTCCTTGTACTAAAGAAAAGTTTAGAAGGTAATTTTGCGTCTTACGATTTAATTTAGTTCACAAAAGGAGATTTATTTGGCAGTTACAAATGGTATTTCTTTATTATCTGTATTTTTTGCTCGAGTAAAAGAAATCATACTTAATAGGATTAATTTAAAATGTCTCTATCAAAGAAGTTGCAAATAAAATTGTTTTACATGGGACATGTATCTAGCTGTAAATTAAAGAAAAAATTATAAACTATTAGGATTATTCTATCTGAATTTGTTCGTAAAGATCTGAAAACAGTAGTTTTATTTTTTCTTGTTTTTTAACTATCTCTGCAAGATTTGACCGTCTGTTTAATATTTTATCTAATTCTAAATATGCCCATGACTTAGGTTCTTAAATAATTACAATAAAATATTTATAAAATTAATACAATAAACAAATTAATACTAGTAATTGCTTGAATGAAAGATATGGATCATAGATTGCTCAGGTAATGGTACTGCCGAATAGTGGGCTGTAAGTCAATATGGACGATAGCGAAATAGGGATCAAATGGGGGCTCTTTAAAGTGGTCAAGAAGGGGTTAGTATAGATATCTAAAATAATTACCTATAAAGATAGTAATAAATTAATCTAATAAAATTTTATTTAACATAATAAATTCGATACTTTTCATTTAATTTTATGAATTCCCCTAGCTTTGACTTGGGTATCTCTAAGCTTGATTACAGAACATTTTATTGCATTTTTCTGCTTTGTATTTGGCTGAAGGTGTGTTCAGTGCAGTACCTAATTGACTGTCTAAGAGATAGTACAACAATGAACACTGATATTTACTAATAGGGTAAATGAAATTGGAACCCAACATTAACAAATTTTTAAAAATCTCCAAATCCTCAAACAGTCCATTATTTTTTTTATTTCATCATGATTTCATGCATGTTGTTAGGTTTCATAAATATTTTTTACTGTAGGTGATAGCAGTTTTAATCGTTTTTGTTTTAAGGTTCTTAATAGGTAAATAGCTATATAAAATAGCTATAAATAATGTGCAACATTAGTATAATATATAGTCTAATGGTAAAAGGAACGTTAGAACATTTTTGTCTTTTAAAGTGGTCGATAAAGCTGTAAACGTCTAATTTAGAGAGATACTCTTAAAATTTCATACATGAAAGTTAATAGGATAGAACACTGAAGTTTTAGGGCATTCTAATCAGGTGCATATATTCCTGACAGATAATTTGAACCTACAGATCATTGTTGTACTTATAGGAATAGAAAGCATGTATTATTGTATATATACAAATAATTTTAAAGCTTATTACTTATTATTTGTTAAATCTAATGCTTAAAAACAAATTTAATCTCTTAAAAAAGTCATATACATAAAGATACTAGAATTACATTAGTTATAATTTAGACATAAATATTCAGTTAAATGAAAATGAAAATATTTTTATTATTAAGTATATAATTTTTCTTTTCTTCTTGTAATGAAATATTTTTTATTATTTTACTATGTAACATTTTCTATGGTTATTAATTATTGTTTTATTCGTTGCTTATACTATACACATTTTGTATATTACGCCAATAAAGTGAATTTGAATATTTATCGTTAAGTCTTATCAGTACGCACAATTTTGGACTCATTATTACAAGCAGTTCGTTGCAGTTTTATGTTAAATAATTACTATAATAAAATTTTATTATTAAAAGTAGTATCACATTATTAGATTGCTGCTTATTATAACTCTTTCATTTTGTTCGGTTTGGAAAACAGAATTGGAGTGCACTCCAAAAACAATTCTTTCCGCGAAATAAGTTTCAGAATTTAATATTATAATCTAACCAAAGAAGATTATGTTATGTAAAATGCTACGAAAGGTGGCATTTTATGATCTTTGATAAAACTTTGTCTCTTTTATTACTATTAAACTTGGTGAAAATGGAAGGAAAAAAACTGCAACCTTTCCAATCCCCCAGTTAAATGGGTCGTAAAATACATCAGGAATAATGTTTCACATCCGCAGCTTTGACTTGAAAGACTGATGTTATTTGAAAGCCGAAATATTTGAATATGCTCCATTAAAGCCTATCTCAAAATTCAAATGATCATTCTTTATAGTATTTAATGACATGTAAACCATTATTTTACGTTTAACATTCTTTCAATCTGATACATTTTCAAAAAGTTAAAACACTGTGCTTGTGCTTATCATAAAATAACTATAAAAAAGACATTTTTATCCCACTATTACTTTTGAATAAATAGTTTTCGATAGTTTCTGTTTCAGAACTGTTACTTGTGATTGAAAATTTTATTTTTTTTTTACCCAGGTAAAATTGATTTTACTTTCTTTTGTAACCGCAGACTTACATTTGAATTTGTTTCGTTTGCAAAACGTAATATTGTAATGGGGAATTTTCCCTTTTTCTAATTTTATTTTTAAACTAAAGAGTAAGCAGGAGAGTACCTTTTTTCATTTCATTTGGGGACCTAATTAGGAATTTTTAATGGGTTTAATATGGGATTCTTTAACATCTCTCGAAAACGCTACTTTTCCTCCGCCTGGTTTGTGACGTCACATTTCATGAAAACACCGACAGTCTATGTCGTTTACATTGGATAAGGCTACTTTTTAATTTTTTTTGTTCATAAATATATATATTTTTTTAAAGTCACATTCTAAGTACTGTATTGTGCCACTCTGTAAAATTACAACTAATTGTAATGAAAAGAAATTTTTTAGAGATTCCAAAAATCCTAGTATAATTAAAACTTGGATTAATGCTATGGAAAGAGATGAGAAATTAAACCTCAAATTATTATCTCTTTGGATATGTGAATACCATTTTACTATAAATAAAAGTGAAACTGTCGTACCGGTAGCTGAAGAGAGCTGACGAGACAGGTCTGATGCTGTGCTCCGTCTGTTTCTTTTGGCAGTAACTGTTAAATACCGGTCATCATTCGGCGTAGTAACTCGGGGGAGACCTGTGCTGTAACATCTATTCACATTACCATCATGTTTGAATTGTTACCAAAGCCTGGAGATGACACTCTGGGCGATTCCAAGTTCCTCGGATACTTCCAGCTGCGTACGTCCACATTCCAGTCTTCCGATAATTCTACCACGTAAAAAATCATCCAAATGCTTCCTTTGTGCCATAACTATGCGGTTATTGCACTGAAAGGCTTTTAAAGCGCTTGTGAACAATTTACTTCTTTGCTACCATTCCTTATATACCCCTTTCATACACTCTCGTCATTATGACGTACTATCCGCGCCATCTGGTGGTTTCCAGCAATTTGCATATTCTACCTTTTAGATGTGTGTGATAATTCTACAGGTGAAAGTTTTATTTTAGAGCTCAATTTCTGTGTGATTCTGAATTATCATTAATTTATGGACATGAGTATATTTTCTTCAGAGATACCTTCTTGAATACGGAGGTTCAAACTTTGACATCTTATAAGTAAATTGGAGGCTAATTTGAAAACAAAGTGCATATATTTTTTAAAAAATACTCTACTGATATTACTTAAAAGATGTAAATTTAATTTCAGTAACTATTTATATTTTTATTTAACATTTATATTAAGCAATAAAAATGTATTATTGTTTAATATATAAATCATAAATAATACAATCTTGAACTATAAAAAAGTACTATGAAGAATCTGAACAATGCATACATTTCAAAAATTATTTTGTGATTTTTTTTAATAAATAGAAGAGTGAATATATATTTATAATTAGAATCAAACACACAATATCAATTTCATATTTTAGCACAAACAGTCTGGGTATTATTTATCATAAAGTTATTTTCCAAAACATTTTGTCAAAAACTTTTAAAATTATCACTTATATGATTAACATGTATGTTGCATTAAATTTTATATAAAACAATAATTAATAACTGATATAGTGACTGCAAATGTTAAAACACTGTAATTATCCCTGTGCATATTTGTAAATAGGAAATAAAAATGTTGAAAATGTACAGTTTTATTTTCAAATAAATTAAATCAACTGAATAATAAACAACTGCTCATACTTTTTATTACAACAATCATTAGTGGTTTACGGTGAAATGGAACTATACGGCTAACTGCAGATTATTATAGAACGATATCGATTGTCATTGAATCCGCATCAAAAATGCGATGCATGAAAGAACTTCAACGAGGCTTTTGTAAGGACTATACAGGGAGGCTTTTTATTTTAAATGGGTAATTCAATGGCATTTAATTCAATTCATTTAAATGGGCACTCAGGTAATGCCGCATAGAACTGTTGTTCCTTTTTTATAGTCGGCGGTTCCCAAGTGTGTGCAAATTTGAAACTGTTTGCCATGATGATTGCATAAATATTTTCTAATTGCAAAATATAAAATATAACTGTCTAATATTTTAACAACATTGTGATATACAATTTTATGCTTATATTCTGAAATATTTACTAAATATTATTATTACTAAATATTATATAAGTATTAAACACTACACTATATTAGTATTATGAAGTATTAAATAAGAGATATAATTTCGATACAGTTTTTTATAATGAAAATGAAAATGCATGGCTTCTGCGGTATTTACTTATAACTATAAATCTTAGCTAAGTAAAAGACTCAAACGATAATCCTACTTGTATAACAGATTATGTAATTGGGACTTTAGATAAATAAAGCAACGTAGAAACTATCCACAATCCTTAATTTTTCTAATTAGGAATAACTAGTACATTCGAGTCAGTTTTTAAAACAATAAATTTTAAAAATTCAAATAGTATTGTTTTAAATTTAGTAATAATTATAAATACATGAACAATTTAATTAAAAACTTCTAGTCCGGAAGTAATTCACTTCAAATAAATTCCTATTATTTTTATTTCCTATTATTTATTCATATTATTTTTCCTATTATTTGATAATTACTGACCTTGTTTTATGAACATGATATTCTGAACTACCCTTACTGGCATTTTCTTTTTTGTGATATCAAGAAATAACTCGCAAAAAGTATTTAAACTATATGAAGAATTTTAAACATGAGTTAAAATTTTTATATACTTATTTAAATTAAATAACATGAAAATACCAAGAAAATATTGGATATCGAGAGAATGAAATCTTTCAAAGTTGCATATTAATATTTCTACAATAAATGGAAGTTATATATGATTGCCAAATAGTCAAAATCTACAGATTATTTTGGAGCTAGCACAAATTACATTAAAAATATAATAAATTATTAAAAATAATAGTGTAGGCTTAAGTCTAGGGGTGCAATATTTCAGAAAAAATCTAGTAACATCTAAAATTTATTATATTTACTAAATATTATTATTACTAAATATTATATAAGTATTAAAAACTACACCATATTAGTATTATGAAGTATTAAATAAGAGATATAATTTCGATACAGTTTTTTATAATGAAAATGAAAATGCATGGCTTCTGCGGTATTTACTTATAACTATAAATCTTAGCTAAGTAAAAGACTCAAACGATAATCCTACTTGTATAACAGATTATGTAATTGAGACTTTAGTTAAGTAAAGCAACGTAGAAACTATCCACAATCCTTAATTTTTCTAATTAGGAATAACTAGTACATTCGAGTCAGTTTTTAAAACAATAAATTTAAAAAATTCAAATAGTATTGTTTTAAATTTAGTAATAATTATAAATACATGAACAATTTAATTAAAAACTTGTAGTCCGGAAGTAATTCACTTCAAATAAATTCTTATTATTTTTAGTTGATAATTAATGACATTGTTTTATGAACCTGATATTCTGAACTACCCTTACTATCATTTTCCTTTTTGTGATATCAAGAAATAACTTGCAAAAAGTTTTTAAACTATATGAAGAATTTTAAACATGAGTTAAAATTTTTATATACTTATTTAAATTAAATAACATGAAAATACCATGAAAATGTTGGATATCGAGAGAATGAAATCTTTCCTCAGGTAATGCCGCGTAGAACTGTTGTTTCTTTTTTATAGCCTCCGGTTCCCCGAGTGTGTGTAAATTTGAAACCGTTTGCCATGATGATTTCATAAATATTTTTTAATTACAAAATATAAAATATAACTGTCTAAAATTTTAACAACATTGTGATATACAATTTTATGCTTATATTCTGAAATATTTACTAAATATTATTATTACTAAATATTATATAAATATTAAACACTACACTATATTAGTATTATGAAGTATTAAATAAGAGATATAATTTCGATACAGTTTTTTATAATGAAAATGAAAATGCATGGCTTCTGCGGTATTTACTTATAACTATAAATCTTAGCTAAGTAAAAGACTCAAACGATAATCATACTTGTATAACAGATTATGTAATTGGGACTTTAGATAAATAAAGCAACGTAGAAACTATCCACAATCCTTAATTTTTCTAATTAGGAATAACTAGTACATTCGAGTCAGTTTTTAAAACAATAAATTTAAAAAATTCAAATAGTATTGTTTTAAATTTAGTAATAATTATAAATACATGAACAATTTAATTAAAAACTTCTAGTCCAGAAGTAATTCACTTCAAATAAATTCCTATTATTTTTATTTCCTATTATTTATTCATATTATTTTTCCTATTATTTGATAATTACTGACCTTGTTTTATGAACATGATATTCTGAACTACCCTTACTGGCATTTTCTTTTTTGTGATATCAAGAAATAACTCGCAAAAAGTATTTAAACTATATGAAGAATTTTAAACATGAGTTAAAATTTTTATATACTTATTTAAATTAAATAACATGAAAATACCATGAAAATGTTGGATATCGAGAGAATGAAATCTTTCAAAGTTGCATATTAATATTTCTACAATAAATGGAAGTTATATATGATTGCGAAATAATCAAAGTCTGCAGATTACTTTGGAGCTATCACAAATTAAATTAAAAATATAATAAATTATTAAAAATAATAGTGTATGCTTAAGTCTACGGTTGCAATATTTCAGAAAAAATCTAGTGACATCTAAAATTAAAGTTAAACTATAGTCCATGGGCATTTACTGGATAAAATCTGCATAAGGGAAATCATTATAAATTATTTACAATTCTATTTACAAACTATATTTTAGTTTAAATTTCATTTATTCAATAATGCTAAAATAAGAAAATATTTTCTTTCAATCTCACTTTTGGCTCTGGTATTCGGATCTCTTTCTGGTATTTGCTACACCTTTGAATCTTAATACTAGCATATATATTTGCAGTCATCCATAATTTTTTTAACAGAATATCTTATTTACTTTATCTTATTTAAGTTTTTAACTGGCAAAGATTTGATGAATGTAATTTTTAAAACTGTATAAATAATACAATTCCTATTGTAAAACATAAATTTAAGCTATAAGAATAGATTTTTAGATTGCATTACAATATATGGGCAATTTAAGATATTTTTTGGTTTTACAATTACGATAATTCCGAAATTATTTTTAAAAATCTTTTAGTTTTAAATTATTGTTACTAGTTCAGCAAAGTATTTAATTTTGAAAAGAGTGTTTGGTATGAGATAAAAATGATTTGATTTTGCAGAATAATCGTTAAGTAGCTATATAATTATTCATTTAAAATGAGTTTAGACAGTTTTACTAAGACTGAAAATTAATTAATATATTTATTTACAAGTTTAGAACACTAAATTACAATTGAGTATCATATGTTTAAGTACTGAATTTTTCAAAATGATATATCATTAAGCGAAATACCGAAGAGAAAACCACTAAGCGTAACAACTCGAAAATTTCATTAGATGCGTTTCAGATCACGAGCAAATTAAATTAGCACTTCATCGTATTTGACAGTTACGTAATAGGAAAATACATGAAATAGTTTTCTAGTACGTAAATGATGACCTTGACATTGTAACTGCTTCTCTATTACTGACCAGGTTGAAAAGTTATTCCAATCGGATGATCTTAACTGCTCACCGGGGTGCCCCGAGGAGCCACGTAAGGGTTGCAGGGGTGCCGATAATATGTTCGAATATTAGACTTCCGTAAACGCAACGGATTTAGAAGTGATGGTCCAATTTCTCTAGGAAACATTTAATGAAGATGGTGTGAATGATTATTTTCCTACGCCGTTTCAGTTTATAATATCCAGTGAACTTGAATTATGATGAAACTATATTTTAGAGAATCGCCCATTTAGGTTCCCCAGTTGATTCAAATCATTTCGAGAATTAATGTTGAATTAATCGAGAATTAATGTTGAAGAATTATCTGAATTTGTTGCATTAAAAGTAGCAATTTTTATTGAATTTACTGAAAGCACATTAGTGATAGAATATACTAAAAGAAAGATTACTGAAATTTGGATTTAAGTAAAAGATATCAACTTTTCAAAATTAAGGCTACTCTAACATTTTATTCAACTGTAAAAATATACTAATGCAAGACTGGGTTTTCTGTATCGCTGTGATAAAAAAGTAAATGTGGTGAGTAAACGGGAAATAAGAATATTTTTGATATAGCCAAGGTTATTGAACCTTTTAATTATTTCAATATTAAACATATTACATAAGTATCTTATTAAAGATGACAAATTTGCATGAATTTAATAACTAACAGTGAGAAATGAAAAAGTAAATATGTTATGTATGAAGTAGGATTTTTTTTAAAGTTATTAGGCACAATACATTAATAAGAATTAGATGAATGGAAGATTGCTAATTTCTGGATATAAGTAAAAGAAATCCACTGCTCAAGATTAAGGCTAACCTAATATTTAGTAGTGTGCAACAATCTTTATATGCAAGCCTGAGTTTTTGGCTGTCGCTATAATAAAGAATAAATATAGAGTAAAATTATGAAATATTAATTTAATTTAAATATTACCAAGTACATCCATCATTTTAATAATTTTTCTAATAAATTTATTGTTTAAGTATGTAATATATGCTACATTAATCCTTGAAGGTTTATCTATGACTCTATTGGATGCACGAATCTTTGACTTAGATTGTTATGGAATGAAAGTATATACTTTAGAGCACTGGGAGCAGAAAATGAAAATGTGAATATATGAGCTGTTTATCTAAACAATGAATCAAAGCATTCAACGTTTTTATTATTAAGTTTTACCTATTGAGATTAATTTTCTGTATTCGACAAATGGTAACACAATTTAGAAATGCACAATTTAAAACTTTGCAGTTTATAGCATAATATGTTATTAATATATGGAATAATGAATTAGGAGGCAAAGACTAAAAGTAGGATAAATTTAGGCCAACGAGAAAAAAAAATAAAACCGTATTCCTTTTACTTTGTAAAATCTAAAATGATTGATGATGTTTCATTAAAATGTTTTTAAAGATATTAATGTGCATGCTAATAATATTAACGACTTTTATACATAATGTTTTTACGCGTATTAGATAATTACAATATATATAACAAAATGAAAAAAATAAACATTAATAACACGATTTTTGAAGCACTCGTGTTTTATTTAGATGTCATATATTGTAAAATAGAAACTAAAATAATGAAAGTTGTATTAGATTACTGTCTGGAAATAAAATTATTACACTCTCCTGTGAAAAGTTTCATGTCTAACGGATGGTCATAATGAATTTCTTTAGTTAGTTTTGTCATATATTTCAATTAAAATATTATAATCTATACAATAGTACTTACTCAAGCATTCTACCCATTATCGCTAATCTACTATTCTGCTTGTAATATCAATAAATTAAGAGAGCTTTTTAAGGTTAATTATCTGGATAAATTTTCTTTGTCTTACATGTGAATCACGTGTAAATGAAACTTTCATTAATTTGTGTAATTTTAAGCTTCTTTAACTGTATTCGCATAAGCTTAGTGATTAGAGATTATAGGTTATTTATCAGAACGATAGAGAAAATCCTCTTCAGATGTTTGTGTTTGTTACAGTAATCAAACATTTAATTTTCTCAAGACAGATAATAATTAAGTTTGTCTAGTGAGTTTTCCTTAAACCCACATTCCAAATGAAGCTAAAATTATATGACGATTAATTGGCATGCTTATATAAATTGTACTGCTTTCACTATTTTATCTCATTTATTATCTCTGCTCTATTATGTCCTATTTAAATTAAAATCTTTTTCCTGAATCTGGTTATTGAAACAATGTGAATAAAAGTTAATTGAAAGTAAGACTCATATTATGTGCTAACGCTATTGCAGAAGCAGAAATAGTTCATTTTTTAAATTTTAGTGCTGTCTTTTTATAGAAACATTACATTTGTTGCACTAAGATTTAATCCTTCATCTAATACCTTAGATGCAAACTGTTACACGAGACTATGAAGATTTAATTTAATCTGTTCGCTTTCTGAATTCTGGGATATTTTATTTTTAATCCCAAGGCTTGTTTAACTGATATATAAAGAGTATATCCGATTAATTGAATAATGCCCTTATAGTGTATCGTTGATTACAATAAGGTTTTTATGTTATGTCACCCTGTTTCCTTTTCAAACGAGATTATGTGTATTTAACCAACAGTCCAAAGAGTCATGGGCCAGTACATCAAACCTTTTATTATTAACTTTTAGGTTTCGGCTGGTACAGCAGTTGTACCATAAATATTTAGAAACCCAAAAGTCGGCTAGGGTACAACAGTTGTACAGTAGATATTTCTCCCCTTTTGCAGGGACTGGGTCATTACTCACTTGTCATTTGGCCAGTCCCTCCCTATTGTTGAAGTTTTGCTGAGTGCATCAGTACCGGAAAGGAAGTATGTGATTTGTGTTTGGCGACATGTGGAACAACTGGCGCTTTTTTGTCTATATCTAGCAGTTGCTTGTAAACTATTCTATCTTGTGAACCAAATCCGTTTGGAAGTTCCTTTCTTTCGTCGTTTATTTTTTTTTATTTAATCTGATCATGGCTCCAAAATTTAACGGTCTTTCTCAAAGTGAGATGTCAGATAACAACTTTCAGACTGGTTTTAGAGCAACCCTGCATTGTAACGTCCTCCACTCCCAAAGAGTGACAATAGGACAAAACATTTTTCCCTCTTGAGAAAGTGGAAGGAGGGGGGAGGAAATTTCAAAAATGATGTCGATTTGTATTACAAACGCACGCCAGCGGTTAGCTGAAGCTTAAAGGTTAAGAAATACTTTAGTGCAGCATAATATTAATTGAAAATTTATAGTTCTTTTGTAAGTGAATAGCAGATACGAAGATGGTTGATATTCCAGAAATTGCAAGTATATTCCTTTCCAAATTTTCAGCCTTAAATAACTCTACATATGAAAAATATATTCAGGAAAATTATTAGTGGAAAGAAGATTCTGGTAATTCATATAAGGCAAGACTATATCAACACAAAATAAGTATGTTCCAGACGAAAAGAAAGTACTTGAGTTTAGCATAATAGTAATTGGAAATGTATAGTTCCATAGCAAGAAAATATAAAATACAAAGATGGTTGATTTTAAAGAAATTATAAATATTTCCTCTCCAAAAATTTCAGTTTTAAATAAATCTTCATAGAAGACAAATATTAAGCAAGATTATGAGTATTCTGGGCTTTCAAAACAGGAAAGACTATATCAATAAAAGGAAGTTCCACAAAAATAGGAACCAAATAATATGAAGAAATGGTTTACATAAATATTTTTCAAGCTATAGAAAGGAAATTTGCAACCCAACGACTGAAAATAGAGCCAGGACGATTCTAAATTTCGAGCCTAAATCCCATGACAGATTGATATCTCTCTTTGATGATTTTTTTGAATTGCACATAAAGCCATATGAAGAATATTATTATAATATTTTTTAAACGTATATCGGAGAAAAAGCTAAAAATTTAAAATGCAAGATATAAAAGTCTAAATTAATTTGTGTGTTTTCAACTTTTTTCGACGATTCTGCCCGAATAAAACAATTCTCTTCAGAATCTTTACAGGCTGAAAGAGGAAAAATTTACAAATAATAACGATAGAATATTATATCAGAAGTAGGTTGAATACAACTACAGAAAGAACATGCATTCGAAAGTGAAATGATCTTATATCTCAAAGTTCTTAAGGAATCTCAGAACTGAAAACAGTAAAGACATAGGAGCAACGACTGTCCTGAACAAGAGTGAACGTTAAAAGAATAGCCAAAGAAGACATATCATCTAGGGCCATACAAATATGTGTATACATGTATGTATACAAACATATACACACACGCACATAGACTTATATATATATATATATATATATATATATATATATATTATATATATATATATATATATATATATATATATATATATATTATATATATATATATATATATATATATATATATATATATTATATATATATATATATATATATATATATATATGTATATATATATATATACATATATATATATATATATATATATATATATATATATATATATATATATATATAATATATATATATATATATATATATATATATATAATATATATATATATATATATATATATATATATATATATATATATATATATATATATATATATATATATATATATATATATATATATATAATATATATATATATATATATATATATATATAAAGTTAAAGCAGAAAAAAGCATCGCACTATTTGATGCAGACACATGGAATCACTAATAGCTCCATATGAAAGAACTTGACGCAAAAGAATTGAAAGTGAACTTTTTGAAGTAAGGTCACTAATGAATCAATGGTGAGCATGGCTCTTTTGTCAGCCCTTGTTTGCGAAATAACCGATGCCATTTTTGATAGTTGGAAGTCAGAACTGTGTAATATCCATATATAAAGAAAATATCATGACATCATCGGCTCTTTGACTTGTCATAGGCTTGTCATATATATATATAAAGAGTGAGCGAAATTGCTTAAATATACAAATATTTAGAAATATATTCCTTTTAAACTATTGATTTATACATGTATAACATTGATGACACATCAGATTTTTTGAGTTAAATGATAACTAAAAAAATTACTTCCCTTTACTTCCTTAACACTAAAGCTGTGGCAGTTTCTGTCTACCGATAACCGCTAATTTGGAAAATTTACCGCAATAATTATGAATCCGTTATGGTATTGAACAATACACTGTGTTTATACGCAATTGCATTCATTGATATTTAGACATTAAATTATAATATATGATACAAATAAGATATTAAAATATCGAAAGTTATATATAGTTAGAAAATTCATAGGCAATTTTTAAAGGAATTATTTTTTTTCTTACCAATAAAGGTTTTTTACACAGTCTAGACGCAGTTTGGACAAATTTTTTGTGTATGTTTTATAGATTTTGAAAATATCGGTATTTGCGAGTTAGAAATTATATATATACTATTCTTTCCACACTTGGAAGCTTAGTGATAAACCATTCTTCCCATATGCACATATTCTTGAATATTGTGTTTTCATAGTTTATCGGTATAAAATTAAGAAAAGCCAAAAACGTTATATGAATTTTGTTAATAATACTTCGAGAGAATTGGACACAAAATAGCTTTATGACCAAAAAGACGTATCCTATAGTTCTAGTGTTAACATTCGATAAAATAAAAGATCACGAGAACTTTCAGAAAGTAGCCACATTATAGGAAGTTTTTTAAAATCAGTAATGGCTTGAAATTTTAGTCTTGAATACAAGTCTAGCATAAAAAATTCTTCACAGTAAAAAAAACAGCTTTGTTCCCTTTTTATATCTGGAACAAGAATGAAGACAAAAGTACTTTCACAGATAGAGAAATATTAAAACACCCATTTTTAACAGTTTAGTTTCTTGGGTTTTAAATAGAGTTCCTCAGAAATATATCTACCTCGCTGTAACTGTAGACTTTACTATACTTTTCTAAAGCTATAAAAGAACTAAGTTATAAGAGAACTAAAAGCAATTTGATGACCTCCTTTGCAATTCATTTATAACAGTGCGAAAAAATAACGTAACGTTTTAAATGTCAGTTGGAAGAGAAGTCTTTAAGACTAAAACTTTAAAAAAAAGTAGAAATTAGGTTTTATAAAGTGTAATAGTGAAATATAAATACAGTATCTGGCAGGGAAGAGTCAAAACCTCTTTTTTTTAGGTTTATGTTACCTGTCTTAATAAAATTATTCATTTCACATATACTCTTTTTGTTTATCATGTAGTTACAAACATTTAAAAAAAAGATACAATATTATTGCATTTTTATATATTTAAAATTCCAAATAAATATATCAGATTACATATAATAAACTTTTTTGCACTTTTATTTACTAAAATGAATTTACATATAATGAATATTTTCCGAAGAAACTGGTGTGTCACAAGTAAAGATAATTATATATTTTTAAAAATAAATATCAATTTAATTGTAGGTAAATGGAGCAAAATTTTATGAATATTTTATAACAGGTCTGATAACAAAATGATCTCCACTA
>CM063505.1:28313111-28320611 GCA_032207245.1 Pardosa pseudoannulata | reverse complement strand
ACAAATGGAAAATGTTATCTGTTCCGTAATACTTATAAAATAATCTGTTTTCTGAAATCATCCTTATACCACTAGAGATTATAAGGATTACTACTGGGTATCTCCGAGTGTAAATAGTTCTAAGCCGATTTTAATAGAGACTCTCAAGGATTAATCTTAAGAGCCAGCGATGTTTATTTAACGTAAGACAAACTTAACTATTTGGAAAATTCTACTAATGCAACAAACTCGAAGAGGAAATCTCTGCTTTCAACGAGTAGATTTTTATAAACTCTGTAAATAGAAAAAACGCTGTGAGATAAACATTTTTCTGTTTGTTGTATAATCTCATAAACTAATCTTTTTATAAATACTCATTCTCATTTTTATTTGATAAAGTGGTCATTGGTGTAAAAAAGATGAAGGAAAATATTTACAAGATTCAATGAGTTATATATCTTTTAATTTTATATTCTTTACACGACGGTGAGTGTTTAAATTTGTCTAAGTATAAATTTTGCTTTTAGCTTTTATAGTTTACGAATGCTTTCTTTCGAATAAATTCAAGTTTTTGGCTAACGCTGATCAAAACAACATACTATCTTTCCATTAATCACAAGATTCTTTACAAGAAAAATATTCTTTCATTTTAAGAATAAAAATAAACTCTAAGCTGCGTTTTGAAACTTATGTCACGTGTCGACACGTGTCACATGCATTCTCTAATACTTTCAAATAGCTCTCAAGTATATTTGGGGACCATACAAAAACCTATAAACCAAAATTAAAATAAGTTTAGTTTCTGGAAAAAAAGAAAATAAAACTAGATAAGATATTTTCCACAACTGTTTCTGAAATTAACATAAATGTTGTTTTAATTGACATAAATGCACAAATGTGTTTTAAAAATTTTAAAAGTTATCTAAGCTTTAAACCGGTTTGTAAAAAATATTTTTAATGCAGGTGCATTTTGCAACATTATTAAACTTTGATATATAATGAAAATAAGTATAATAATTCTTCTTTTCGATTTTAATAACTTTTTAAATTACTGATTATTTACTTATTTTAGGCAGAGTGAAATTCTAATTCATATTCATATATTTTACCAGTGCTATAAGAAATCCCAAATGTTATTCCTAGAGATTGATTTTGAGGAAAAGCATATTTATTAAATAAAAAAGTTTAAAATAACTTAAGTACATGCCTACAAAATCAAGAGGATTATCTAGCAAAAACATCTGTGGTAAATAATAGTTAACGATAGTGTTAATTAGATTATTAAATTGCATTAAATGTATTTTTATTGTGTGTGACAAATTTTATTTTCGTTATAGCTAAAATAAATAAGATGTTTTTGAAAAGAAGTTTTTGTAGCTCTTAATTAATATTGTTAAAAATTGAGTTATAACTATGAATCAATGTTACTAAATGATACAGAGAAGCTGAACCTGTATTTCAATGTAAGCTTAATTGTAATTAGTTGTATATTAGTAAGCATTTGGACTATGGGGTATTAAATAACATGATAATCTATTAATTACATTCTCAATCTGTAAATGATTAACAATACTACTGAATACTGGAAAATAGGTGGAATTCATGGTTAAGATCCAAAAGCTATTAGTATTATACCAATACATTTAGCCCACACAAGATAATTACAATATTTAGGTCATAAACATACTCCCTGAATTAAAAACGTTAATATTCTATAATGTAATGTATCATCTTAAAATGTGGTAACAAAAACAATCTGTTTTCTATATTATTACCCGTTTAAACGGAATAGTCACAATGGCTTGAAATTTGTATATTATATAAGAGTATATAAATACAATAAATGTTTAGGTTGAATTAGGTGAAAAAAATTTAGGGTGTTTTTAGCCGTGCTTCATTATTGGAACATTGGCGTGTTATATGATTATTTTTTGCATAATTTTAAAAGCTCATGAAAAGAGTTACTTTAAAGTCTAATGATAATAACGTCTTCCTAATATTAACTGGTTTGTTTATTTATCTTTAAATAATGTACAATTGATAAATATTATGACATTATACAATTTATGAAATATTGGTACCCCTGACCGCTCAGCTTATAAGTTGATCATTTGATATAGAGACATCGTTCTGCTCACATATGGATAATGAAAATAAACTATAAAGTTCTTTTTTTAATCCAGGATAGGTTGAATTTCAAAGTTCGTGTATGTGATTATAACGGTGTCAAAATGACCCATGCCGCAGTTTTAGGTATACGTATTAGAAACTAAAATAACCAAAAAGTATTTAACGTAACATATTTTCATAGATTGTCATTGATATAAAATTTGGAAAATCAAGATTTTTTTTTTAAATTCCATTAGTACCTTTCCAACAAATGCGGAAACAAAATTGTATTTGGGTGAAAATGACCCATCCCGTAATTTTAGTGACAACGTACTTTTATATTTCCGTGTCTTCCTAACAGTTTGAAGGAGAGACCCGTAAAATTATTCCTAGGCTGTGATTAATGACATAAATCACACTATTACTATAAAGTATGGTTGCATTAATAATTACTGTTTATTTAAATCAATCCGGAAAATAATGTAAGAACTTACATTATTGTTTATTTGATAGACGTTAATAACTGCCTATAATAATATCCTTTATATTTTCTATCTGATTTCGATATTGAAGTCCTTACTTCAAATTTCATTAATGGTTAGTCTGTTCTAGTCGTTTTGAATTGATTTTAAGCAGTAATTCCTTTGTAATTAATCATTACGTCTCTTGAAGTTGTAAATTTCATATTTTTATTAATATTAGAATTATTAAATTAATGTAGTTATTGGAGATCGTCATACAATATTACCATCTTGTTATGACATAACTTTACAACTGTAAATGAAAGTTCTATTGTACACATAGTGATAAATTAGGCTCTGTGGTTACGTTTTCATTAAAATGCAAAGTTTTAATAATTGGAGAACAGAATTAATAGTTATAAAATTGTTTTACTTTCCGTTAGTAGTAGATTAGTTCCGATAATATAGAACTGTACTTTCATTTTCGTTATATTTCAGGTAACAGTATTATAATTTAGCTATTTGACTATGTAGAAAATGGGTTGAATAAATTTAATATATTCTTATAACATTCTTTGTAAAAAAACTTTTGAATTTATGACTAATGCTTTATACAATTTTCGTTTGTTTATAACATGTAAAATTAGATAAAGTGGTAATACGAAACCTAACATATATTTCGCAAATTTTTTAAGAAATGGTTTTTTTAATTTTTTTAATTGAATCCGAAAGCTAATTCCCACAAGGTAATAGAACTCTTCGAATTTATTGGAATAATTGTATTACGATAGTAAGCATATTAGCTAAAAATGTAGGCTTGCATTTCCTTTATTATAGTCTTCTCTTTTCTCGATTACCGCGATGTTTGAATGGCATTTCTGCCTAAACAAATTGTGTTATGTAAAACAGAGTTTTTAAATTTTAATTACTGATATAAATGTAAGTAAATCAGGATACCAGTAGTTCAAATTAACCTACACAATATAGTAAAACAAACAGTATTAAGAAATGAAAATAAAATAAAATAAAAATATAAGTGTCGCATAAATGCTTTAATCTTTGTTATAATCATATTATCAGGTTACATCAATATGTACGCAAACATTTAAAAAAAATGTTTAAAGTCTGTCAAAATGTTTTAGATTATAAAGATAAGATACAATTTATGCCCAAACACCATGTGCCCTAAACAAGGGAAGAGATATTGTTTATCTCTAGAGGTCACCTCTGATGTGTTATAGTAAACGCCTTTAGATAACAGCCCCAAACAGGCAAATAAAATGTGTATTTAATATTACAGACGGTATTAAAAATAAATCCAAAATAAAAAATAGTAAATTTCTCATTTTCAGTTACTCTTTTCAATTTCTTTATATACCTTCAAAACTGCTGTTTAACAGTACAAAAAACGGTACCTAATACACATTAAAATAAAGGTTAAAACTGAAACGCTGTATGATTTACTACGGAAATAAATTAGAAAAACAAACTAAACACACATATAAATTCGTTATAAAGAAAACAATTGATTTTTCAATCATTATCTGTTATTTATACATGTTATGACATGTTAAGGTTTATAAAAAATGGACAATTTTCTTTAAAAATTATGTCTATGGAAAAAAATATTACAAAAGAATTTCGGTATTTGCTGATTTAATAGTTGCTGACAACTCTATTTGATCTTTAGATTTGTACTTATATTATGTTACATTTATTGATGTTCATTTCCTTATATATAAAAAGAAAATGTGTACATCTTTTTGCTGTTATGACGTTTTGTATACTAATGTCACTCCTGATATTTTTCATAAGATTATTTATGTGAGATACGCCAATCTTTTACATTTATCTAATTAATTCAGCTTGTGTATTGTGAATTGTAAGTATATAACAAACTATAAGGAATAATATTCTTTGAGACTATCTTCTTTTGTATCTGCATAAAAATGGATAGTTTGATAACTCTATACTAGACGAAGAATTACGGAAGTGAGGAAGAGAGAAAGAGAATGTGTGTCTGTGTGTAAGTAATTGAGTAGGTGTAATATTTTAACGAAACTAACCAACTTAATTACACTTGCTGATGATCCTATCCCTAAAATCCGTAAAATCCCATCAATTTGCTGAGCTACGATATTTTTTAAAATTATAGTTAACCTCTGGCCACTGATAACACCGAAATTAACGTTTGTTTATCTAGGCTGTTTTTACCAAATTCATTTGCGTAACTTTCTCTCATTTCTAGCTTCATCATGTGATAAACTTAACATCATGATTGGCTGGCTCACTTTCCCCGTCACAGCACTACATAAGCGAATCTGAAAAAATTATGTATATATATATATATATATATATATATATTTATATGTATATATATATATATATATATACATATATGTGTGTGTGTGTATGTGTGCATGTGTGTGTGTGTTGTAATGGCATTTTAATGAGTAAAAAGAAGCATTATTGCAGAAGGTATATTTGTCAATCAATCACGTTTCTGACTTCCGTTAAACTAAACCGTTACAATAAAACCGTCCAAATAATTATAGCCACAAAATCTTACGAAGTCTCAAACAATATCTTCAGCACATATATACACCACAAAATTTACCACCTGAGTTACATAATATTGCAACTATATCTTCATCACAGTTAAAATCCGAGTTTCAAATATATCAAGAGAAACATAATAAATCAGGGTGATAATTGACAGTTAATAATTTTCTTCATATGAAACGGAAGTCGTTGCATTTATTGTTCTTCGTTTACCGAAGTTTTGGTTGTCTTTTAAAACTATCAGAAATCTAAAAGAAACTAGCATAAGTACAAACTTCATTATTCTAACACTCTATTCAATTCAGTATTCATGTGTGGCCCATTTTGTCCATAAAATTGAATTAGCGGTTAGAATTCAAATTGTGTCACCAAATTATGTGAAATTTTAAATAAGTAAAAATATAAATTTAAGATTTTATTGATAGTTAAAAGTAACAGATAATTCTCATAATAAAAGATTTTTTTCAGAATTTTTTTTATCAAGAAATTTACTTTAGATTGAAGAAAATAGTTTTAAGGCTTTTATGCTAAAATAAAAATTTATTAAATACACACACAAGCATGCAAACATTTCATTCTCAAGCTATTCATGGTAAACACGTATGCTAAGTAAACTATTTTACATTTTTTCATGTATATATCATGCACATGAAAATAAACTTCAGAAAAGTCATATAACTATCAAATAACAATATACATATTTATATAATTTAGGATATACCACAAGACTCACATTAAAATTTAAAACATAAAATATTATATTACTTTACATACAATATGCTTCTTATACAACTAAAGAATAGTTTTAAAATATATCATTTCTAGCATTATACATTACGTAATAAGAATAATGTTGGTAAATAGTGTATTTCTACTTACAGTGTTATTTGATGTATCTTTTTCCATATTATATTGATTCTTTATATATGTTTCTAGTGTCATTTTAAAAATGATTTTGGGGTAAAAATAAACTTTCTACAAAACTTCAAATTTGTATTTAAATTATTCTGAAATCACATGTAGTATAGCTATGACATAACCATAGGTTCTCTATTATGTAATATTCACATGTAAAATTCAGTCGAAAGCATAATAATATTTAGATTTTAAAATCTTTTAAAAGATAGATTCAACGTATCTAACTTTTAAGGTACGGACTACTTACATTACTTTTCTTTAAAATGCATGTTTCATGACTTATATCACAAGTAAACAGATATACATTTATGTTCTAAAACCACAGATTTTATGAAATGAGATACGTAAACTGAATGTTTATATGTAAAATAAGCTTCCTTGAATCCATAATTCCTTTAGAAATCTTTTTGCAATATTTACATCGTGGATTTCGAAATAACCAAATGCATATGTAACATAAAATATGTAAACTTTATTATAATAAAAATATATAACATTGTATCTGATATTTGATATAAGGTAGAATAAATAACTTAGACGTGCTTTTAGAAAATTAATGTAGAACTTCTTATGGAATCAAAAACTAAGCAATTTAACAGTATATAATTTTTGAAGATTAGAACTGAGTTAGAAAAATTCTTTTAATTAATATAAAAAATTATATTTTTAATTAATCTTAAAAAATTATATTTATTTATATTAATTTGTTTAACTTCCTATTATATTATGTTTTACATTTTGACTACTTTATAGTTTGACCTTATGTACCGATATTATACTTCATGAAATGGCGTCAAATTTTATTATATTGAAAATATTACAGTATTAAAAAATCAAATGTGTACATCTCAAGCAATACTTGATCTTCTATCAATTTATAAAAAATAAATTGTTTCCTATGATGTATTTCGCTCATCATAAATATCAATATTTATAGCCTTTAATCTTAACCAGTTTTTTCCGTTTCTCAAGGTAACGGTTTTATGTACTTTATAGATCAAGAATATCCAGCTGTTGAAAACACGTTTGCGTTAACTTTCTTCATAATATATATATATATATATATATATATATATATATATATATATATATATATATATATATATATATATATCGTTCTCAGTCTTGGATGAATTTTAAACTATTCTAGGTCTATAGAAAACCATTTTTATGATTAAAATTTCATTAAATCATGATAAATAAAACCTGTATTAAATATAATATTAAAAAATACAAAATCTGCATTTTTTGCCTACATTTTTAGATTTGAATTTGGTCCAAATTGTCTGTAACACAGTATTCATATTTTTCTTGTATAAGTAGAAAATCGCTATCCAAATTAGTAATTTGGAATTTTAAAATGTAAATATGGTATAAATTTGATCTCAAATTTATTTTAATTTGAATTTTGTAGAATTGTTATCGTAAATACAGATTTATTAAGCATGCTCTGTTCATAGGTAAACTGTAG
>CM063505.1:28293111-28308111 GCA_032207245.1 Pardosa pseudoannulata | reverse complement strand
ATCTAGTTGTGTATTTCCCCCTTAAATTCAATACGCACCCTATATATAGAACGTTTTCAATATTTCTTATAATGAAAATTCTGAACGTAACTTAATAAGGATGAGCCATAATACATTAGATTTATTTTTTAAATTTTGACTGTTTTAACATCCTGTTGTACACAATAACTTTTTATTGCATTATGTAATCTATATAACGGAAAGTATTAAAATAATAAACATTAATGTTACGAGTTTAATACGAATGGGAGGAATTAAGCTCTTTACATTTAGGAATTCTTATATTTCTTTTTTCAATTGCAGCTGGTAAAACAAGCATTTTTATCTATGTCAAACAAAAGGATACTGAATCAATTCTTCCAGTAATTACCACTAAAACTAGGTTAGACTCACCATTTTACAGCTAAAATCACCAAATTGGATGATGTACATTTCTTTATATCTCAGCCATCATATTAATGGGTTCGGCCGAAATTAAACATTTTTCATAAGTGTACATGTGATGCATGGATTTAATATAAAACTATATCCAAGAATCCATGGCAACATGTTGTAAATTAATCTAGATAAATGAAAGCATTTAATGGAACATATGGCACATTTCACCATTTGATTCAACATAAAATGCAAATCATATTTTTTTAAATTGTATAAAGATTATGTTTGTAAACAAAATGGAATTTTGAATTATGTTGCCATATGAAAATTATAAATAATGTTTTACCTCGTAATACAGAAATGAGAAACTAGAAATTACCGAGTAGAAATACCTAGAAATCTCATAAAATTGCCTAAACCATCGCAGTATTTCTTTAAGTTAGTTAAATGATCCGTTATAAAGCTGTTACGAAATGCATGACTACAGTATTTTTAAGATCGAATATTTGTAGTATTTCAAATGCGCATTTAGTCCTATTGACAGATTCCAGATAATATTTTTTTTATTTGAAACATCTGAAGTTGCTTCAAAATATAATATCAATAACTCGATAATGGTTATTTACAGAGTTTGAGTTTCAAAGAGATTTTTATAGACTATTTTCTTTTATAAGTATTTGAGCAATGTAGAAATCCATTGAAACTAGGTATTGTTGTATGTATTTGATATTTGAATATTTATATTTCTATTGGTATTTGCGCAACTATATATTTGTAAATAGAATATTCGACGCATTGATAGCGCAGTTATTTAAGGCCCATGTGCATTACGAAAATTGTTAAGGGACATAACAACTTTTCAGCTGAAAAGTGTTCATTTAAGCAAGCTATTTCTGATTTAGTATGTAATAAATGTTATGTGCATTTTAGAATACAAATTTTTTGTGTCATTAAAAATGATAATACTAATGTTAAAAATATTTAGTTCAGTTACATATAAAAGTTTAGTTGTAGAAATCCCTTTATTTGTAGTCTAAATTTTGAAATTATTAAATTGGTCTTGAAGTTTGTCAATTAGAAATTTGTAAGTAAGTTTTTTATCAAATAATAACTAAATATCGTATTGATTCTGTGAACGTCAAGTAAAATAATAAGAACATTTAATTATTCATTTCTTAAGATATTTAGCTTTTATATTTGCAATGTTAAACCTGCAATATTCTGGTTCAACGATTAAATCGGATGATTCATTTTACTTTAGCACTTCGAGTGCGCGCAATGTATTTTTACGTTCTTTGCAGTCTGTCACTGGAGTGCAGGTCACGTAAAAATACGTATTTAGTAGATTTGTGGTGGATACCCGCTAACCACCACAAATCTACTAAATACGTATAATTAAATGTATGTGTGACATTATATGCGTGTTGTTTGCGTTGCTATACAACGCTTTGCATTTTTTCTTTCCTCAAGTTATGATTGTCGAGTGACTCGGTCTTTTGTTGCGTTATTTCGTCTTCAGTCGAATTCCTAGGTCCAGAATGTACAAGTTGTGTTTTGTCGATTTGAAGCTTGGTTTTTTATTGTTGAATACAAAATTGGTAAAATGAGCCTTTGTCACTAAGATAGTGAAGAAAAAATATGCGTTGACAGATTATCTGACTTTAATATTAAAAATCGTTTATTTTTGTGAAAAAAACTTTTTGTGATAAAATATTTTTTTGTTAAATAATTATACAGTATATATTAAAGTGCATATTAAAAAAAGTTTCGTTAATAAAAAAAGGAGTTTTTGATTTACTGCGATTTTTCTGAATAACTAAACTTTCGCACGATTCACAAAAGAAAGAAAAAAAAAAGCCCGCTGAACGCATACGTTGGCGGTGAAGTATACAAGTGTTAATACAGTGTGCACAAATAGTACCTAACCGTCTTTTATTCTCCACCACTTTTAGTCGTAGACGTATATATTTATTTACAAGAATGTATATGGAGTTTTTTCTGGTATTGTTAAATTTACTTTTGGGTAAATAACAATATTTTAATTTTTATACGCTTAATCATTCTTTTGTATTTAATAAAAATTGAAACTCGTCCTAAGAACAAAAATTCAGAAAATTTCATTTACCTCTGACAAACATTGGCCGAGATCTTACAGTTAAAATGTTTAAGATTTTTTTTCTTTCAGTTAGAAATTGGTTGAATTATTAATTACAACCATTCAGGATTGAAATATATATACAACTCCACTTTTATGTCGAAAAGGATTTCTGGATTATACTCGTATAAAAGAAATGTGCACTTACATAAATGTTCATATACACTATATTTTGAAGTGTAATAAGCTATTCATTACATCCCCCATTCCAGTTTTAAATCAGGCTTCAACGCCCATTTTATGTTGAAAGACAGGTAGGGTTCCTTGAAAATAAAAGATGGTTTCACACATAGAAAATTAGATATAAACTGTATTTTGATATGTCATATGCAATTAATCCCATTCCCCTTTCATAGTTAAAATCAGGATGCAACGTCCATATTATCTTGTAAGGGAGAGGTATTTTTGCTTTTAAAAGAAGTAAACACCCATATAAATAATGATATACAAAATATTGTGCCAATTAATAACCTCTTAATTTCATCATTTACTCAAGACTTAAATCAGGATGCAACCTTCTTTTACGATGAAAGAGGAGACGTTTACTTGCTTATAAAATGCTTGTGCATTCATTGTAAAGTCAATATACACTGTATTTAAAAGCATAATAAGATCTTAATTAATCCCCTCTTTCCTGTAAACACAGACGTTTCAATCGAATTTCAATCTTCAATTACTGTAATAAATCCTTTAACTTATCTCAAAGTAAAATAAATGTTTAAATGTCTACCAACTTTGAATTTAAATACGTATAACAGTTTTTGTGACTTTAAGATGACTTTCAGTTTTGCGGAGCTTCGGGTATATTTCAATTACTGAACTCAATGATAAAAAACCGAAACACATATAAAACATAAGACTTTTAAATTTTCAACATAATTCAATGTTTAACTATAGAAATGTTATAAAAAATAACGCTTATCTTAACTGAAACATTTTTGTAATTATGTTTTCGATCAATGGTTGCTGTTAAAATATGTTGTCTATAAACTTTGAAATGCAAGCCTGTATGCATACAAGCACATAATGGTGTATTTCGTGTGATTATATTAGTTAAAAGAAGTAACAATTCTAAAACAAATCCCTCCAGACTCCAATCAGTCAATATCATCGACCACGATGCTTGTGCATAGGTAGAAAATACTTAAAATGCAACCTCTTTGTGGAACGTTGCATATGTAAAGTTTGCTACAGTTATTTAACAATCCTTTATCGTATAAGCTTATGTACTAAAAATTGATCGCTTACAATGTAAAGTGGTGATAGTTTCGTGCTTGCGTGTAATTATCAAATGTGTCTAGTGGTATTTGTGCTGTTCCATTATAGCTAGTAGTTTATACCACAATCATTGGGCCATAAGACATGTTGTTGTACGGATAAATGCTGGCATAAGACATCCTAACACTTAAATGTCTTAATATTTCAACGATTGTTTAAAAATATTGTCTTGAGAAAAATCTACATCACGACTGAAAGAACTTGGTTGTAAAACATTGAAGATCTGACAACTATAAATAAAATGATTATTCTTCGTGGATTTTTTAATATAAATATTTCTGTAACAAGGATTCTTTAAGGAATTTTTTTATATAATGAGAATTAAGCCATCATAAACAAAAATGTATGAAAAAATAATAAAATACACCTATCTTTAGTTACCACTGCATTACTGTTAAGAAAGTCTGATGATATGAAATCATTGTTTTTAATTTTATAAATATTAAAATTCAAGAAACAATTTCATTTTAATTTATATCTCAAAATTACAACATTTATACTGTACATGTTTTTCTAATTTTAAATATTTGAAAAAAATAATTTCGATAAATTTTGAAAATTAAAAGTGTTTTACTTTGTAAGTATCGGTATGTTTAATTATGTTTTTCCTATATTGTTTTTTTAACGATTACGAAAGTAAATTGCAAAATACTATGCATGGATATTCCAATCTAATATTATATTTAATAAACTAATTTTACTAAAATATAATGGAGATAGAGGAATTTTAACTTGTTTTCATATAATTTTATAGATTAAAAAATCATAAACTATAATTTCCTGATCTCGTCTATAAGAAACATAATTAATTTAAATCTCTATCCTTTATTCAAGATACAGAAAAAATGTCTTTGATTTTAAAAGAAGGATATGTAGAAAAAATGAAAATGGTGAAAATGCTATATGGTTGTTGTCTGTGAAAAAGAGCTTCTAAAGCCACCTATCTACAAATCTTCATATAATATTACACATAGTATACAATTATTCATATATAGAGTGCTTAAGGTAAAAAGCGTTCACTAAACATGGTTATGGTGTTTTAAAGAAATGTCTTTAACTGAACGATTTGAATCTAGCACTTTTTGAAATAATCGTTATTGGAAAACATTTTTGAAGCTAATTACATATACTGGTTTATAACTTATATAATGAATTACATGTAATGAGTAATTTTAAAGAATGTTGGCTCTTTTTCAAACAAAGTTCTTGTAAATACAGTGTATATAAATAGTATTTAAAATCAGTTTTTTAAGAAGGTTCAAGTTTTATATGCCTTAGTGTAGATATAAAGTAGACTAGAATACTCAAAAACATAGCCTCTGTTACATAGTTTGGTATGGAAATGTTAAAAAGTATCTGTAATAATGTTTACTTTAAATACAACTATGGATAAAATTAGGATCTGGGGGAGGGTAAAAAGGGTAAAAAAAGTGTGATTTTTCATTCATTACTCTTTTTCGTATAAAAAACCTAAAAACAAGCATTTTGTAGCAAGTGTATTCATTCATTGGATTCATTACTATCATTGTTAAAATAGTTTTATATATTTTTTAAATTGAAAATTTTACTTCTTTTTTACACCCATTTGACCCCAGAGATGGGGAAAAATGAGTAGTAGATGGGGTAAAATGGTATTCATTAAAAAGGTTAATAATTATGCAAAATTTAATCAAAACATTTTTTAGCTACAAATACATTTATTTGTGATATAATTCCAATTTTTATAGAAAAAATGCAATAACCAAAGTGAAACATATTAACCATCATAAAAATCTTTGGTGAAATAAGACATATGTATTTTTTATTTAATATTTATTTATTCTGAGATATAAAACTATCCAATCATACAATATTAAAATATGTCTCTCAAACTCATCAAAGTCTTAATTAGATCAACATAGTATATTTTCTTCAATATGATTGGGTGATAGTACACTGTTACGTGTAATATAATGAAGATTTATATTTCTTACCAATTTATAAACAGTATTTCTTCATGAATAAAGGTATAAAAATCTTTAATTGGTATATTTTAAAAAGATTTCTGTTTCTAGACGAATTCAGAACATATTGAAGTTTGAAGTATTTAGAGTCTTTATTCACTCAGAATAAGTAATTTATCCAGGTTTGTCATCGCTTATAACAAACTACTCATAATCATCTAAAGTGTATGAAATAAATATGTCCTCATTTTGAAATGATCTTTACTTTTATTTAACTATCTGCTTTGACAAAAATATCTAAGTTTTATAAGTTTGAAGATAAACTATAAGTATTGTTAATGACCCTTAGAATGAACCTAATTATCTTTTAAGAAAGCAATAGTCTCTTTCAAGATTTGATGTGGGTATATTTCTTTTCGTTATAAGAGGGTCAGATGATTTTAAACTGTTCCGAAATTAATCTTTTTTCTACTAAACTTCTTCTAAAACTTTAAAAGTAAGTATTCGAGAAAATTTTATTTTAGTTGTGGTTAGATTCGGAAACATAACAATTGTTTTCTAGTTTTAAGGAAAAATTCTAAAAAATCAAACAATGATTTTTTTTACATCCGGTAACAATTAGGTATGTGTCCAAGACATTTCAAATTTATTTTTCTTAATCAAGACATATTATTTTTGTGTAAAATCCCTCAAATTTTTAGTAATGGTTTACGGTACAATTTAACAAGAGAAATGTTAAAGAAATGACGTCATAACGCTAGAAAAAGTGTTATTTTTAAGTTTTATTTTAAAGTGTTATTTTTTAAATGATAATTGATAAAAATAATCTCCCGTTCTTCAACGGGGAAAATAGGGCTTGAAATAATGGCATAAGATACTCTAGATATTAGAAGGATTGGATTTTGGACATTTTAAAGAAGATATTATTTTTCGCTGTGATATGACGTATATTTATACCAATTTAATTTAGAATCCTATCGATAGTTTATGAGAAGATAAACTTTAATGGCTTTGAATATAGCTAACACTAACTAGTCAATAATCCAATATGGATGCATCTATCCATTCCAGGTCCAAATGCTTCAAAAAGTCGAGGACAGACTGACACGTAACTTGGGGGATTTTTTAAATTCCTAATGTGTCAATTTTATACATATTAATTCGTAAAGGAAAACATTATATTCATTTTATACCTCTATATTTAAAGATGTATTATATTAACCTCTAAAAAGCTTTTTGTGGGGCATTGAAAGAGATTTTTGAATCAAATATAAGCAAGAAGTTCCATTCTCGTTACATTTGTTTATAAAATAGCAGATTATAGGTCTCCAGACTAATAAACAAAATTGTTTATATTTAAACCAACAAATACACAAAGCTGTCCGTCTTAACCCATATTGGACCGCTGTAATATAAACAGGACAGCAAATAAAATTCCATTTAATAATAAAGTTATAAATATTTTGTGAGTGGATTGTATTTTAACACCTTTAAAATAGACACACTTTAGCATAGTAATAAAATAACTGAGAAATCAAATTATATTGTATTGTAAAATTTATTTTCAGCTACCTCTTAAAAATTGTCATTTTTTAATCTTTAATTTTATATTCATTATTATTTTTTTTAACATTGTATAGGTTACTTTTAGTTTAAAAACACAGCTAATAATGTAGCTGAAAATTTTTGTTGAAAAATATATTTTACACGTGTATTTTGTAAGTATAAAAAAGGTGCCCTAAAATTAAGACGACGGTCCAATCCTGATTATTTTTCTCTGAATTCGATATTGCATTGATAGAGCACATTATTCTCTTATATTTCAATGAAAACCAGTTCAAACACCTGGACACAGCAAGGTGTAAATAGATGTCTATTCTATTCAGAAAACTGGAGATATTTTGCAAGATAAACTTACTTTCTTACTGCCAGTTCAATAACTGCAAGAGAAAACCTACAACAGTATGCTTAAAATGTAATGTAGGACTTTGCTTTGACTGTTTCCCCAAATTTTATCTTTAAATCAGCCTAATGCAATGTAAGTGATATTTGTTAAGTTTAAGTAGTGTAATGGACCGTTGTCGTATTTATAGGACAGCCAATTACATAAAAAATTAAAAATATTTTTTCAAAATTTTCGTTTTATATACTTAGTTACACCATATTAATGATATAGATTAAGTTTTAATAACTTAGAGAAATATTTATTTGGTGTGATACAATATGGGTTAAGCAAAGCTGTCACTTTATCATGTCCTAAATATTAGAAGGATTGGATTTCGAACAACTTAAAGACGACATTATTTTTCGCTGTGATATGAAGTATATTTATACCAATTTCTTTTAGAATCCTATCGATAGTTTAGGAGAAGATAAACTTTAATGGCTTTGAATACAGCTAACATTAACTAGTCAATAATCTAATATGGATGCCTCTATCCATTCCAGGTCCAACCGCTTCAAAAAATAGAGGACAGACGGACACTTAACTTACGGGATTTTTTAAATTCCTAATGTGTCAATTTTATACATATTAATTTGTATAGGAAGACATTATATTAATTTTATATTTCTATATTTAAAGCTGTATTGTATTAACCTCTAAAAAGCTTTTTTGGGGACAAGAGGTCCTGTGTTTAAATTGCAGCACGGGCATTGAAAGAGATTGTTGAATCAACTATAAGCAAGAAGTACCATTCTCATTAACATTTGTTTACAAAATAGCAGATTACAAACAAAATTGTTTATATTTAAACCAACATATACACAACGCTGTCCATCTTAAATAACTGTAAAATAAGAACATTTGAAATTGGACTGCTTTAAAATTACTGGAATATGCTATTTTTTTATCTCCAACATTAGAAATACTACTTTTAGCTTATCAGCAGAAATACACAATCAAGCACCAAACCGGGCCCATATGGCCATGAGGCCTTCCAGACCTATCCTGGTGGTGGTGGACAGATGACTAGGCCACCAAACCTTGCACTAAACCCTCGAAAACCCAGAGTTTGCAAGTCACGCGTCAGGCGAAATCAACGAGCGAACGCAGAAGACAAGCACTGTGGGAGACTAATTTGAAAGACTACTGGATACGTAGCAGACCTCAAGACACCGGAATTAGTGAGGGTGGAGCGAACTACTCGAACCGAGAGTAAGGAGAGCAATTGAGAAGGAATTTAGAGTGTTTCACCTGAGAGACGGGAGAACGACTAAGCCAAATGGAGAACATCAGAAATACACATATTTATTCTAGGTAAAATAAAAAAGTAATTTTTTAAAAAGTTTTTGGTGTTGCTCCTGATGCCAGTTGGCCAAACCAAGCACGAATGAGCCATACGCTAATAATATTAAATTGAAGAGGTACTCCATTTGCTTTTTAACTAGCACCATTAGGGTGAAAATACGATTTATGATCAAGTAGATCCTCGTAATTTAGAAGTATGGACGAAGCAGAACACCCATAGGCTTGGTCAGCCATTCCCAGAGGTATTGATTGCGGACTTGGAAGACATAGTAACCACGAACATATTTTACGTGCCCCAGTCACCTTCAACGAACACGGTGGCTCTTAGACCGACTCGGGCTCCGAATCCGAAGTCCTCCAGTAACTAGAGTGTTTCCTTTGCCGACTGAGCTGCCGCGGCTCTTTTAAATATCCAGATTATAATTTTTGAATTTTTTCTATTAAATAGCATATAATATCCCTTTGATAATATTTCATTTTTGAATCTATCATATTACTTTTCCTTTAACAAATAATTTATTTGAGACAAGAATTATTGTGTTTGACTTTATTGTTTTCCTAACACGCTTTCTTCTGGAATCGGTTTTAAGCACCAGATTTCAGTCTGATTAAATTTTGGGGACGAGTGGTTGATATTTCGACCAAGACGTTGAAGTTTAAAAAGTACGGGCTTGGTTGAAACATGCACCTATTCATTTTACTGTTCAATATTTAGCTGTCATACATAACATCAGTCACTTTTGATATCAATGTTTTTATCGTAGGGTTAATTTACAACTTACGGAAAATACACTGTATTTTTTCCCTCCTACTTGTTATACAAAGTTGCCCCTGTGTACACCTTCTGTGATACTTTTAAAAGTGTGGATCGAATGGTCCCGTATTTATCTATGGTAATATAAAGAAACATTCCGTCGAGAAAAGGTTAAAATCCGATAACTGAACCACAGTACCCCTAACCAAAATATATTTTTCATATTAATAGCAAAAATGTATATTTCTTGGTTGGAGGAATGTAAAATGATATCGTTTTTGTTATATTGATATTTGATAATGCTACATTTATTTTTTAGTACATCTCGAAAATTTTGTATTCCACACATTATAAAAATAATGCTATATTATCCTTCAAAAAAAAAATATGTTTAAAAAAATAAATACTATTCTGCTCATAGAAATTGAATACGAGGTCGACTTTTGCGGATTTTAGGAGGTAATAGATTCCTTAATACTTTAGATAATTGAATTTATATATCTTTCTTGGATTAATGCTAAATGATAATGTTATTTTTATATTGATATCTGATATTGCAATATTTACTTCTTTAGTATAACTCAAAATTTTTGTATTTCACACATTAGAAAAATAATGGTAGCTTATCCTCAATAAAAATATTTTTTTAAAAAAATAAATACCTTTATACTCACAGAAAATTGAAAACGAGGTCGACTTTTGTGGATTTTAAGAAGTTACAGATACCTTAATACTTTAGATAATTGAATGTAAATATCTTCCTTGGATGAATGCAAAAAGATAATGTTATTGTTATATTGATATCTGATAGTACTATGTTTATTATTTAAAATATCTCAAACGTTTTGTATCCCACACTGTAGAAAAATAATGCTAGCTTATTCTTCAATAAAAATATGTTTAAAAAATCAGCGCATAGAAAATTGAAAACGAGGTCGACTTTTGAGGATTTTAAGAGGTTATAGATCCCTTAATACTTTAGATAAGTGAATGTATATATCTCGCTTAGATGAATGCAAAAAGATAATGTTATTGTTATATTGATATCTGATATTGTTATATTTATTTTTTAAAAATACCGCAAAAATTTTGTAGTCCACACATTAGAAACATAATGCAAGTTTATTCTTCAATAAAAATATTAAAAAAAAAAAAAAGAAATATCTTTCTCCTCACAGAAAATTGAAAACGAGGTTGACTTTTGCGAATTTTATGAGGTTATAGATATCTTAATATTTTAGATAATTAAATTTAAATATCGTGCTTGGATGAATGTAAAAATATAATGCTATTGTTATATTGATATCTGATATTACTATATTTATTATTTAAAAATATCTCAAAAGTTTTGTATCCCACACAGTAGAAAGATAATGCTAGATTATTCTTCAATAAAAATATGTTCAAAAAAACTTTTCTGCCCATAGCAAATTGAAAACGAGGTCGACCTTAATACTTTAGATAATTGAATGTATATATCTTGCTTGGATGAATTCAAAATGATAATGTTATAATTATATTGAAATCTGATATTGCTATATTCATTTTTTTTAAATTCCCCAAAAACTTTGTATTAAACACATTAGAAACATAATGCTAGCTTATTCTTCAATAAAAATATGTTCAAAAAAACTTTTCTGCCCATAGCAAATTGAAAACGAGGTCGACCTTAATACTTTAGATAATTGAATGTATATATCTTGCTTGGATGAATTCAAAATGATAATGTTATAATTATATTGAAATCTGATATTGCTATATTCATTTTTTTTTAAATTCCCCAAAAACTTTGTATTAAACACATTAGAAACATAATGCTAGCTTATTCTTCAATAAAAATATTTAAGAAAAAAGAAATATCTTTCTCCTTACAGAAAATTGAAAACGAGGTCGACTTTTGCGGATTTTAAGAGGTTATAGATCCCTTAATACTTTATATCTATAACGATGTATCTATGCAATAACATGTGGTCGACAACAACGTTACTCTCGTTATATGAATTCTCCAAAATCTCATAAACGTGATGCTTCAAAGTAAGAATGAAAGGTGGATTTATAAGATGCGCAATTGCTAGAAAACACAGATTATATAAAAAAAGAAAAATTGATTTAAAAGCCGTTGTCATAGCAATGATTTTATTTTATGTGTGATACAAAAGAAAGTGTACTTTGTTACCTTGATTAATGATTTTCTTTTGAGTTCCTGATATGTTTTTTATTTCAAGAATTTTTTATTTAATAGAAACTGTTTACAATATAATAAATTATTGTTTTATTAATAAATAAGATAATATATATTTGATAGAACATTTAAAAATACTTATTTGTAGTTTAGAGATTTTGAAGGGTGTTTAAATTATTTTTATTACATCAGAAACATATAATTAATTATCAGATATTGAAAATATAAATCATATATTATGAACTTTAAGAATCACCAAATTCGATGAATTAAAAAAACTATTTTTAAAAGGGTCACTGGGTATATAATTAAATTCATTTATTTTTTTTTCACATTATAAAAATAAAGTAAAAAATATTGGAAAAACGATAAAAATACACATTTGTGAATTTTGTATAATCTTTTTATTACATTTAATACAACAGTAAAGATGTTTTATTAAAATTGACTTCGGGACAATCATTGTATAAATATCGTGTTATTAATGTTAAAAATAAAAATATTTGCATTAATTATTAAATAAAAATATTTTCAGCAGAAAAGCTATGCTATATCACAAAAATTGTAACTTATGCTTGAATAAGAGAAATGAATATAAGGGAATAATAAAAATATTATTATGTGTAAGCGTGCTTTTTAGCCTTTCAAAATTTCCAATATTTTAAAGACAATTTTCAGTTCAAATTGACTGAAATACATGCATAGTAAAATTCTAATCTTATAAACTTAAAAAAATTCCTATACTAAGAGAAATTTGTATATATATATAATATGTGTTTATGCATTTTAGACTGCAACTGTTTAAGCCTTTATAGAATTTAAGAAATTTATATAAAATTTAATTCAATTCCAAATAATATAGAAACGTGAAAATTTTCAAATTTAATTTAGGTCAAAAATATTAAATAATAATAAAAGATGTTTATTCAGATTTGATACAATTTTAATTTTAAATTTAATTGTATTTGTGTTTCGAGTAAAAATATTTTTAAACGTATTCAATATAAATGTATTTAAAAAGAATTTTTTTAAACAGATTCTATATTATCTCTTTCTTACACATTTAAACCTCTATATGGATACAAAGCATGAAAACTAAGGAAGTTAAATTATAAACATATGCTTTGTTAGCTAACGTTTTGTATTTACTTTACGATAAAAAGCATTTTTTTACTTTATGGAAATGTTAATTAAAATGTAAACGTAAATATTTTCGTCATGTAAAGATAAATACATTATGCATGCATTTAGCTACATTAATATTTTTTTAAATATTAACTACACTACAGTTTAGTAATTTTTTAAAACATGAAAAACGATGGTTCTTGTGTAATTTCATTCTAAACTGTAAGTAAATAAAAAATTTTTAAATGTCAAATTAATATGAATACTGGCTTACATAAATTTTACAAAATTTGTTACATCTTTAAAGTAAAGATAATTTTTTGCGCATTTATTCTCCTGTAATTACTGCATCGATATTTGTATAGTTTTCTTTCTACGTTTTAGAATAATATTACAGTATTTAATTCAAATAATACTGTCAATAATTTATTTTTAATACTTAATAGTTTTTACTACGACACCTCTATTTCAATACTCTTCAGAAATTTCTCTAGTTTGTCATGATTTTTAATAGCAATAATAAATTGTGCATTAGTCATATCTAGGTTATTTTTCTTCAGAATAATTAATTTGTGTAACTTTTTGTTGTTGTATTATTGTTGTAAATAGATAAAGTATAGATAGATATTTACAACTATTTATGCAATACATAACATTCTCAATATTATGTGTATCTTTTTTTATTCTTAGTATTATCAAGGATACAAGGTATGCTAAAACTCAGTTTAAAATTTTTAACAATATTTTAACAATGAGAACATAAAATTTTGCTACACGAAACACGTAACACACTTAATTCTATTATAAACTATTTTAAATAAAGTGCGAGACTATTTGATAAAAATTGAATCTTTCATGAATTTTCTTTATAAATACTCCAGAGATCAGAATAAAAATAAACTCTTTTTATTTTTTATTTTATCTTTAGAGTTTGTGTAGAAGAAAAACTTGGTATCGATTTTCTCTTATGATAAATACCATTTATTTAACACAATTATTTCAAGTTATACATTAAGTTAGCAAATGTATTACACATTTTACAGTACTTAATCTTTTTTTTGTTTAAGAAATTTTTGTGAGATTTTCAAAATCATCTACCATTTAAAGAAAAACCCATTAATAGACAATGTATGAAATTTCGAATGAGAAATATATACATGTAATTCAGAGTTTAGATTTTACTAATGCCATAAACAAATTTCCAGATTATTTTTTTTTAAGTTTAGAATAAAGTTGTCTGCCAAGAAATAATTCCAATGCGGTAAAAAATAATTTATTAAAAATAGTATTTTCCTAATAAGCGTACACTTAAAATTTCAGTACAGAAATCGCTTGATATTTTCAGTCAAATTCTGCCATTTTGAAGGTACTTTGACATTTTAAATACTTATTATTTTCATGCCTGAAATAATCCACAACCCGTAAGATTTTCATTCTTGGGCTTTCAAAATTTGTCTATTAAAATGAAAAAAATCCATCGATAAGAAAGAAATTGAATTGCTAGTATTTTGTGATTTAAATTTTTTTTTTCCATCAGTTAATCTGGATTTCTTTTATCTCTTTTTCCTCTTGAAAAAATGCATCAGGAGCAATCTATCATCTGCAGAAAATAATACCCCACAGCAATTTTTCCCAAGCTGTTGCATATTGATATCGCATTAACGGTTTGTCGTTCTTCAGATATTGCAGTGGATGGATCAATAAGCAGATAATGTGATGGGCACATGTTATTCACTCACTAAAATGAAGCAATATCTGCATTCGGCCAATGCAAGAATAAGCCTTAAATAAAAAATATCGAAGTAATAGTCATAATACCTTTAATCTATTTTGATATTTATAACTTTGGTCAAATTTCAAAATCGGGATGTGTTACTAAATGCAATATTGCTATTTTTTTTATTTTTTTAGTAACAATCTGTTGCAATTTTACAA
>CM063505.1:28265611-28283111 GCA_032207245.1 Pardosa pseudoannulata | reverse complement strand
TTCTAAATATTAACAAAAGTTTATATTTTTAAGCTCTAAATTATATACTTAGCAGTTGATAAAACATAAATAAAAAAGAAAAATGAATTTTTATTTATAGAATTAATACAAACTTATAGGTGCGGTTTACTTGTAATCATGACTTACCGACAGATATGGGTATTTTATTAGTAATGGAAAGATTGCTTTGCATTTTTGGATCAGTTAAACGATATTAATGGAAATGTAATAAATATATTCTGATAATTCATGTAAACTTACAATATAACTGGATATATAGTTAACTAGTGAATCATGCACTTTGATAAGAATTTTACATGCATTTTAAGTCTGCATTATGGATGAGATAAATAAACTTTTGAGGTTTCATAAAAATCCGTTATAAAACTTATTACCAGAAACCATAAGTTTTCACAAATATCAAAAGCCTTTAGGTACAAGATTGAATGCAACTTATAGAAAAGTATTTGAAAAATAACAAAATAACATGAGCTCGGCTTTAGAAAACGGTAATATGATTTATCTCTTTAAGCATTTGGATAGACGTCGTATCAACATTTTGAGCCACAAGAACAGATTTCTAAGTGTGATTTTGAAATGTTAGAATCGCTTTGTCTTGCGATTTTGTTTGAGCGAAAATCCGCTTTAGCAAAAGATATAAATTGTCTAAGTGTATTGCTGATAAACCTTACTCTTTTTAGTTTCTGAAAAATGTATTATTTCTCGGTATGCAGTAAATGGCATGTAATAAATGACATATTATCACTACATAGTTTCATAAAAATGTTGGAGGTTTTTTTTTAAACTTTAACTTTAGTGATTCATGTCAGTATTTTTTACAAAATACACTTTTGTTTAAAATACAGTAATTTTTCTATTTAGTTTGAAGGAAATACCCCTTTGGTAAAAGATCTATTTGTCCACGTGCATTGCTTTAAACACTACTCTGTTTAGTTTCTAAAAAATGTATTAGTTCTCACTATGCATTTAATGGAGTGTAATAAAGGACATATTGCTGATTCGAATTTCGTTGCTTTGAGAGATGTTCATAACCGTTAGGATTCTGCTTTAAGCAGTAGGTCCCAGTGCCATTAACCCTCGTGTAGGAAAACAGCAGACCATCGTAGCACTCCAAAACCAAAACAAATCAAACCTTTGTAGATGATAGTGTAAAAACATTAGTCAGCATCTGTATGAATGACAAGTATTGTCATGTGTCGTGAAAATAGGGATTATATATGTCGTAGATTATGAGCCAATGCTAAAGAAAATTAACTTAATTTTAACTTCATGGTATAGAAATATTCATTTTTGTACTCTCCAACGTTTTTACTGGTATCGAGGATTTTGTACATTTTCGCTATCTGAACTGGGTTAGAGTGACATTTCAAGAAGTTTAATACTTATACATACATTTTCAGTATTTGACACAATTTATATTCAGTTTTTATTTAAAAAGTTTTATGGACTCGAATTTAAATTCCTATTTACAAATATTTTCGAATCTTAATTTTATTCTAGTGAAAAGTTCAACTTATTTTAAAGAAAATAACGCTGTACAGAAAATTTGGTAATTCATGAATAGAACACTTTGAACTTTTCAGATCATTTTTCATTTTCATATACATTTTTCTTTTACCATTAAGTGCACCATAAACTGAAAGTGTTCGTTCTTAAATACACAATGAATACTTATAAATCTATATTTGATTTCTACTTATAGCCAAGAGATAGAAAAACTTGAGTAACGAGCCAAGATTTATTTAAATCAATAACTTTTATCCCTTGAGGGTAATTGAAGGCTTTTATCGCACTAGTAATTGATATGGTTAAAAAAAACCACTTAGTGCGCAATTTCGTTTTCAAACTAAAATGTTAGGTTATCATTAGTAAGTCCTTAAATTAATTCTTAAAATATTCTGACAAATAGTTATTTTTTATTTGATAAGGATTCCCAATTATCAGTCTTTAAAATAGATTGTTTTTTAAATTTAAAAATTTAGTATTATGTTCATTTTTTAAAGTTTTAATAAAAGTTTTCAAAAACTAATTTACATGATATAATCTCTAAGAAAATTTTTTATTTACATTAAAAAAATGAAAAATTCATTTCAATAGTAGAAAATAACGGGGAATGGATTTTTTAACATTAATTTATTAAGAGATCCAATAGAAGATAGAAACTATGCGTAAGATAGGATAGTAGTTATACCTGGAAAGTCGTGACAAAAATTTTTGTTTTCAGGAAATTTAAAAATTACAGATAGTGATTTTAAACACCCCAATTATATATATATATATGTATGTATGTATGTATGTATGTATGTATGTATGTATGTATGTATGTATGTATGTATGTATGTATGTATATATATATGTATATATATATATGTATATATATATGTATATATATATATAATATATATATATATATATATATATATATATATATATATATATATATATATATATATATATATATACATATATATATATATATATATATATATATATATATATATATATATATATATATATACATATACATATATATATACATATATATATATATATATATATATATATATATATATATATATATATATATATATATATATATATATATATATATATATATATATATATATATATATATATATATATATATATATATATATATATATATATATATATATATATATATATATATATATATATATATATATATATATATATATATACTTTCGGCAACGAGGAGTTGTATAGAAGGTAAGCCAATGATAGACTCAAAAGTCGTGCCCAGGAATTTGGTGTTTCTACCCAATCGTACATTCAGGAGGTTTTGAGACTTTGCCAACAAGCAGACCCTAGCATGTCAGAGGACAACAAGATATCTCATCTTATGAAAGGGATAGACGATGATATTTATCAGGCACTATTAACAAAAGTAATTAAGACTTTAGCCGATTTTATTAAATGGTGCCAGCATATTGAAGAAATTAATCAGAAACGGATTAGGCATCAAAAGTTTACAAGATTACCTAATGTCGTACCAATAGTCTCCATCGATTCATCGGACCTTGATTTGACGTCCTTAATCAGGATAATCGTTCGTGAGGAAATACAAACCCTCACCTCGTCGCAAATAGAGGAGCAGGAAATAGGACTACAATCTATTGAAGCCATTGTCCGAGAAGAAGTAGGAAGATCTCTAAATCCTATTTCTGACGCAGGCTTCCAGAAACCCATCTCGATACCCAAGCGCCGCATCCAGCCGACGTATAGGAGACCGGAGACTACCCGGAATCAGTTTCGACATGTAACGTACGAAAAACCTAGGAAGACCGACGTATGGCGTACCACAGATAATCGACCCGTCTGCTTTCACTGTGGTCGACCTGGACATGTTGTAAGATACTGCACAGATCGAAAGGCTATTTTCGATGATTACCGTCGAAACTTTGGACGTGAAGTCCTCTCAAATTACAATAGCAGTCGCGCCGCTGAAGAAAGCAACCGATCAGCCGCTAGATCCCAGTCGCCAAGCACAAATCGAGGTCTTTCGCCGAATCGCCGCTTCAGATCCCCATCGCCATACCGAAGACCCAATCTGTCGCCGAGTCGCAGGAGTGAGGAAAACTAAGAGGTGCGACCTTCACTAGAGGTAAGGCCGCTTGTCTTGAAAACCCTCCTTCGACGACTATTACTAGGATGTCGCGAAATTATGTAGACGTTAGCATAGATAACCAACCCGTACGTGCTCTTGTGGACTCTGGGGCATCTTTCTCAGTAATATCGGACGCATATCGGCGCCAATTGCGGAAAATTATGTTTGTCGAAAACAAGAACGTCATGCTTAAAGTAGCTGATGGAAACTACGTGCAGCCAGTAGGAAAATGTGTAGTACGACTGTGCATAAATGGCCGACACCAACCATTTGAGTTCTTAGTCCTTCGGCATTGCATTCATAGTATTATCCTTGGTTGGGATTTCCTGGAAGCCTCTCAGGCTGTGATAGATTGTGGTCTCTCTACCCTCCTCTTGGAAGAAGTCTTGCAAAATAACAGAAATGAGACCAATAATTTAGGCCAGTCCTTTAGGTTATGTGCTTTAGAAGATTTTTCTCTCCCGCCACATTCTATAACAAGGATAGCCGTGTCATGCCCAGCAGTCCATGAATCTTTAGAAGTCGTAATAGAGTGCAACAAAGCTCTGCTTCTAGAAAGAGGTCTGGCTGTACCATCATCCGTCATGTGGCTGGAAAAAGGAATGGGAGAATTATGGGTTAAAAATGCTAATTTCGATACTAAGCAAATTCCAAAGGATATGTGTGTCGCTAAAACAGAACCTTTACAGGTGTGTAATCTGAACGCCATCGAAGAATTTTCCTCGCCAGAACTCCAACTTGTAACCAATACATTTCAACCAAATCCGGATATGGATTGTCAGCATAAAAAGATTGTGTCTGCCGACTTGACCGTGGACCAACGAACGAAACTTCTGGACATTCTTCGTGAGTTTGGTGAAGCCTTCAGGACCGAAGACTGGAAGGGAACTTCAAAGATCAATATAAAACATCGTATCAATACTGGAGACCACCCGCCGATAAGCCAGAGGGCTTATAGAGTGTCATCGCCTGAACACCGAATTATTCAAGAAGAGGTTCCGAAAATGATGCAGAATGGCATAATTAAACCTTCTGAGAGTCCTTGGTCATCACCAGTTGTCCTGGTAAAAACGAAAGATGGAAGCTGGCGTTTTTGCGTCGATTACCGCCGCTTGAACAAGATAACCAAAAGAGATGTCTACCCACTGACACGCGTCGATGATACCCTAGATTGTCTAAAAGGGGCCAAATTATTTTCATCAATGGACCTTTATTCAGGGTATTGGCAGGTTGAGGTCGACGAAGCTGACAGAGAAAACTGCCTTCATCACACCAGAAGGGTTATATGAATTTAGGGTGATGCCGTTCGGTTTGTGTAACGCACCCGCTACATTTGAGAGGATGATGGACAATTTGCTGCGACACCTCAAGTGGTCCATGTGCCTTTGTTATCTTGATGACATAGTTGTATTTTCCGAAAC
The DNA here is from genome assembly GCA_032207245.1 of Pardosa pseudoannulata. Lineage (NCBI taxonomy): Eukaryota > Metazoa > Arthropoda > Arachnida > Araneae > Lycosidae > Pardosa > Pardosa pseudoannulata. The sequence goes on along the minus strand of CM063505.1, from coordinate 28,278,023 downwards.
GTTCGATGAACATATATCCCGGCTGAAGGTCGTTTTACGGAGTATACGGGACGCAGGTCTCAAACTGAACCCGAAGAAATACCTGTTTGGTGCCAAACAGATCCAGATTCTTGGACACCTAATAGCAGAAGATGGAGTAAGACCCGACCCTGAGAAATTGCGTGCAGTAGCTGATTTTCCAACTAGGAAAAATGTGCATGACGTTAGAAGCTTCTTAGGTCTATGCTCCTATTACCGTCGCTTCATTAAGAATTTTTGCATTAAAGCCCAGCCATTACAGAATTTACTAAATAAAGAATCGACGTTCACTTGGGGTGAAATGGAGGTTGACTCTTTTATTAAGTTAAAGGAAGTGCTTACGTCTGATCCTGTACTAGGACTGTATGACGAAAACGCCCCAATAGAACTCCATACGGACGCAGCGGTTATGGAATTGCCGCTATCTTGGTCCAAATTCAAGACGGCTGTGAAAAAGTAATAGCTTACGCGTCACGAACGCTAAGTCGGAGAAAAACTATTCCACCACAGAAACAGAATGTCTTGCTGTGATATGGGCGATCCACAAATTCCGTCCTTATTTATTCGGTAGGCCTTTTGTTGTGGTGACTGATCATCACGCATTGTGCTGGTTAGCAGGACTGAAAGATCCGTCAGGGAGGCTTGCTAGATGGTCATTAAGGCTACAAGAATACGATGTCTCTATATCCTATAAGAGCGGAAAAAAACATAAGGACGCAGATTGTCTTTCGAGACATCCCATTGAATTTGACTCTCCTGGAGAGGCCGGAATCATTGCTGCATTTATGGATATCGCTGCCGATCAAAGGAATGATCCGAAGTTGGCAGAATTAATTCATACTCTAGAAAAGTCTGAGCCTGTCAAGGGAGAATTCACACTCATAAGTGGCGTCCTTTGTAAGGAGAATTACGATCCGTCCGAGAAAAAGTGGTTACCTGTAATCCCTCGACACCTGCGACTGGAAGTTCTTCGACATTTCCATGACGCGTTTACTGCGGGTCACTTAGGGTTCGCTAAAACTTACGAAAGAATCAGGAAACAATTATTTTGGCCTAGACTGTACCGTAGTGTGAGACATTATGTTTCTCATTGCCGTGAGTGTCAAAGAAGAAAACATGTACCTGAAAAAACCCCTGGTCGCCTTATCTCCATCCCTCCAGCTGTAGCCCCTTTCCATGGAATCGGTATAGACTTGCTGGGTCCATTTTCTAAATGCCACAGTGGAAATAAATGGATTGTCATGTGTACTGATTATTTAACACGGTATGCCATAACTAAAGCTCTGCCAAAAGCCGATGCCAGCGAAATAGCCAGATTCCTGGTAGCAGAAATTTTATTGAAGCATGGAGCACCGAGGGTTCTGATCACTGATCGTGGAAAAGTCTTCCAATCAAGACTGGTATCTGAACTCATCCGATGTTGCCAAGTAAAGCATAGCATGACGACCGCTTACCATCCTCAAACTAATGGACTGACCGAACGATTTAACAAAATGTTGACTGATATGATGTCCATGTATGTTGATGTCGAACAAAGAGACTAGGATTTGGTATTGCCGTTTGTAACTTTCGCATATAAAACTGCAAAGCAGGATGTTACGGGGTTTACTCCTTTCTTCCTACTTCACGGGCGTGAAGCCGAGACTACCATGGAGCATTATTTCCATATCAACCCCGGGATCAAACGGACGATTACCTTGAGCTCTTGGTGACGACAGCCGAGGAATCAACACAATTAGCCCGCCTAAGAAAGTTAAGTGCACAACAGAAGGACCGAGGACGTTATAACGCCACTTTTAGAACATTATCCTATCAAATTGGTGATCTAGTATGGATTTTTACGCCTATACGTAAAGTGGGGGTTACCGAAAAGCTCCTGAGACTTTATTTTGGCCCATATAAGGTCCTGAAACGAATATCTGACGTAACGTAGGAAGTTGAAGATTTTGACCCTATGTCGAAACGGAGAAAAACCAGGGATACCGTTCACGTCCTTCGGATGAAACCTTATTGTGACCCTAACAATCAAGGCATTGCCGACACCTCTAATGATGATCCTCATCTATCAGACACCGAACCTGCCGGATCAGCGATACCCGAAAGAAAACCCTCGAAAATGACCGACAGAACAAATATCTCAGTGACTCGGTGTAGAACTAGGGCCGAAGCAGTCGAACGACAGCGGGACGCTGTCGTCTGAGGGAGGAGTATAATGCCACATTTCAAACGACACTACCGAGCTCCATGGAGCAATGGTTAGAGTCGCGGGCTACGAACCGAAAGGTCTCCGGTTCGATCCTGCGTCAGGACAAATTTGTTTCCGTAACTTTATGTTCGATTTCTTAAGTAGTCAAGAAGACTTCTAAATTATGCTAATTTTCTGTTGCGTTAAAATATTTCTAGAAGGTTCTGTTACCTTATAAAAGCGTCGGTAAAAACTGCGAGCGGCAGTTGTTGTTTGAGTACGAGCTAGGTAGCTTGGGCTTTAATAATTTGTTATTTCTTAAGCTTGACTCTTGATTGTGTTCCACCTGTACTTTCATCCACGAGACAATATATATATATATATTGTTTTCGATGTGTAGTTTATAATGGATTGCAACAAAAAACATTTTTCCGTAAGTGTGTATTCCAGAATCTACTAAGTGTAAGTAATTACTGTGTTTATATGAACTTACAGATGTGAATATTATGGAAGTATCCTTAAAATATACTTTTGTATTCTATAGTTGATTTAATTTTTAATAATATATGTATATTATATTTTATAAGAAAAATAACAATTTCATAGCGATGTGTCACAATGTCATATTTTACACCACTAAAATACAAGATTCTAATGAAATGATGTTTAGAATTATATTTAGATTCATGTCACATTAAACTAACTATACCTTTTCTATTTACAACACTGCATATAATTAATAGCTTTTATACTTCTTTTATAATATTAATTTCTTTTGTGATATTATGTATATATTCTAAGTGTCCTTTTATATTGCTACTACTGATTCATTACGTGCTTCATGTCTAATCTAGTTTTATTACTCTACTAAGGAAATTAATTGTTATTGTCATGACGTTAAGAAGAAAAGTTAAGCCAAATTAAAGGAAACCTATAAATTGTAGGAACATATGGATATAACGGAAGAAGCTACTATACACTAGGTGTCAATTTATGAGAATATTTAAATGTTTTATTACAGGATCTTCTCCTAAATGGTGTCTAATACTTTAATACAAATTAATACCATGTCTTCTGTATACACAAGACATTATTATACGAATTTAGTAATTTATGATTATCTCGTAAATTACTAAAATGCATTGATTTTCAGTATTATATTTTTGTAAATTTAATTATATATTTAAATAACATTGTCTTTAGAAATAAGTAGATGTAGTTACTATACGGCCATTTTTTCATTATATATTATTCTTAAATGAAAGTGTATTTTTTAATTACTAAAGTGGTTATTGCATTCTGCAGCTCTATGACGGAAGCTAGAGCTGAGAGAATTTGATTTATCATGTCATATATGTGAAAATATCATATATGTCATATATTTCCTATGTGTCATATATTTTAAGAAACGCTTTCTACGATCTTTATTTTATAAATATAATTTAAAATATGTCCTTTACTTACATTTATAAAGTACCCTTTTACTTTTTTAACACTTTTAAATATTCAAAGAATTGTGAGAAATTTGTATGTTTAAAACATTTAAGTATACAATTAATATACTGTTATATAGTCATATAACAAATTGGTATGCAAATGTTTTAATTACATGAAAATCACATCTACCTACATTAAAATATTAAAGAAACATCAACAGTATTAATATTTATTATTACATTAAAGTTTACATTAAAAGTTAATTTCTTACTTAAATGTTTTTCATGAAGATTTATTAAATTAAAAGTTTTGTATTTTAAATCTTGAAATATATTTTAATATATTTACAAAAAACAAACATATTTGTAATTAAAACCAAGTATAAAACTATCAGATGTATATTTTCTAATACTTATGAAGAATTAAAATATATGTTATAATGATTTTATGCATTTTGGACATACGTAATTTAACAAATTCTAACACAAATATTATAATAATATTTATAAATATTTTACTAAACACTTTACGTTAAGTCTTAACTTGAGTATTATGTTTACAGTGCATCTAATATTTAGTAATAAATTTCAAATTTTAAACAAAACTGAGTTTCTAATTTTATTTTTTAAATTTTATTAATGCCTATAAAATTAAAAAAAAATACCATTAGTTTAAGTTTTACTTTACAACATAATTGAAAATGATAATATATTTAAAAAAATATATCATAGTGAAAATATTTTAGAAAATAAGTCTAATTTAAAAAAAAGAATATACTGTTTCTTAGAAAACGCATGTAAAAAATTTAATACATGTTTAAAGTAATTAATGTTATAATACTGACACTGTAAACTCGCATTTCCAGCATAGAAATTTTCAGTTACGCTTATATTACTTTTGCAAATACAAATTTTTCTGTGTATTTTGAGAAAAATAAATTTTTCTTCCTTGATACAAAGCCATTACAATAATCATAGTTTTAACACTAGGTTTAAGGACGTTTCTTATATACCAATGAACACTCGTCAATTGGAAGCATGGACGAATACATATAACAACAATCAAAGCAATGTAATTAAACATTATAAGTAAAAAATGAAAATATAAGATAATATTGAGGTTCACAATAATAATACTAATTCAAAATATAGTCTAGTAATTTATTTCAAGACTCGAACCAAGCAACTAAAACCTTCAAAATCTCTTCATACTCTGACTTCAATTGACTTTTTGCGTTTTGTTCTTTCTAGTGTTTTTTTTTTTAGATAACAGTATCAAATGATGGATCGAAGTTCGTACTTTCCTATTTATTATTGTTGAAAAGTTTTCATGAGTAGAACTAATATACTTAAATTTTTGTCTAAACTACTTTGCGTAAATTTGACGTATATACATAGACGTATATACATAGGTATACCACATAGAAAATTTCAATATTTCAACACTTTTTAAAGACAGTAAACTTCAATGGGTAAAAGTCAATACTCTCCTCCGATATAAGCGGACAGTTATAAGGATCATTAGCCAGATGGCTTTATCCCCGATTCCAAAGTTAAACAGTTAGCAGGGTAAAAACTGTAAGGTACTTTTTAGTTTAATATTTTAGGAAAACAGTAATCTAGAGGTGCCGGTCATTAGAAGGTGGGTATGGAGAAATCGGGGAGAGCTGTGACTTAGGTTGTAAGTACCTGTAAAGATACAAAATATCTGATTAACACCCTGAAAAGAAAGTTGTGGTTAGTATACACGGTGCGAAACACTAGATGGAGTCTTACGGTCAAATAATAAACATCAAATACAATTGGGTACACTATCCTGCTCCATAATAATAAAAATACACATTTTTTTATTATTATTTATTTTTTTTTAATACAACACATCACTTTACGACACAACATATAACAAGAGGTACCAGGGAAGAATTAAAAAGAGCGAATAGGGTAATTAAGGTAGAGTATCTATTGTCAGTAAAGCATACGGCACGCGGCCTCTTAGAGTTATTCGGGTTATTATAATAATAATCTGGGAGTTCTGCAATTATTTAATTAGGTAGACTAGAAAGTCAATACAAGATAAAAATAAAAAAATAAAAACCGTTTTTGTAATTTTCTTTATTAAATTTGAAATGAGTCAAAATTACTCGTGTCTTAAACCTACTGTTAAACATGATTTCCTGTTAAAATGAAATTGTTAGAAATACAGACCTGGAAATTCATTTAATCCCATTCTTATTATAAAAAATGTTTGTAGTTGCTTTGGACACATAGATGGATATTATGCTTCTATTAATGTTTGTTTTTCGGCAACATTGCAAAGTTTAAATATTCTAATAGATTTACAGCTTTGTAACAAACTTGACAATTTTAGAATAAAAAAACTCATACGTGATACTTACAACAATCATTTACTCATGCATTAAAAACAGTTCGTGCAGTTCAAAAGACATTTTGTTTAAATAGAAACAAGTAATTTATTTTCTGTCAATTAAACTTCACAAAATTTCGAAACAACACAAATTGATTTTCAAACGTAGACTAGAAACCTATTTGGGTTTCTCATTAAGAGTCTATACTGCATCAGCTGCGTAAAACTGCTTTTGGAATAAGAAATATATATCCGTTTTCTTATTTTACTTGAACACGAAATGGGATCTGAATTATTAATAAGATTCACTGAAGTGTTTTGAATTTAGGTTTTATTCATATGCACGACTGATAAAAGCTCTAAAATATAACAAGAATATTTTCAACTGAAGAATCCGTTAGAAATGTTCTTATTTAAGATAAAATATACAGGGAGATTAATTATTATCTGGAACAAATATCCCATACTTTTCACAAAATAAAACACCTCTTTAAACAAGAAAATGATATTTTCAATGAGATATAACGTCTGTAGTAAATATATAAGCTACAAAGATCACCAGGTTGATTTATTTATCGTTACTTATCTATTAGAATTACTTTTATTTAGTAAGCAATTTGTTGAAAAGTAAACTCTTTAGATTAATAATAATTCAAATATTGGTGAAAAAATTAAGCTTTTTAAATTATCCAATCCACGCATTAGTAATATGTATTTTTGTTGTTCGTTTTATGGATAAATAGATTGTCTAACCTATTTATAATCCATAAAATTGTTAAAAAATACTACGATTTAATAAAAATTAAAATGCATACGTATATATCTATAGACAACATATATTTATAGGTTTGTAGGGTACTTAACTATAAGCGATCTCGAAAAAGGATAGTGGAGGCCTAGATACATATTGAAGATCTTTATTAGAAACACAGATACGTTAAAATTCACAGATATGATTATGATGGTATATATAGAGAATTGTTGATCGTTACAGGAATCAGCTTTCCTAATCGTCACTACTACGACTAATGAGGTCCGGAGAGAAAAGGAGAAAGGATACTCTCAGTCACACTCCAGACGCTATCATCCGATGTGTTCACAGGAGACTCGATCGGTTAAAAAATTACCCCGAGCCATGAACTCCGGTCTTTGAATACCGTTGTCTGTCCGCAAATTTCCATCTTAGCTGATCGGACACCTGGTTGATAACGTAGGGAGGAACCGCTTTGTAGAATTGCTGACCGGATAGATATAAGGCAGATTCCAAAGAACTCATGGGCGTTCTCAATGACCGAAAGGTAACTTGACGATCTATACGGCATCATTAATTGATGTCTCCGGTTAACATATGGAGAACAAAAGAGGAAAATATTACTGGTTCACTTACAATATAAAGTCGAGACTCTTTCTTCCGGATGCCATTGAAACCGTCAATGGAAACACTTCAGATGCATCCTGATGAATTTATCAAACAGAGTGATTGAGATGGTTCTCGGAGTTAACAATCCTCAATTCAGCATCCTATTCTGCTCGAACCAACATCCTGTCACAAAGGCAAAGATGAGCTCAATTTAAGAATATATAAAGGATTATTATACTATATATTACACTATTTCTATTATATACCGTTTATCTCGCGGTAGTAGATAATTATGTAACTGGGAATTTAATGTAATGGAAATTCCTTACAATATTTATATAAACACACATCTATATATGTATGCATGTGTATTATGGGAATTTAAATGTATGTGAATATTATCAATAGATAAGTTATATGTGTTGATGTCTATACACTAACATGTATGTGTGTGTATTTAATATTAGATGAAAATATTTTGTAGTAATTTATATATTGTATATTAATAATATAGAGGACTAGTTAGACAAAGAATTAACAAAGCAGATTTTATTAATGTTGTATTGTAAATTGTAGAGTATGTAAGGTTATGCAAGGAACTGATTTTAATCAAATATTTTAATTTATTAACTGCAATTATTGAAATATGTGACAAACCTTAAATCTGGTATCTTTGGACAATATTATAATATCTACAATTTAACTTTTCAGTATCAATGCTAGAATTTTTATTAAAACTCTTCTGTATTGTTTAATTAGTTAAATATTTATTTTAGTATAAATTTTAACGTTCACTTGTTTATAGTTAGTCCAGCCGTTTAAGACAATAAACGTAGCATATAAACCAAGATATAAGAATCTCTTCCAAGCGCAAATTATTATTTATGTTTAGAATTATAAACTTTTCAACTTATGACTTCAACGTTTATTTATTTTGTTTCGAAACATTCAAATGGAGATATATGTACTATTATGGACGTTCTGTCTGAGAAAAGGGAGAAATGTCTATAACATTTTTTTAAGATTCTATTTCTGTGAACTCTGCTGCTAATAGCTATTTTAATCTTCAGTTTGAACATTATCCAAAAATAAAAATTTATATTGTGTAAAAAAAGTGAGTAGAAACATAAAATTAACTGTTAAAGCAATTAATTAAATTTACAAAGCTTTTAGTGAAAGCAAATTTATATTGATAATTTAGTCAATTTCCTACTGTAAATTTACTGATTATAATACACCTTCAAGTTTATTAATTTAAGATAAGGATAACTTTCAATATCCTACTATCTTCAAAATTATAAATGTTACTATAGTAAATACATATAATATAATAATTTATAACTTTAAAGAGATTCATCAACTTTCATAAAAATAAAACTGATTCTGTAAAATATTAAATATTAAGTAAAGTTAAAATGTTTCATGGAGTCTATTTTATATAATTGACCTATACAAATACTGTTCGTTAATGTAAAAGAATTATACAGAAATGTATATAGGAACTCTATATTTAAAAATTATTCTTCTCTCTCAATTTATTTCTTCCATGTAATTTTTAAAAGGCTATTTAATAGCTAACTCTTAAGCGGGGTACTAATAAGTGAAGAAAGTTAACTCTTTATTGCTTGCTATTAAAACAAAAATCTTAGTATAATAAAACGACAAATTTACGCAGCACATTAAAACCGAAGCATTTTTTACTCGGAAATAAGAATATTTTAAGTATTTGGCATCATTTCAAATTACCCTATAATAATTCTTTCTAAATATCTACATTTATATAACCTTACCCGTAAAATTTAGTCGTATCTACTTTATATTTTTAGGTCAAGTGAAACATAGTTAAAAATATTTCCTCGCTAATGCTCAAATACAGTTTCTCTCCCTTATTCTATGTATCCATATATATATATATATATATATATATATATATATATATATATATATATATATATATATAAATGTATATATGTGCGTGTATGTGTATACATATATATACACACACATACACACACACACACACACACACACACACACATATATATATATATATATATATATATATATATATATATATATATATATATATATATATATATATATATATATATATATCGTTAAAATGTCTATAATAATATTAGATTTTCAACATTAGACAGACCTATTCATTATTACATATCACATATTAATATTGCATAAGGATATTAGATTTGCGACATTCAGCAGTCCTCTTCATTGTTTACATAATCTTGTTAAACACATTAATATTCCTTTTTTTAATAAAAACAAAAAATTGAATATTTATGTTTCATTGAAACTAAATAGTAATGTGCTCTCTTTAAAGTAAATTATTTTTTATATTATTTATGCAATTTTCGGATTAAGCACTTTTATTCAAATTTAATAAAATAAATCACTGAATAAGCATTACACTTTAAAACATTTCATATCTTTTGAGAATAAAAATATATTTTTAAAATAACAAAAGTCAAACCATATAATTTTAGGAAACTAATAAAAAATTGTTTAGTAAGAATAGTGAAACAACGGTTACACTACTATTACATTCTAACAAATTATATATTTTAAAATGCATTAAATATTTTTATTATACGACTTATTTGTATGCTTAAACAAACGACATGTATTAGATAACTATTTTTAAAATATTTAACTAGTAATTGGATAAATTCTTTATAATTTAAAATTATCAGCTGTTAACTTTGAAAACTATATCGTTTCTACACTACATCATTATTTTGCATGCTTCTCAGTATATATAAATCACTAAACATTTTCACTAACAATGTTATATAATTATATTTATTCCATTTGATTATTTCCTCAATACAACTTCATTCTAAGCAATTACTTAGAATCTAGTCAATTCTCAGTCTTATCAGATTTCTAAATAACTCATATATTTTTAAATATTGAAATACCTTTATTAGTTTTCATTTCCGAGCCCAGTTCTTTTATTCTCTCCACAAGTTTAACAGCAAAATATACACTATTTTACATTTATAAAGATATTCGCATCTAATATCTACCCTTATCTACAATAACTTGAATAAAAACGCTAAATGGGTTTTCAACATTTTGATAAAATAATTTCTACTCTGTCAATTTACTTTTTATAAGGGTTTTGTAAAATTGATCACTATAGTATTAAGAAAATATTTAATCGTGAATTTGATTGCCTTTTTATCTCAGGAAGTTTCATTGCCTACTTTGTTTGGTAGAATTTTAAATCTAGATTTCTTTAAAAAATAGATTATAAAAGGAATGATGCCCATTTATTTTATGATATTTAGAGTGATCTGTTATGTGTATATTTAACTAAATTTAATAATGCATCGATAAAGATAATTTAACTAATTATTATATTTTATTACCCTATATTGATAAATTTTTATACATGATGCCATAATATCAATAAATTAGAGAACAATTCCGTATGCATTCAAAAAGTGCAAAAACTATTGTAATAAAATTTTTTATAATCATATATAGTGAAAATAAATAGATAAAATTATACAATTTATAGTTTTACATAAATGTTGTGTATGTGTGTGAGTATGTGTATGCTTGAATGTGTGTATATCTGTGTGTGTGAATACATTCTTTATGTAAGTGTCTGTATTTTATAATAATTTGCATTAAAAGAGCTATTAACTTTTATTTTTACAGGGGAAGATTATTACAAAGAAACAGTTTTATTTTTACAGTGCTTGAGTATTTATGCGAGATAGGCTGTACATTATTTTTCTTTTAATATGTATGTAGATATGTCTAAGTGCGTAAATCTTTACGTTTGTGTACGCATATGTACTTTAGAAGTAATACACAATAAATGGACAGTTTTATTTTCAGAGGAACAGTAACAAATTCTATAAAATTTTCATTTTTACAGAATCACTGTTTCTTGGTTTATAAACGTATAAAGTATAAATATCTGTATTTTTGTACTAATATTGAATAAATGAACAATTAAATTTTATTTTTACAGAGAAATATATGCAATTTTTACCAAATGCATTGTAGAGTGATTGTTTAAAAATGTAATACTTTCAGTCAATTTAATATCATTTTTAATTCTGTAAGAGGAATTTAAAATATTGCACGTTTAAACAAACAGCAGATATTGAATTTAAAAACGTTCTAAGCATAAATATGCTAATTATTTGAATTATTTTTTTCTGGATAAATTAGAATTAATTTTCTTCTATTTATATAACTCTCAAAAATTCAAAATATTTGAATGCCATCGCTCCAATATCTCTATCATTATTTTGCATATATCTGAACTTTGAAGGTTTTCACTAACATTGTAGAACAATTTTATCAAATCTACTTTTTATGCACTCATAAATCCATTGAAAGTATTTAAAGTACATTGAACGGTCCGTGTGTTTTATTACATCTGAGCATACCATTTTTAGGTTTTTTAAAGTCCTCTAAAACTTTACATTTTCCCTTCTTTTCTCCCTTATTTAAATCTCCCATATATTTTAACTCTTAAGTTTCTTTTTTCAGTCCATAAGTTATTATCTATTTAGTTTCAGAACATGTCTGCTACTACATAAAGATAAACGTTAAATTAATTTTCAAAAATCTTATTAAGTGATACCTTTTGGACCAAGCTTATTTTTATATTCATTTATATTTGATTGTCGTACACATTTTAACCATGAATTTTGTTGTCCTTTTCATCACAAAAAAGTTCATTAGTCAAATTTTTTAACTCAGACTGTCTGGAATACTGTCTTTTTTTACAACGTTCGAAAAAAAAATTTCTGAAGTTCATGTTTCTTATGCTACATATAGTAATCTGTTAACTGTATATTAATTAGAATTTACTTATGTATTTATAGATAGAATTTAATAAAACTTTAGATTTAATAATCCAATATCATGAAATTAATTATTCAATCAGATAATCCAATTCAATAAATAAGTAAACAATTTTGCATGCATTCAGAAAGTCAAAAGCAGTTGTATTAGAAAATTTTTGATATTAAGTATAGATAAAATTAAGAGCAAAAATA
>CM063505.1:28228698-28258011 GCA_032207245.1 Pardosa pseudoannulata | reverse complement strand
ATATATATATATATATATATATAATGATAAAAATTAAAATCTTCTAAATGATAATATATATGTATAAAATATTTTCTAAAACAACACTATTTATGACATGTGCCGCAACATAAATTATTGATTAAAAAAGTTAATTACCTGTATTTTTTAAAAGTTATTAAAATTTTTTTCTAAGTTTAACTTTAAAAAATTCATTTCTTGCTTTTTTAAAACTTTAAGAACACATTTTCGAATTACACTTTTATAATTTTCGAATTATACTTTTATGTATAATTTTATATGATTTTACTCTAATATACATATATAATTTTACTCTAATGAGCCTTACAGTCGAACTATGAGTATCGATAGCGCTTTGAAACCGTTTTTTAATAACGTAATAAGTATGATTTAGTAATCTGGATACATTTCTTCCTTTATGTTTATCTCTATACATAATCAATTTTACTTAAACATATTTCAGTATTATTTGTTTAAAAGTAGTATATTTACTAAAATATGTTGAAAGCACAAAATTAAGTGCATTTTTGCAATGCTTTTAATTTTTTACACAATATAATTTTATTATATTGAATAATTATATATGAAAACTATTTTGTTATGAAATTATTTATTTTATAGAACTTTTAATATCATGATATTACTTTCCAATTTTAAATATAAATTATGAATTTTTTATAAAATTTATACTAGTGTTTACATAAGAAGAAACTCTTTTGATAACATATAAAGTAGAATAAAATAAAGATTTGTCAAATTAAAATTGTAATTAAAGTGTTGAATTTCTATACATCTTATTCCGGCTATGTAAAGATATCAAAGGTTCTCTTTTACAAATCCGCGTTTTATTCGATAAATGCTAGTACATTTCAAACAAAAATAACTGAATATTTTTAATTCTCTTGGTACTGAATGAATTTGTTCTTTATTTTATGATTTATTATATTATTATCCCACTGTACACTAGATTTATTTATGTGAAATTTGTAGTATAAAATCACTTAATTCTTAGAAAAGTGTATTTAGTAGTCAATAATTTTTGTAATATATTATTCTTTATTAAACTTATCTAATGGAATATAATTAAATAATTTTAAATGTAATTTTGAACAATCATAATCTATATTTCTTAAGTTCAAAGTACGTTCATTGTTTTAATATCTGTTTATGTCAAGTTTCATATTAATAAACATTATTTTAGATACTTTCATACCAAATTATTCAATATATGTGAGTGTGTGGATGAAGAAATAAATGGATGAACTGATAGATAGATACAAAAGGGTAAGATATGAAAAATATTAATAGCTTAAGTAAATAGTTAATAGTTAATACTCCTCCCAGAAATTGAGGAAATTAAAAGATTTTTATCAAATAAATCAATCGAAATGACATTTAGTTCATTACGACTCAATTATGAGTATACAAGAAAACTTTATATTGCAGAAACAAAGTTATGATATCAAAAATTATCAAAAGTTTCATGGAAAACATTTTTTACATAAAAAAAGGTTTTTTTGAAACACATTTTACACAAACATCTCTATTACATTTAGCACAATGGTTTCCACATCTGTTTCTTTTGCAGGATTGTTGAACTTGACAATTCTTCCATGCGTCAGTAGCATGAATTTCTATCATTGTAATGGAAGTGTTCTGGACTCATTCACTATATCTACTTTATACTATACTATATATATATATATATACTTTATATTTTTATTTACATTATACTATATTTATTACTATATTTATTTATTTTAATATACATTCTACGAGTCAAATTGGCTCACAAACATGAAAATAGGTATACCACATTTGATAATACAAAATGAAGGGGTCTGCGGGGAAGAGAATTGAAAGTTTACATATATTTTATTAACTAAAAACCGGCGTAAGTTTTATATATATATAGTGATCAAATTTTTAATGAGTCAAATTGGCTCGGTCAGTAATTCGAGTGCTAAAACATGAATCATATAAAATTAGCTGGTTCTTGACTCAAAGTCTTTTGTAATAAACTCGAAGATAAGGGTTTTTAATACCTTTAAAATATTTTTATGTTTCTAATCTTGGCCAATATGTTTGAAATTTTTCTTAAATAGCATGCAAATTTTAAAATCTTTTACTTTCAAATGATTCCATTTAGCATTTTATACCTATTAGGTAAAAAAAACTATACATTCTTATAGAAACATACAAATATATGTCTTTTATTATTTTATCTTTCTAATGCTTGGTATTAAAATACTTGGTTGGACAAATTTTGTGTTATAAATTAGAATTTTGTATATTAATTAGTGTCGTTTTAGGAATTTACATTTAAATACACTGACGGCAATAAGCAGTAAAAGACATATGTTTTGAAATTACCTAAAACTAATTTCACTGCTTATAAAAAAAGTGCAAAACACTTTTATTGCTATTATTTGTTTTGTTATGAGTGTTACTTGCAACAATTAGCAGAGCTAGTGATATATGTATGTCTCCAAACACAAGCTGTGGTTTACTAAGTAAATATCCGCGTAACATCATATGATAGATATTTTCAAAATATCTAAAGTAAACTTTTGAATAAAAAGATATTAAAGGCTTATTTAATAGCTAGAACTGATATTTCTTTTTTTTTGTTTCAAGGCTTTATAAATACTCAAACTGAATGAAATACTTCCTTTGGTTATGAAAATTTCAAAAATGTGTTCAAAGAATTTCATTTGATATAATGCTAGAAAGAATATAATCCAGTGAATAACCAAAGTTTTCATTCACTATTTTTTCTTTTGTTTTTGAATTACCAAACTTATAAACCTAATATTACAATAATATGCTTACATAAGAAAGGGGACTAATAAAAGTATAAGTGGCTATTTACCTGTAAAGTATTTTTCTATTACTGGAGTCCAGTGTCTAATATACAGATTTTATACTAGTTTTTGAATCCCTATTTTTTATGATAATTGATATACAAGTAATAGTATAGGCATAAAATTTTTAATTAAAATAAAAAAATAAAAATTTATCATTTATGTAATAAACATTAACTGAAATTGCATTAAAACATTTTTATTAGAACAAAACTAAAATTAATATTACCTAATATTACCTAATATATATTATAAATTGTCAATCATGCATTTCTTTACACTTCTAATTAGAAACATCTAATCATTATATATACATTCGTATATATATATATATATATATATATATATATATATATATATATATATATATATATATATATATATATATATATATATATATATATATATATATATATATAATGCGTGTGTGTGTGTACATATATAATTTGAAATATTCGTAATTTTTTTTTATAAAATGGTAAAATTTTAAACTTTCATATTATACTTTATTTTCTTAAAGGAGCAGTTATACATTAAACTTATTCTAAAATGTTATGTCATAGAGAGACAATAACACACTATCGATACGTACCCTTTTCCAACCAAACTAAACTATCTTTTCCTTATATGCAAATTCATTGTTGTACATCTTATAGAATAATTCAGAATATATTATTTCTAAAAAATCAATAGTAAGATAAAAATTTTAGAGCTTTAAATAAATAAACTTTAAAACTGATTTCTTTTTTCAAGGACAATATTGGAGAAAAGAAGCATGCGCTCTTTCTCCAAATCTTCTCTCGTTGTACAAACAGCTAGAACCAGCTAATTTTATGTGATTCATGTTTTAGCACTCGAATTACTGACCGAGCCAATTTGACTCATTAAACATTTGATCACTATATATATATATATATATATATATATATATATATATATATATATATATATATATATATATATATATATATATATATATATATATATATAACTTACGCTGGTTTTTAGTTAACAAAATATATGTGAACTTTCATTTCTCTTCCCCGCAGACCCCTTCATTTTGCATTATCAAATGTGGTATACCTATTTTCACCTTTTTGAGGCAATTTGACTCGTAGAATGTATATTAAAATAAATAAATATAGTAATAAATATAGTATAATGTAAATAAAAATATAAAGTACATATATAATATAGTATAAAGTAAATATAGTGAATGAGTCCAGAACACTTCCATTACAATGATAGAAATTCATGCTACTGACGCATGGAAGTATTGTCAAGTTCAACAATCATGCAAAAGAAACAGATGTGGAAACCATTGTGCTAAATGTAATAGAAATGTTTGTGTAAAATGTGTCTCAAAAATAGATTTTTTATGTAAAAAATGTTTTCCATGAAAATTTTGATAATAAACATTTCATTTAAATTAATTTGGAACTTTTTTTTTGCAAAAAACTTCAATTTTCTTGTATGAGTCAAATTGGCTCACTTCAGTAAAATTAGGTATATGATCAACATCTGTAAATCTAGTGTTAATTGTTTTTTTGTAACGAGAAAAAATATTTCTCAGAGCCAATACAAAAGAAAATGAAAATACTTTTGAAAATTTCTTTGAAATTTACAAAATCTGTAAAATATCGAAAAGTGTATCAAAACACCATAAGAAAGTCACATTTTCATTTTCTGTAGATAGTAGTTTTCTGCGCAATGAATATTGTTACCACTATTAATACAACTATTTGAAATGTAGTACTATATATGTTATAAACATACTATTATTACACATTTCAAATTGTTAAAAATTTTAGTTTTAATAGCACTGTAATAATCTTTTCTGGTTGTAAATAACTTAAAGCAAATATGTATTAAGTACGTTTCTGTTAGAATTCAATTTTAACTTACGTCCGAAGACTTAAGAAATGATTGAAACAAAGTAAAAGTCTAAAAATAAAACAAGTTATTAAAATTAAAAGCTGAAATTTTGCATTAACTTATTTACTATATATCTGTTATCAAACTGTTACAGTAAGACACATGGTTACTAGCTGTTTATTTCATGCTTAGATGGATATTCGT
Organism: Pardosa pseudoannulata; assembly: GCA_032207245.1. Lineage (NCBI taxonomy): Eukaryota > Metazoa > Arthropoda > Arachnida > Araneae > Lycosidae > Pardosa > Pardosa pseudoannulata. The sequence goes on along the minus strand of CM063505.1, from coordinate 28,253,068 downwards.
GCTTCAGTACACTCTAAAGGTCTTAGAAATAGGATTTTAGGGTAAGATTTTAAGCAATAAGACATTCTCTTTGGATAAAAGAAATTGTTTTCGGTTGGTATATTTCTGATAGGTAATGTGACAAATAGGGGAAATTATAGTCAATCTAATTACTTTCAAATCGCTAAACTTAATGAAATAAATTACCCGTTTCAGCTATTTACTAAAATGTGTAACAGTTTACTAAAATGTATCGAACTCGTGTTTTCTTTTTTACACTTTATTGCAGTAATCGCTTAACAGTTTCATTTATTTTGTATGCGACATTTAGATTTCAAATAAGTAGATTTCTAATGAACAATTTTACAATTAATCAACTTTTAACATATTTATAAATTAGAAATTTTTAATTTACTAATTTTAACTTGAAATATAGAGAAAATATAATTTGTACTTATTGGGTCACTGTATCAATTCCACTGTCCAATGTTTTCATATACCAAATGCATGATTAATTTTTTCATGGCTCAATATGTTGTTATAATTTTTTTCACAATCTAAATTTGAAGATTGTTTTAATTAATATAATTTTAAATATATCTTCCTATATATTTCCATATAAACAATATTCATTTAACGTATGAGAAATTTAAAATATTCATTCTTATTTTATAGCTTTCTTTATATTTCACATAAAATAAACGCTGATATTTTTGTAATTAAGAAAATATTTAAACTCCTTATCCTTTTTTATAATATTTTATTTACGGATACTATAGAAAAATCCAGCAAAAACAAAATATGTGTGTTATGTACCGAATCATTTTTACTCTTTACTGTGATCACTTTAGATAAGTATGAATTCTGACAGTTATGAATAGTGACAAGGGAGGAAAACAACGTAAAAATATTATTCAATTAAAGTAGCAATTTAGTGAGTGGTGCAGGTATCAAGGCAGTAAAGATGACGAATTAAATTAACAATAACAATTTATTTAAATAACAAAACTTAAATAATGAATAAACATTAATATGCATGCACAGGTAACACTTTTCATGTGCCGAAGTATATATAGTGAAGAAACTTTTGCATAAAGATCAAAGATCATCAGTACGGTTACGGTTCACGAGGAAGCCTGTGGAGATTGCGATTTGCGACTGCTACGCTATTCATCCCCACAACATCTACATCTATATTTTATTCATAATACTATTATATTATACATCATAGCTAGATTTACAGATTATTAAATTTATGATTAAATTAAAATTTAATCTACAATTAAATTTAATCGTAGATAATTCCTAAAGCATTGTTTTCATTTCCTATTTTATATCCAAATGCTGTAAAATTACATACATTTTGCTTGCATGTTACTAGAAATTATGTTTTCTTATACAGTATAAAAAGAGTGAAACTAAAATCCCTTATACAACATCCTCTAAAATGAAATAACATAAGTGGACTTGATTTCAACCCTTAGAGTCATCTCATAACAACCAAATCCTCCACTTTCAACGACAGAAAGTGATAGATAACAAGTGGAAATCACTTCGTTAAGAATTAAATTGTCTTTGCAATGTCGTCAAAATAGCGTTAGATTTTGATTTGTTTGGTTCCCGTAGCAACTGGTTTATAATACGTAAAGGAAATTTCAAATTTCATGTACTTGGTGTATATAAAGTACTTTTTACCATTTTTTTCAAAAAAATACCTCACATCATACACATGAATGAGTATGGTATGTATAATTCAATATGCTCATACAATTAGGAATAAATTACCTATTTCTACTTTTTATATGCAAATATTAAAAAAATTAAATTTCATTATTTTCAACGCAAGCAATAAAGTTTTTTTAAAAAATCTTTATGTTACAATTGTATTGTACATTTTTAGAGCTTTACAAACTTTTTTGCTTAACTCCAATCTACCAAAGCATATTTTTTATTTCGGTACTTACATGCTTTAAATAAGTATGTTTTGAAAGTGAAGAGTACTATGTCCATTTTTTTAATATTGGTGCAGGATTTGATCTCATATTGTACGTTACGAATATATTGCCTATATTTACTAATATTTAGAAATTAGCAAATATTTAAAAGCATTATTAATCAACGAGTTTTAAAGTTAAATTCTGCTATTTGAAAATACATTTTCTACTATATTCATATGTTAACTATGTTTTCGATAATACAACAATGATGATTGTAAATCTTTTATCTTAAAACGGTCTAACATAAATAAATCTGCAAAAAAATCTTTATTATGATCTCCTATAGAATTTGACGTTTGTAATATGCTAACCTTTACTCTTATTAGGTGGATAGGAAGGATATGTTTTGATCATAGGTTGAATTATAGGACTAAAATGCTGTAATTTTTCTAGAGATGGCTTTACTAAACTACCGTTTTTGTAGTGTGCATTTATGATTGATATGTGCAATACTTCGTATTATCTGTATATTCAAGTTGGTATGTACCTGCCTTGACAGATATATCTCTCTTGACTTATAATCGTATTATTTATTTTAGCACATCATTTTACGGTAGTTACCTAAGCACTGACTCTATAATCAAGTCAGGCAGTATCTATCCATAGTAAACTATATTGGAATCCTCTTTAACTTTTTGATACCTTATATACGACTAATCCAAGAAACTTACAAAATATTATTTGACTGTTAGACGCAAATTGAAAAATATACTAACTATTGATGAAAGAAAAAATTGTAAAATTATCCTGTCTTAGAATCGCGAAATTTATTATGTCGCCTTATTTCAATTACCTAAGCATGATCAATTTTTAATAAAAAGAAATTTATGCTTACACTATACGAGAAGGAACTTTTTTACTTATAGAATATATTTATTGTTTTCTAAGGGACAGACAGAAATAGCTTACTTATCTGAAGAAGTATATTTTCTAGATGCCATGATTAGCTTTCAGTAGCAATACTTTATAATATGTTTATAAGTGAGGCTGTCTAGACAGATGTAAATATTTTATGTATTTTTTACAAATGACTCGGTTTTATTTTGCTTACACTCGAGGCATGGATATTACATGTCCAAAAATAAATTTTGAAATTGTCTGATAAAGATTTAAAATGTGGTACTTGAATACCAAATCTAAAAAAGAAAAATTATATAACCTTTCAAATTATATGATATAAACTTAATAAATGTTACTGTCTATGTTTTTTAGATCAAATATGTAAATTATTCTTTATTTTCATATCTAATAAAATTTTGTAAGGAATTTTAATTTATACAATTTCTAAAAGTTTTACATTTAAAAATAGTAAAATGTGGGAAATACTTATATTTATTTTATTAAATCATTTGTGCTATGAAAACCCCTCATAGCACTTACCTAAGCACTGACTGCATAGTCACGTTAGGCAGTATCTACCCATAGTAAAGTATAAAACAACCCGATTTTCCTTTTTGATTTATTATATTCGACTAATCCAAGAAACGTACAAAATTTTGTTTGATTGTTAGACGCAAATTTAAAAATATACCAATTATTGATGAAAGAGGAAAATTGAAAATATATCCTGTATTAGAATCACAAAATTTATCATGTCGCCATATTTCAATTACATAAGCACTATTAATTGATTTTTGAATTTGTCTTAAACGCATTTATGTTTGCATTATATGGGCAGGAATAGATTTACTTATATAATATATTCTTATCTAAGGGACAGACATAAATAGATTACTTATCTGAGGAAGTATATTTTCCGGAAGGCATGATCAGCTTTTTGTAGCAGCACGTTATAATCTGTTTATAAGTGAGATTGTCTAGACGGCTGTAAAGATTTTATGTACTATTTTCAAATGACTTAGTTTTATTTTGTTTACACTTCAGGTATGTACATTACATAACCAAAAAAAATTGAAATTTTCTAAGGATTTAAAATTTGATATTTGAATATCAAACCTGAGAAAGAAAAATTATAATATTATAGGTTTTCACATTTTATAGTATAAGCTTATTAAAGGGTACTTGTGTCACATTTTATAGTATAAGCTTATTAAAGGGTACAATATAGAACAACCATATATATTATTATTTATTTTTATACCTAATAAAATTGTAAATGGAAGAAGAAATTGTCTTTTATAATTTTTAAAAATCCTATATTTAAAAATACTAGACTGTGGAAATGTTTTTATTTTATTTTATTAAAACATTAATGCTATGACCAACATTTTTCTTCAAATAATTCAACGTTTACTAGATCTAAATAATTACTGACATGTGCCTATATCGAATAAAAGAACATTTTATGAAATACTTTTGTAAGATATGTATTTTAAGATACAATAATTTGTCATTAATTTTTGGTATTTTAAATAGGGCATAATAATGACACTAAACTTCAAGGGAATTATTGTAAGCATTACATATTTTAAGAGAAAAAATATTATTAATGCAAATTTTCAATATTTTGTAATATTAATTTGCAATAATTGTGAAAAAAATGGAACAATCTTTTAAAATTTGATCAATTTTATTTAATTACTTCATGTAAAAGTGTAATATAACTTTGAAATTTAAATCTCATAATCCACTATTATTTTACACCCTTGAGAAACAATTATTACATCCGATACCGCACATGATACAATTCTCTTTTCCCTTATGATTATTAGCACAATTTCTTCCAAATACGTTACCCTGAGGACAAAAGTTGAATGCTTATCAAAAATTAAATAAAGCAGAAAAATATCAATAAATAGTAATGAAAACTACTCCGATGCAACTATTGGCTTTTTTTAAATAATAAAAAATATCTTTTTAAGAGGAAAGACTAATAACTCGATTTTTGATGTCTCCAAGCATATTTAAATATTTATATATTTTAAAATTATTTTTGAAAATTTAACCTCAGTTATTTGTGCAAGTCCTTAGCAGTTACTTTTTGTTTAAACCCATACTCCTTTATGTGTGTTTGTACACATAAGTTGGTTTGTTTTCGAGGGCTACGGTCTATTTTTTTTGCTACACATGGGCTAAAGAGACTGATACCTAATCCTTAAAGCTGATTCCGAATTCTTACGAACACCGTATATATGTATGTATGTATATATGTATATATGTATATATATATATATATATATATATATATATATATATATATATATATTATATATATATATATATATATATATATATATATATATATATATATATATATATATATATATATATATATATATATATATATATATATTTATATATATATATATATATATATATATATATATATATATATATATATATATATTATATATATTATATATATATATATATATATGTTAGTAGTATTTTCTTTGTAATTGTATGAGAAACACTCTGTTTACTTTTATAAACGATATAATGAGGCAATTTAATCCTTTAACTATCAGATATATTAAATTAATAATAAGCTTTAAAATGTAATAGAAAAAATACCTATGGATTCTACCATTCAACCCCGAAGAATACTTCCTAATTTTTTCACTTTTATAAATTGATATTCTTAATGATTGTTAGTTCCTATTTTATATTGGAGAATTTAATAAAATGCTTAAGTCAAATTTATCTCATACCAAACTAAACCGATATTGTTTTTTGTTTATATTCAACAGCATAGTGAAGAATAGTTTCATTTTGTCGTTAAACTGCATGCATATCCATATTTTTTTACGAATGTAGTCTGCACTAAAACTATTTTGGTTTTGTATACCGCTTATTTGGAAGTTTCGACAACGTTCTATTTTATAGCAACCCCATCCAGTTTTGTTTTAGATGTTTTACTGATGTAGTAGAGTGACAAACATTGTAGGTTTTGTAAAATTGTTTATGGTTATGCTTTTTTAAAATAAAATTTATTTTCCTCGAAAATGTAAATGAAGCTCTAAAAATTATATTTAAGAGTCACGCTAGCTCAGTACTGAAACGCAGCTATTTCTAAACCTGAGATTTGTGAGTTAGAGGTTCGACCATTGCACAGAACTGCCGAATTCATTAATGGTGGTAGGGTCCCATAAAATAGAACAAATGCGCAGAGTACTCCTAATTCCCAATCATATTTGTCTCAAAGTGGCAGGTTTAAACTGAGTGTCTTATTCTTGGTTCTGGCTTCTAAATTATGACGTCCCAATTTGCTTGATTTTTTCTGTCTTGAGGGAGTAATTTAGCTGACTATATGGTGTTCCTATTAAAAAATAGCCGACTATGGCCAGGTAGTGGTGAATGCTATGAAAGAAAGTGTCTCAATTCAGACTCATCCTAATAATAATTTTTATTATTATAATTATTATATTTTTAAACAGCATTGTTTTATGATATTTTCCATTAAAAATCTATTTTATATCTGACTATCTACTTTTAATTCAAAGTAACTCTCCTTTTATTACCCATACATATCCTCTATATATTACCATGGAAACTTTATTTCAAAGAATGCTTTCAACTGTGTTTTGCTATTAGTTTACAAAAAAAAAAAATGTTAGATATGGATTTAAAAATCAAAATCAATAATAGTCCTAAAAATAAAATGACATCATGAATTAAATATCCTAAAAATTTATAACCCGAATAATTTATATGATATATTCTAAGATAATATTAAAACCTCAATCTGTATATCAAACATTCTAAAAAATGATAAATATTTTTCATTATAGAATTTTATTTAAGATTTTCTTTAAACATTCAAAATTTTTATTCAAGTATATATGAGAACAAATAAATTCACAAGCTATCGCTTTGATTTAAAAATATTTCTTCTTAAGCCTCATTTGCATTACGCATCGCATTAGGTAAATAAATTATTCCAGCATTTTTCATTTTTACCTGCAACTGTTATGTGCGCATTCGTTAATTTTAGTGAATTCCTTTCGCATTAGTTTGCAATTGAAAAATCATTAAGTTCCTATTTACTCAAAATGCTTAATATTGAAAATGATTTTTTTTTTATCTTTTCACGGCTGAATAATCATTACAGAACATTAAGTATTCTCCCATATTTTCTATTTATATAATAACTTGAGTGTTAAATTTGAGAGTTAGCATAAGCTTGTTTGCTTTGTAATCCAAATATGGAACGTTATATGCAAGATAGATTTTTAATGTAAAGTTAAATTTAGAGTTACAATTTTTAAAATTATTCAGGAATTTTTTTTTCATTTATTGTCTTGTGGTTTCAAATGTAGCTTTCAAATAGTTTATTCAGCTTTTTCATATATGTAGGTGATTGTTTAACACTTCACGTGCAGGCAACGTATTTTTACGCTTTCTGCAATCTGTCACTGGAGCGTGGGTCACGTAAAAAAAGTATTTAGTAGATTTGTGATGGATACCCGCTAACCACCACATATCTACTAAATACGTATAATTATATGTATGTGTGATAACTATATGCGTGTTGTTTGCTTTTCTATGCAACGCTTTGCATTTTTTCTTTCCACAAGTATTGATTGTCGAGATACTCGGTCTTTTGTTGAGTTATTTCTTCTTGAATCGAATTCCTAGCTCCAGAACGTACAAGTCATGTTTTGTCAATTTGAAGCTTGGTTTTTTATTGTTGAATACAAAATTGATAAAATCAGCCGTTGTGAGAAAGATAGTAATGAAGAAATATGCTCTGGCAGATTATCGGAAGTTAATTTTAAAAATCGTTTATTTTTGTTATTTCGTAAAATTATTATTTTTTGTTAAATAATCATACAGTATATATTAAAGTGTAAAATAAAAAAAGTATCTTTCATGAAAACAAAGTAGTGTTCGATTTACTGCGATTTTTCTGAATTACTTCACTTTCACGCGATTCACGAGAAAATGCCCGCTGCATGCGTAAGTTGGAGATAAAGTATACCCTCATGCCAAGTGGGCTAAATTAGACTTCACTACTAAAAATTACACGAAAGATGATTGTCAGTAGTGAACAAAACTATTAATAAACACTTATTAATAATAACTTCCCTCCCTACAGAGTTTAGGTAGAGTAAAGTCAAAAATATTCAGAAAAGAATTCACTAAATACAAAACAATTTAAGTTTTATTTACAGTTACTGGCTTACATCATTTATAGTTACTAGTTTCAATTGTTTGAACTCTTGGTCAGACAGCATTTGTGAATGGAATGCTCAATTTCCTGCCAAAATCCATTGAACATAAATTCCGTTAGCGACACATACAGCATGGTCATTCTTTTCACTAATTTTGCTAACTGACGTGCCAAAGGCGAAAATAATAAACGTGCACTTTATATAGCATCAAAGAATAAAGTCAGATTGGGTTAAATAGAGTGATAAGTGAGAACATTGCATAAAAAGCACGTCGATTTTGGAAGCCTGTCCAATCCAACGACGAAATTCGTGAATTGAATACTCAATTTCCTGTTAAAATCCATTGAACATGAATTCCGTTAACGACACTTACAGCATGGTCATTCTTTTCACCAATTGTGCTATCTCACGTGGAGAAGGTGAAAAAAATAAACGTCATTTTATATAGCATCAAAAGTCATACGGAGTTAAATGGAGTGAGAAATGTGACCAGTTCAAAATAGGCACGTCAGTTTTGGAAGCCTGTCCAATCCAACGACAAAATAATAGTTACTTAAAAACTTGAATTGCTTTTACATTTAAAGAAATTTTCTATTGTAGTATCTTAGGTTTTTTTTTATTTAACGTGTCCTATAGAAACTCCAGGAGGAATTATGAATAGTTTTGCATATATTTGATTAGGGCAAAAAACTTTAATGTGCAACATTTATTATAAGAGACTATAATATAATCCCTAAATATTGCCGCCTATAACGTTCATGTTTAAAGTCTTTGGGCCGAGTGGTCAGGACAGCAGACGGTTTTGGAGGACTCCGAAGCAAATGAAGGCGGGGATGCTGAATTTACTTTAATTTAATTTCTCTTATATCTAGAAAGAGTGAGAGTATACTTTAAATTACTGGAATGGTTTTCTAGAATCTTCTACATTGATATAAACGAGCGAGTAGTTCAGTTTGAATTTAATTCTCAGTTTGTTATACTTCTGTTGTGTGCAAAATAACTAGTTTTGATTTCCCGCTATTTGTGTACCTCATCTATTTCCCAACATCAACGCGACAATGTAATAAATATAATTAAAATAATAAAGGTATAATTTTAAAATGAAAATTAGCAAAGAGCTTTATTTCAGAAATATAAATATATATTTTCGAAGCCATTTAAATTGGATTGTTAGAGTTACTTAACTTAATCATCTGAAGAAGGTAAGAATATTAATCGAAACTTTTTGAACAAGATAAAATAATAGATAAAATAAAAAATAAGTAGAAAGCAAAAACAGAATGCTACTTTTATGCGTTTTTCTGAAATAAGTGTATAAAATGGTAAAAATCATACAGTTCGAGATGTACAGATGTCGCAAAATGTTTTTGAAAAATAAGGAATACACTTCTTTTTTCATCTTAAGGAAATACTTAAATGGATATATATATATATATTATATATATATATATATATATTTATATATATATATATATATATATATATATATATATATATATATATATATATATATATATATATATATATATATATATATATATATATATATATATATATATATATATATATTTATATATATTTATATATATATATATTTATATATATATATATATATATATATTATATATATATATATATATATATATATTTATATATATATATATATATATATATATATGACAGTGGTTAAGGCATAGAAGACACATTTGATTTCATATATAAAAACCTCATTATACCTCATATTGTAATCCATCTATCCATGGCTATGTCATTTAGATATCCTTTGTTCTCATATTTTGCCATTCGTTGCATTCGTTGCTACCTTAGTAAATTCTTATGTTTACTTTCACGTCAGTTCTTTTACTCTCTATAATTCTGATCTAGGGTTTGTATTTCTCCTATTACTTTATCGTTAATAAGTTCTAACTATTTTTAATTGTAACTCGCTTAATTCTCAACTGTCTTTTTTTAAACCTTATTGGGATTTACTGATTCCATTTAATAATCATTCATTTGTTGGAATAGTCTATATTTTTATTTCTAGAAAACTTACTTAAATTTTAACCGAAGTATATATCCACTTTTCAAAAGTGAGAGAAACAAACATTTTTTGCAAATAACTACATGTTTATGTATAAAACCCTTATTAGTAAATCTATTTTTTGTATATTTTTACAACTATTTTGATATAAATTTTAAGGCTGCATGCATCAGAACATTTTTTTCAAATTTTATTTAAAGCAAAACATGTGAAAAATCTTTGAAAAAGAAATCCTTATACAACTATGTTATTATAAAAATCGGAAAACAAAATGCACAGAAAGTTATAGCGATGCAAAAAATAATGCAAAATAAATATTTTTTATTTTTAAGTTTTTCTAAACATTAATAGTAATGAAATAGACAATTTCCCTACGTTCGTGTACATCTAGTATTAATATAAGCAGAATCTGTTTTATTTATTAATAATTTCTCGAAATAAGATGTCTGGAACTTATCCTCTATCGTTCAGACACGCAAGAAAATTAGGTAAATAAGAATTGGAATGAAAATATGTATTTAGAACCTTTTAAAGTCTTTTATTTGTTATAAGAAAATAAATCAAACAGTATATTTTATACTACATTTTAGTTTGATATCTTTAAATTTCAATATTTATACCTTTCGAGATGAAAAATCTTAATGCTATTTAAAAGGTAAATATGATGTAACTATATTAAACATTTCAACAGAGTTACAAACGTATTAAATCCAAATGCAGATATTTTAGAATATGTTTATGTGTATTCAGAAATTTCTTGTATTTATTCGATTTTAACTATTATTGCCTCTGTTCAAATAAATCGGATTAGATGCTGAAACAGTAATAGATACAAAAATTTTCCGAAATCTAAAATAAAATTATCTGTACAATGTAGTTGTAGATAAGGGCAGTACAAGTAATAAAATCTAAGTAATTGCCATATTTTAAATTGATTCAAAGTAGCCTACTTACTACTTATAGATATTTAAAGCTACAAATAGGCTACTTATATTGTAACGAGGCTTATTAAGACATCATTAATCAGTTTTATAAAATATATAATCCCTGTATCTCTGTATAATTCCAAGAAATGGCAATCTGTCTGAAAAGAAAATCCTCGTATAAGTAGAATGAGAAATTCCATTTAAATGGTTAGATCAAAAAAGTAGGTCATACAAGATTTATGAAATTATTTGCTAAAGAACATCTCATAGATCTTAAATATTTTTATAGAACCAAACCATAGCTTAAATGGTAAAACAGCATAATCGAAAAACGATTGTAGGGGATTTTTTCAGTGTAATATTAATCTTTATACGGTGCAATTTATTTAAATTACTGAAAGTGTTTTTCAAAACAGGATAGTGTTCTTAATCTGCTACTAACTACTTATACCACGTTTAGTTGTAGGAATATTATATATATATATATATATATATATATATATATATATCACTTTACAACAAAAATCTTTTATCTCCCACACATACACACACGTGTATATATATATATATATATATATATATAGATATATACCAAGGTCGGGGAATATATATATATATATGTGTATATATATATATATATATGTGTGTGTATATATATGTATACATATGTATATATATATATTTATATGTATATATATATATATATATATATATATATATATATATATATATATATATATTATATATATATATATATATATATATATATATATATATATATATATATATATATATAATATATATATATATATATATATATATATATATATATATATATATATATATATATATATATATATATATATATATATATATATATATATTTATATATATATATATATATATATATATATATATATATATATATATATATATATATATATATATATATATATATATATATATATATATATATATATATATATATATATATATATATGTATGTATGTATGTGTGTGTGTGTATACTAGACGACCCGATAGACGCTGTTCTGTTTTAAAGTTGTATATTCAAAAATTGTAAAATATTTTTAAATGTTTGTGATGACTATACGCCACAACGTGTACAGTCATCACAAACGTAGTTAGATTAAATTAAAATTCCCACATCCCCTTTACGGAGATTCGATCATGGTATTTGTACTGAAAAATGAAAAAAGCAGTAGACTGTAGATCTGTAGATTCTATTCCACCAATCTAATCATTTAATTCTGGAATTAAACTTAATGGAATTTAGTTGAGTTGGTTCACTGATTAAGAGCACTATGATCAATGATTTGATAGTTGAGAACTGATTGGGGCAAAACCTCAATCTTAAATCAAATGAAACAATTATTACTAACATACATGCAAACAAAGGTAGTCAATCCTGAATAGGTTTCTTTTAGAATGTCAGCAACCTTTTTAACACAGGACTTAAGAAATTCAATATTAGTTATATTATTTTAATCAATATGTTTGAAAATTTATTGTATAAATAGTAATTTAATTACGTAAAAGTGTTTGTAATTTAAAGATAAAATCTGTATTATTTTAAAAGTTACTATTAGTAATAATTTGAAGCAGAACATTGAAAATATACTCTAGGCATCTCTTTATGTATGTGGAGTCAATTTTACTGTATGATATGTTAAACTAATTTTATTGTAAAAGAACGTGAAAAAATGTTTATAAAAATAATTAGTTTATTGTAAGAGAACGTGAAAAATTGTTTAAAAAAATATATATTTTATTATAAGAGAACGTTAAAAATTTTTTGAAAAAAATAATTGTTAAAATATTTTTCAGTACAGAAATACATGCTAAACATTTTTTTTTATTTCAGAAAGAATGGGTTTTTGTTGTTATAAAATTTTGATCATAAGTAGCATTTATTTTCTACAAGTTATCCTGAAAAAAATGGTAGAATGAAAGTAACATTTATATCAGAATGTACTAAACAGTCTATCGCGAGCTACTAGTTGCTCGTGGAATTCCCAGTAGATCAGCTAACCTGGAGATGTTGTATAATGTACTTACAAGGTAATAAAGATAAACTTAGAAGGTATATTACTGTTAAAATTGGACTTGGAATATTTCAAATATTTATAAATTCAATTTTAAAAAATTGCATCAAAAAATAATAATAATTAATGATATGACTCTAGTAGTATTAACTGTAAAGTGTTGAATATTAAAATATCTTTTGTCATTTTTCTTTTTAATTATATTTGGTAATTTAATTAAATAGAAATATGACTGTCCACTTTGGCCTTATGCATGTGATTCATTCAAATTAGGATACATTATGTAGCTATATAAACATTTTGTGAAAACAATACATGAATTTCAAAAGTTGCATGTTAGACAAGCAGTTATTGATCCCTCTTAATCTTACACTAGAGCATAAATTTATATATATATATATATATATATATTATATATATATAATATATATATATATATATATATATATATGAATATTTTTATATATAATATAATATTATATATTATATATATATAATATACTATATATATATATATATATATATATATATATATATATATATATATATATATATATATATATATATATATATATATATATATATTATATATTATATTATATATACATATATATATATATATATACATATACATACACATATTTATACACATATATATATATATATACATATATATATATATATATACTATATATATATACATATATATATATATAAAATATACATATATATATATATACATATATATATATTTAGACATATATATATATATATATATACATATATATATATATATATAATACATATATATATATATATATATATATATATATATATATATATATATATATATATATATATATATATATATATATATATATATATATATATATATAGTTTTATTATATATTTTAATTTTGTAAATGAACATTTATTCTAAATACCTTATATATTAATAATTCCTTATTAGGGATACATTTTAATTCTGATATCTTAAAAAACATTTTTGTATCTACTGTATCCTTCATTTAAAGATAGAATAGCAATCTCTTATTATTTAAATATTTGTTAATTCATTTTATTCGTTAAAGTCATCAACATTCAAAGTTGAGATTATCATTATTTAATATTCTTAATATTTCCTTATTTTGAAATTTCTTTAATAAAACTAGTTAATTATTATATTGAGGCGATTCAACTATATAAGAAGTAGAAAATTGTGTGGTAATCAATATATCGATATATTGAATCAAGCCACATGCATGTTTATGGTAGTTATGAAGAGTAGATCAAAGAAGTCTGATAAAAAATGAGAAGTGGTTTATGGCTCTTTAGGAAGGTCCTAAATTTCTAGTCGGAGATAAGAACTGTGTTTGGAAGAGTGACACCATGGTTCGATGAGGATTTGTTAAATATTTACAAGTGCCGGATAGGAAAAGGATCGAAAAGCATTCTTCCAAATTGGAAGTTTTGGAATCATGGGTGGAGTATGATCTAAGGCAGCAAATAAAGAAGCCCAAGTGTGGTAATTAGAGTTTGCGTTCTGAAGGAAGGGCTTATATATTTAAATAAAATAAAATGTACAGGAGAAGGAGAAAACAGGTAGAGTACGTAAGCAGAGCAAGACGGTGGAGATAGCTGTAGGTGAGAGTAGTAGAAGGTGGAGGAGAGAAAGTAGATTCTCTCGTCAAATAATTCAGTGGTCAAGGGTTCCCAGTACAATTCCACCACCTGAGGAAGTGAGCGAAGACAGCTGAAAATTTCCTACACATTTGCCATTCTAGAAACTCAGCTAGAACGTCAATGAGCCCTTGAGACCCAGCATGCGGTACAACTAGTGACATATATCTATGAATTAAAGCCCCACCTGCTAATGAGCTGTGAGTTGCTTCTTCATCCAATGCAAATATCAGACTTTTGATTTTATTATTATTATGAAATTATCGAGGTCCTCATTTCGTAAAGTAAAAAATTGAATAAGCAAACTACATTTCATTATTTATTTAGCGTATTAAGTGATTAATTTCACGAATGAATTTGGTAACGTTTATTAAGACTTGATATTACGTGTAATTATTATGTAAATAAATGTTAATTATTGAATCAGTCTTTTTATTTTGTCGGTGTTACTTGTCCTTGCACCAGGAAACCTGTCTATACCCTCTCAAGATGATGTGGTTAAATTTGACTTTAAATATTTACCCAACACAATCTAAATACTTCTAGTCTTGTACTATCTAAAATTATTACGATATTAATCTCAGGTAACTAACTAAATTTAGAGAGGGCTGTACTAAATTTAACTACATGAGGCAGTCCTCCATCTTTTACAATTAATGTCTTTTTTATACTTTCTTTGTCTGTGCTATTTGTATTTGTATAAAAAAATTACAATAAGGAACTCGTATACATACATTTAAAAACCTGGATTGCGCAAGAAAATATTTTTTTCCTGAAAAGTTCAGGGATGATTCAGAGATTAAATAAAATTTCATTTTCTTTATAATAGAATTAAACGTTAAATCTTACCATAATGTAGAAAGAATAAGAAATGTAGTTAATTAAAAACTCAGTAAATTAATTAAAGACTATTTAATTAATGAACATTTTTTTTCAACTTTTAACATAATATTCCTTTCCATAATTTTAATTTCTCTTTTTGAAGTTATACCTTTTTTCTAAAACTTGGTATATCCATTTGCCTTTTTTTACGGTTTTTCTCTTTCATCTTGCTGTATGCTCAAAATTTTCTTCTTACGAATTTATTTCTATTTGACGTAACTTAATAATCCCCTCTTTAAAAGAGTATTTTACAAAAAGGTGCTTTATAATTGAACTAAAACTCATAGTACGAATTGTTTAGTTTTCACAAAGTTATATCTAATAATGAAAAAATATATAAAATACAACTTTTAGATTTTAAGTATGTAATTTTGTTCTTTCTTTGAGGTTAAAAAATTAAAACATTTTGAGTTCTCAGAAAACTTATCTATATTTATACGACATTGGTTACCTTCAATGATGAGGAGATAACAAATTCCCTGATGCTAATATCCACTATTTTCAAGGTCGTTTCAACAGTCACCATGAATTTGTTCTTTATCATGGCACGTTCAAGGCAGTTTAAAAGTATCAAGCAATAATAACTTACATGGAAATATTAGTAAACTTGATTACGTGCAGCAAAATGAAATTCAAATATTAAATAAAGTACTGAAAATGTTTGTTTCTATGAATTTAATCGTTATCTAGGCGTATTCATGGTAATTTCAAGGAATTAACCAGTAATAACCCACTTTTACAAGAAAATATTAGTGGATAAGATTACGTGAAGCAAAATAAAGAAAAAACAATCATAATATTAAATAATGTACTGAAAAGTTAATAGAAATAAATCAGCTTCAGCCTTAAATAGGAAATTACGAAACATCAAAAAAGTTTTTGAATTTCAGGTATAATTTAGGTTAAATGCAAGAACTTTACAAAAGGTTTGTACTTCTACGTTACATCATAAACCCCAAGAAATTATCATAATGTGTAGAAAATTATCCAATAAATAATTTTAATAACATACACTTTCATACAGTATTTTAACTATATAGAAATTTCACAAAACCATTATATTTAGTAAAATTACTGTAAATGTTTGAACGAGTGTTTTAAAAATTTTTTGTAGTTCAGTATTTTAAAAAAAGTATGAATGTTTGAAGTTTTTGCAACACTAAATATATATTCAAAAATATCTGAACTCAAATATATATATATATATATATATATATATATATATATATATATATATATATATATATATATATATATATATATATATATATATATTATATATATAGAGAGAGAGAGGAGAGAGATAGATATAGATAGATAGATAGATAGATAGATAGATAGATACCATATTTTAATTAATCAATATTTTAACTCCAAATATACATTGTTTCCAATTTCTCAAAGATAAAGAGAAGGCAAAATAAATTTTAGATCCTTCTTGCTGACGGCAGTATATATTTAACATCTAGATTGTTATCTAATGTCTAACCCAAAGGCATACATGCATTACAAGGATTGAATATACACTATGCCATATAATTACCACTATAACACTATTCGACCATATCATATGTAAAAATGTTAAGCCTAGATTATATGACTCAATTGAATTTTAAATCTGTGTGTGAATTAATAGCAATATATGTATACTAAACACATATAATATACTGAATTATATATGCTATTAAGTTATAATTTTGTCTACAATTACGAATTTATATTGTTTAACTCATTTTCTATTTTTCGTATCAATGCAGTTGAATGAAATAAAGTAAATTAAATATTAATTTCATATACAAAACTCTACATAAGCATTCAAATTATTGACATTTTTATGTATAAATTACTTGGGAATTGACAGATATATTATTTGTAGATAAAAAATTAGTGGATTAAAATCAAAACTTTTGTATACACTTATCTTGAGTCTAGTAATAAAAACTTTCATAAATTACTCTTTTTAAGCTGCAGTTTTTCAAACCTAAACATCATTACGTATCAGTGAGTTTCATAATTTAAAATTTTCAAAAATGTTGAAGCGTTGAAGTATTTAATTTCGTCCTTAAAAATTAGAAATGATGTAAGTAATAAAATTTTATATTGATGATTCCTAATGAAAAACAAATACTTAGAAAGTTATTAATTTTTATCAGAATAATTTAGAATTGCAAAACGAAGATTTAAAACCAGTTTTACTTAATGCTCATTTTTCTTTATATAATATTTAAATTAAACATTTATTAATACGAATAAATTATAAATATTTAAAAAAAAATTAAGATTTCATCTACCATACATCTTTTAAAATCACTCATAAGTTAAATTTTTTAGAAGTTCACCTCTTAGATTAGGAAAAAAATCGATACCATTAAATCGAACAATAAATGTGTTTCAAAAAAAGTTTCTTCTGTATATCATATTTCTTTCAGCAAGGAAAAAGAAGTTATAGCTAATGACAACTCTTTTCAGTCATTTTAGAATCATTTTCAGATATTTTTACGACCATTCGACAATTTTGTAATTATTTTTGGAGTAAAATACTTCCGTAGGGAAAGGTATAAATTCTGCCTTTAAGCGAAATGTGATATGACGATCATTTAATGGCGAAATTTGGGTCGTATGTATTTTCTTCTTATCAAAATGTGATAAAAAGTAACCTTTAAGCTATTTTCTTTCTTTAATTTATTTCCAAAATCTGTTTAAGCTTAGGATGTTAAATAAATTATGTATAAATTATTAATAAGGTAAATCTTATTTCCTATAATGTAGTTTTTTTTGCAATTTTGATTGGTACTATCTTCAAAGATTTATACATTTTCAATGACAGAACCATGTACATAGAAAAATATTCATCCATATTTGTTTTTTATATAAAACATTTATGAAAATGGAAGAAATTTGTTGTTGAAAAATAGCAAGTTTATTGGGAATAAAGTTTAGAAAAACTAGAAGAATTTTTATTTTTTACTATTCATATATACATATTACAAACAACAGGATCATTTCAAATTTATTAAAATTGCAGATTCAAATTTATTAAAAAAAGATTCACAAGCATGCATGTTTCTCAAAAATATTTTTCTTTTGCATTTCTGTATGTCAGGATTTTTGTAGAATCATTATAAATGATTTTAATAAATGATTGATGTTCTGGGTTCATGCAAAAGTTTTATATGACATACATTTCGGCACAATATATTTATGCAATCTTACAAGCAAACCCCCACCATAAACTGCAAGATTGAGATTAGCAGACCTACAAAGATATAAAATTCTTAAATACATTTTTTCAAGAACGTTGTCAATAATGAGTGTAGAATATAAAATCACATTCTTAATCATTAATATCAATGCAGCTCCGATAAAATATCGCTCATAATATCATCAGCTTGATATCCTATAGTTTAAGTATTACTACATCTAACGATAGTGAAAACGAGTTTAAGGGTTTATCTAGATCATTATGAGATAAAAGTATGTTTAAAGACTAAATCTATATCATTTATATCATGATATAGAACTATTTTATTAAACATTGCAATCGAAATAGTTTAGAGGCATAGAGATAGAGAAGATAGTTAGAGAAGAAAAACCAATTAGAAGTAAAAAATGTTTTGCAGTTATTGAAATAATAAGGTAAGAAAAAGTAAAATGCATGTATGAAGAAGAATAAATAGGGTTTCCTAAAATTAGTATAGCTTAGATGATCATGAAATGACGAAATGTTTACATATCAACATTGCAAATTGTTTTCGAAGGCAACAAAAATAAGGGTAATCCTAATTAGTAAATATTCAATGATATAGTTGCTCGAGATTTCTTTTACCAATTTCTTCATTTTAATATTAATTATGTGCCTGTTAATTTATCTTGTCACTGCATTATTTCTTTTCAAAAATTTCTATTATGGAAATTTAAATATACTCTAAATTAATTTCAATATTCCATTGAGTTTAACTGTCAGTTTCATAAGAAAGAGAGCTGTTAATTAAATCAAATAGTTTTGTACCATGCTAAAAAAATAAATAAGAGATAATACTAAGCAACAAACTTTTGTAATTTTATTTAAGAATTTCTTACATGTGTGATCCTATGTTAAATATATGGCGTTTGTGATTCCATATTAGAAAGTAATGACACTTTTGAATTTATCACCAGGGCCTGTATATTTCTGTTAATGACATGCCGCTCTTCTTTTAAGATTTTTTCCTAAGTAGCTTTCATACCTACAGATTATTCTTTAGCCTTTTCTCAACAAGAAGTTAGGGCTAAAAACTTTTTTGAAACCATAACCCCAAAATTCTAGACCAGGATGATAAGATATTTTGTGCCTATACATGTGTTAATTCATATTATTTTCTCATAAAGTTTCAAACTGGGTAAATATTCAAAAGCAATGACGCTTTCGAACTTTCTCATCAGGGTATATATTTCTCTTAATATCATGTCTTTATTCTTTTAATATTTTTTCCCGAAGGAGCTTTCATACCTAAAGATTTTTCTTTCATCTTTTCTGTGCATACAAGAAGTTCAGGCTGAGAAATGTTTTGAGACAATACCCCCAACATTCTAGACCAGGATGAAAATATATTTTTAGTCTATACATCTATATTTCATGTTATTTACTCATAAAGTTTTAAACTGGGGAAATATACTATAGTTGCATGAAACCTAAATGTTTGCAAGTCAAGTTTAATTTGACATAATAATATGGAATATATTGTATTATAATATAAATTAAAATCAATATTTTGTAAATAAAATGTTTTATTAATCAACTTTTATGATGATCTTTTAAGCAATACTAAAAATAGAGGAATATTAAAACAGAGAAATATTAAAAATAGAGGAATATTATGTGAGATACCAATAAAAATGTCTTCTTCCTCTTCTGTAGCATTACAGTCTTCTATAGGCCAAGGCTGTCTCTAAAAGTGTCTTCCATCTGGAACCATCTGCCGCCACAGTTCTCCACTGGTTAACTCCAATTTCATATAGAGTTTTCTCAACCATATCAATCCAACTGATGTTTGGTCTACCTCTTTTTCTTTTTGCATCAACTTTTTGAAATGTAACTTTTCTTGTTGGATTTAAGTCATTGTATCTAGAAATGTGTCCCAAACACCTTAATTAGTAGATCTTTATAGTTTTCACAACATTTGGTTGTTCGAATTGAGAGTGTAGTTCATGATTATAACGGATTATTTATACATTATTTTCATTAACAGCTCCAAATGTCTACTGAACAAAAATCATTTAAAATTTGAATATTTCCATAGTGATTAACAAAACATAAAAATTTAAATTCCAAAACATGCAACATACATTTTCAGGTTTTTAATTATGAAAATATTGTCGTGAATCACTTAAAACTCAACATTTCTCATAAGTTAATTACCTGGGGATTTTGCTTTAAGAAATGCTGTTGCTACTAATATGCCATATATTCTCATTGTATTCATTTTACCATTTTGTCTTCCATATATATTCCGAAGATGATGTATTTATTTTGTTTTTTTAATATCATGCAGTTTGTAAAATTTATGATGAAAATTAACCTGTATATAATTACACGTATATCATTATAGTAGTCATTTATCATGCATCTTTTTAATCTAGAGTCCTTAGTATAAACGGATTGGCAAGCGAAGTTATTTTTTTGCAGTTTCTTGGCATACGCTCATAAGAAAAGAGAACTGCCTTCAAAAATTTTATGTCTTCTTTTCTTTCTTTCAATATTTTAAGTACTTTTACTGTATATTTCTGATATTATATAGAAAAAATAAATTTTTAGAAAGGTATATATTACATACAGAGCTATTGAAATTAAAAACAATTTTGTTTCTGTTATCTCTCTCTCTCTCTCTCTCTCTCTCTCTCTCTCTTGTATATATCCCGAAGATATTATATATTTATATATATATATATATATATATATATATATATATATATTTATATATATATATAATTTATATGTATATATATCTATATATCATATTATATATATATTATATATATAATTATATATATATGGCACTATATATATATTTTATATATATATTTATATATATATATATATATATATATATATATATATATATATATATATATATATTTATATATATATAATATATGTATATATATATAACTTATATATTTGTATTATATATACTTATATATTGTATATATATATATATATATATATATATATAATTATATATATATATATATAATATATATATTATATAAATATATATATATATATATATATATATATATATATATATATGTATGTATGTATGTATGTATATGTATATGCATATATACATACAAAGATAGAGATGTGATATATTCTTTTAAACGGACAGGAATAAAAAATTATTAATATAGGTAATCAATATATGTAGAAAAAGGATTTGAAAATTCCATAAGTCTCGGCTATATGAAATATAATTAAAATAATAATGACACAAGCATTTTGATACTTAATTTATTAAATATTTTGCAAGTGATATAGGTTTCTTTTGCGAGAAATTCACCTTTCTATCCAAAATAAAATTTTTAAAAAACCTGCACATCA
Source organism: Pardosa pseudoannulata (assembly GCA_032207245.1). NCBI lineage: Eukaryota > Metazoa > Arthropoda > Arachnida > Araneae > Lycosidae > Pardosa > Pardosa pseudoannulata. Next base: position 28,230,844 of record CM063505.1, on the reverse strand, counting down.
CAAAATCATGTCACTGAGAATGATATTTTTTTTAATTTTCTATTAATAACTACTTTTGTGTTCATGGATTCTTCAAGATTGTGAACCATAATATTATAGGTCAATCTTAATTGCCATCTATTCTTGAAAATTCAGTTTAATAAACTTCAGATGTCTTAAATAAATTATCAATATCATTAGTAGAGACAGTTTGGTTGTTTGAAATTATCTTAAGGAAAATAGATGCATTTTTTTCTCTTTTAACATCCATAGATAAAGTACTCCAGAGCCTCTTAAAATGGCTCATTGTAAATTTTTCTTCTAAGCATAAAGTTCCTCACATGTCTGAAACAAACGACAGAATCTGCTAATCACTTGCTGCACTCTTTGGTAAAATGACTTACTTGATCTTAATTCAAGAGAACACAGTGTATTTTTTTCTGTCGAAAATCGAATTTGGTATTTATTGGGATACTGCATTATGAACTATAATCTTCTAAATGTTTCCTGTAAAAATAGCTACTCCGATGGTTGTATATGAAGCCCGTTTCTTGTAGCATGAAAAATATCAGAACACTCAAAAATAAAAAAAAATATCTAAGAATCATAACAGCATAATTTAATTTAATTATTTATTAAAGTTACAGAAAATAAAATATGTAGAAAAAGGATTTGAAAATTCCATAAGTCTCGGCTATATGAAATATAATTAAAATAATAATGACACAAGCATTTTGATACTTAATTTATTAAATATTTTGCAAGTGATATAGGTTTCTTTTGCGAGAAATTCACCTTACTATCCAAAGTAAAATTTTTAAAAACCCTGCGCATTACAAAATCATGTCACTGAGACTGATTTTTTTTTCTATTAATAACTACTTTTGTGTTTGTGGATTCTCCAAGATTGTGAACCATAATATTATAGGTCAATCTTAATTGCCATCTATTCTTGAAAATTCAGTTTAATATACTTCAGGTGTCTTGAAGTAAAATATCAATATCATTAGTAGAGACAGTTTGATTGTTTGAAATTATCTTAAAAAATATAGATGCATTTTTTTCTGCTTTAATACCCATAGATAATGTCGTCCATAGCCTCTTAAAATGGCTTATTGTAAATTTTTCTTCCAAGCATAAAGTTTCTCACATGTCTGAAACAAACGACAGAATCTACTAACCACTTGCTGCACTCTTTGGTTAAATGTCTTACTTGATCTTAATTCAAGAGAACACATTATATTTTTTCTGTAGAAAATCGAATTTGGTATTTATTGGGATACTGCATTATGAACTATAATCTTCTAAATGTTTCCTGTAAAATAGCTACTCCGATGGTTGTATATGAAGCCCGTTTCTTGTAGCATGAAAAATATCAGAAACACTCAAAAATAAAAAAAATATCTAAACAATCATAACAGCATAATTTAATTTAATTTATTTATTAAAGTTACAGAAAATAAAATTATATAATATTCTTTGATTTTTTTTCTGTGACAAGAGACACCGTTGTGTACAAACCGATATAACAATAGTTATATAAACGTTATTACCATAGTTAATAAGGTTCGACAGCTAAAATTATCATTAAAAGTTATTTGCCTATTAAGTTCCTGTGATATCGTTCAAAAGATATTATACTATATAAGGTTAAAATATTTTAGACATTAAAAATAATTGTATAATATTTAGGTGTATATTTTCTGACATAAAACATAGTTGTAGGTATAAATAAACATCAAACAATTTAATTACTTTATACAACTTGAAAAGTTTTAAAGTACCACGGCAATGAGATATTTATATTAAAATCCATAATGTATGGTGTTAATTCACATAAAAATTTAGAAAAAACATATATTTTTAATGCAACTATTTTGAGAAGTGATCCTTTTATATAATCCTTTCCTTAATATTTTTTCTATATATTGTAAAGAAAATATCCGAAAGCATATTTTAATTGAAGTTACTTTTTTAAAAAAAGTCTCCGCCTAGATGTTTACAATCTTTTATTGAAAATTAAGCCATGAACATACGACGAAGCTTTTATGTTCAGATATATCATGGGAGCATACAGAAAGAAATATTAGAATATATATTTTTTTCTTTCAACAAACAAGCAAGTAATAATTTATGAATAATTTTTATTATATTATATTACGTTTTA
>CM063505.1:28208698-28223698 GCA_032207245.1 Pardosa pseudoannulata | reverse complement strand
TTTTAATCTTGATATCATTTCCTTCAAACATCTAATAAATCAAATATAAAAGAGATGAGTAGTTTTATTTATTCTCAATACAAGTATTTATATTTAGCCTGTTATGCGTAATTCCTTAGAGTAGTAATATATAGCCCACAGTTTCGATTTTAGGTAACTGTTTTATTATTATCTCAAAAGATCAGTTGAAAGGACAGTGGACGTTGAAAACCGTTTATAAAACTCCAGTTTTATTCTTGGTATGTTTTATAAATAAAGTTATAAATAAGTTAATTTCACAAATTATTTCATTAAACAAATTTTATAAAGTAAGTTATTCCCATTTATAAAATTTTTTGTTATCTTCTAAAATATTATTTGTAACTTAATTTCAATTCTATACTAACAAAATATATTTAAACAATCCTTATATACCTTAAAATAAACCTAATACTATTACATTAATATTTCGACTCTATTTAGATTGTAAAAATAAGGTTTAAATTTAGTTAATTTAAAATATTTTATAAAAAGGCATTTACAGACATAAAAATAATGCTTATACATTAATGATTAAATTTATCATTAAATAGATACTTCAAAACAATCAATAATTATTTTTTTATTTGTAAGGAAAAAATAAAAATCAAATTTGAGAGATAATAAGCAAGAACTATTTTAAAATGGATATAATCCTTTTTTAAAGAATTATTCTTACAATAACGGTTTGAATTTTAAAACTTAAAACTGCGGTTCATTACGTTATATTTGAATGTAAATGTGTACAATATTTCACAATTCTACATTAATATATATTTAATCTTTTTAATCCCTTTCATGTGGAAATATTTCAGAAAAACGCGACACAAACGAAATTTTTCTCTTTAATTTTGTTTGTTATCATCAAAATGTAAGAAATAGATTATTTTTAGAATTTCTAAAAGAAATAATTATTATTTTCAATATTTTTACATATATGGGAAATGCTAATAGATTGCGGGAAATGTTGCTAATATTAGAGCTAAATAATTAAAAAAATATTTTCTGATTTATATCACTTTAAATCTAAATGCATTCCTAATCTTTTTTACAATATCATGTTTCACACAAAGCTGATAAGATATAAAAGTGTGGAAAACAGGAAAATTTTATATGAAAATTCTTTGGGGGTTTTAATACACCATGACATTAATTAAAATCAAACTTTTTCTCCTTGAAAAAAGAGTTTAGTTGTTGATGTACAACTCTCTATGGATTAGAAAATTGATGAGTTGATACTTTTTCTACTTTTCCCCCTAAAATGCAATTTATTTTCAGAAGCTTCTGAGATATCTTGTGATTAATTCATTTTTGCTGTTTTTCTGAGAATTAATGTTAAACTTCGTCTTTTTATTTTAGCTGATTTTTTTTCCCAGAAACCGATTTCTTAAAGCAATACATGTTAGAGTTTAGACATTTTTAAACATCAAGAAAAATTAATTTAATATTTTTCTTTCGGAATTTGCATTTGCAATTATTTTATATTTGTTATATTTTATTTGTTTATTTATTGAAAGAAAACGTATAGCATTGATATATAGTTTTGCATACTAGTTTTTTATATTATATATATATATTATATATATATATATATATATATATATATATATATATATATATATATATATATATATATATATATATATATATATATATATATATATATATAGTGTGTGTGTGTGTGTATGTGTGTGTATGGGCAATTTAGCCCCTCACAATGATAAAAGTATTCGTATTGGCTTGGGTGCTGTCGTTAATAACCTGGTTGAGATAATAAATAACATAATTCTGTAAAAGATTTTAACATAGCGTCCTCTCGCGAAGGCTTCTCGAATGAACTAAATAGTACATTATTTATAGTTGTTACATTATTTAGAGTTAAAATTTATAGTTGTGTTAACCAACTAATAAGGTTTTTAGTTAATAAGCCATGTGATATTGCGGGAGGTTTGGTTAGGTTTTTTTGGAAAACAACAGTCTATTTTTTTCTAACACGTGGGCTGATGAGACCGAAACATAGGATATCATGAGAAGAAGCAATATAAAATTTTTTAAGAAGAGATGGAGGAATTAATTTCAGTGCTTTCGTTTTCGATAATGCTGAAGATAGAAAAAAGATAGTTGGCAAGTTTTAACATAAAAGGATGGAATCTCTCTCACTCTATCTCTCTCTCTCTCTCTCTCTCTCCATATATATATATATATATATATATATATATATATATATATATATATATATATATATATATATATATATATATATATATATATATATAAATATATATATATATATATATATACATATATATATATATATATATATATATATATATATATATATATATATTATATATATATATATATATATATATATATATATATATATATATACATATATATATATATATATATATATATATATATATATATACATATATATATATATATATATATATATATATATATATATATATATATATATATATATATATATATTTATATATATATATATATATATATATATATATATATATATATATAATATATATATATATATATATATATATATATATATATATATATATATATATATATATATATATATATATATATATATATATATATATATTTATTTATATATATATATATATATATATATATATATATATATATATATATGAAATATGGAATATGGGCGAGTTTCATGAAGAAAGAACAGATATGATTACTGGTAATGATTCATCCATCAATGCAACAGTCAAGTACTTTGAGAACATCGGGCACACACCCTTTTTATATAGGGACTTCTCAGGTAAAAATACTACGAATAATTCCTAAGTACTTTTGATTGTGGGATAAAAATACCCATGTCTGAAGAGAACGCGTTTACTATTGTTCAAAGAAGTACAGACAGAGCCTGGATTAAGTCTATAGCTTGTCTGGAGGGAAAATTCAGAATTACCACTTAAACACAAATAATGTAATTTATGAACAGAATTATTAAACTAATATTAAAATATGTAAATAAGGGATTTACACACGTATATATATATATATATATATATATATATATATATATATATATATATATATATATATATATATATATATATATATATATATATATATATGGCTAATAGAAACGGTATATACCAAAAATATTGATTTAAGTAAGGTTACTGCATGATAACGTAAGTCAGTATAACCGAAAAAGGAGGCAACCTCGCAAATGAGTATTTACATTACAAAATTTCTGTAAACCTCTGTTGATACGTTATATATACATTTCCAAAATTCTCGTATGATTGTGAACTTTCGGCCATAACTTGAGGATAATTAATATTTTATATTGGCATTAAACATATTTGCAAGTTGTATGATACTTGTATCAAATATTGTGTGATACTGTGTTACGTAAATAAGAATATTTATCAAGAATTTTTAACCCGCCAGGACGCGTGGTTGGCGTAGTTACACGAGAACTGTCGCCAGGAGTCGGATGACAGGTGCAACATTTTTCAGTCATATAACAACAAAATTTGTTTTCACACTGAACAGAAAATTTGTATTTCCAAAAAATATTTTTCTATAAGTTTAAAGGATACTTCGTATTATTTGAAACCTTAACTTTTAAATTTTGTATATTTTTATTAGCATTCCGAATGGACAAACATAAGAAATACACAGAATCTAAAAATTTAAATCATTTTAATCAAATAACAATGAATTATTCACATCATCTCATCTCCGACCACAAACACTAAATAAACATGCAAAAGTGTACGCGCATGCACTGGGTCTCTGAAGCTCAGATAAATTGAAGCTATTTCTTTTTTATGAAATATCTTCAGAGAAAAATGCGCAAATGTATTTTATTAGATTATAGAGGACATGTTAGAAAGTTACTGGAAAGAATATTTCTATTTGATGATTGTGTGTGGAATGTTTATATAGCAATCGGGCTTAAAAGTGTCGGCATGCGTATTCTTTAGTTTAATAAAATTTCATTTTAAACCTCTTTGAAAATAAATCCTCAAAATAATTTAATAATCTCTGGGAAAAAGTCATCCACTTGTTTGGCAATTGTTATATATATTGCTGTTATTAATAATTATGTGAGAAACTAAAAATATGTATTTTACTGTTTAATAAAACTTTACGACATTTTTTTTAAAATCTTCAGTATTCCATTTCTGAAAATATTTTTCATAATTTAATTTCTGTGTTTATTCCGACTGAAGGTATATTAATATATTTTAAAGCAAATTATTTCTGCAGAATATATTTTATCTATAAAGAACAGTTTGTAACAGCGAGAAGTAAAAATATATAATAAATGGTATATAATAATATTTGCAAAGTACCATTATTTGACTTCTTGACGTAGGTGTTGCATTTTTTCCTTCTTTTGAATTATTTACATTTATGCCAATGAAAAAATAACAGAAAACTGTTTTATGAATAATGTATTTGTCTTTCGAGTTCACTGAGCTTATTTATCCCTATTGCATTAGTTAAATTTACTGCATTAAGAAATATGCAGATAATTAGTCACTTTTAAAAATTTAAATAGGACAGCAATGCTTTGTGTCTTTATTTAATAATAAATATATAAATATCTTTATGCAAGCATAACAGAAATAACACTCAGATGGTAGTAAAAAATGCAAATTTTTCAAGACTAAATGTTCATTCATACAGATGAAATTTTTAATAAAATTTCACATTTCCATGCTTTCGGATGAACAAATTACTATTTCATGTGTTAAAAGTAAATAAAAAAGTAACATCTTAATCACATGTATTTCCTTCATTTTTCTGACTTGTATTATTTTTTAGTTTATAATGAAAGTACTTATTCCAAATTATATATCATTTATACACTTGGATCAAACAAATGAGTAACTTCTTGAATCCCAATCTTTTTTTTTTCATTTAGCTGTTTTTTCAGCCGAACGATTTTCAAAGGGTTAGAGTGTTGGCCTTCGGTACCGGAGTTCGTTTGTTTGACTCATAATGTGGCATAAATGTTCGTAGCTTTTCGGAATCGTCTTTGGGTTGTAGGTCCCGGTCTCATTAGCCCTCGTGTTGCAAAAAAGTAGATCGTAGCACTCCGCATCAAACCAAATCAAAACCCTGTTTTTTGTACTAATATAAGTGCATAATAGAACTACTTAAGCTTATCTTACCTCAGACTGTTACCTTAGCATTTAATACCAATATAGCTCTAATCATATCTTTATATTTAATTTACAGTCAATTTAAGTCTATATTCAGAAGAATTGGTTTAAAAATAGAAAATATTGTATTTCTTAATCATATTCAGCCAATTATATACAGGTTATTATTAAGCCTTATAAAATAATATTGTTATTTCTTTAAGGTACATCCGATTTCTTAGTATATAAAGGTATCTCGTCGTTTTAAATAGATACTGGCTTGTAAGCGATGTTTTCGTAAATAATTCATATTCAAACTTGCTATAGTCACCAAGTTTGCGACAATATTGTCGACTTTTGGTGCTCTTATTGTCTACATAGCTTCATACTTTCTCCGCGTGAATAGTAGCATAAGCTGATGAGTTAGAGAATTTCTCTTTAGAGAATTATTTGGATTAGATTCGTGTTATTTCTTTATGTTTTATTGTGATTGTTCAACTCTCGTAAAATATTGTATTATAAGGAGTTCTTGTATAATGTGCTAACATTGTATACTGACGAATAATAATTTTTAACCAATCACACTTATCTGTATTTCTGCTATTTTTGAGAATTTTAGTATATTTTTGTTTTGTTTTTGTCTCCAAAAGTCTATTCACCCCTGAATTCTTAAAATCGCAATAATATACTCACTAGTAAACTCATTAAAACTGTTAATTAATTAGTGAATAACATTAAAAATGATATTTAATTTCTGAGCACAGTTAAAACCAGCTAAGAAATTTCACTTATTTATAATAACATGAAATTCAAAATAATGCTGCATATTCCAAACTAATTTATATTATGATTAATCAGCTTGATTAATATTTAAGCAATTAAATAATTTAATACCTAAAAGATAATGCTACAATAAAATAGGAATTATATCTAAATTTTACGTTTCACCTTACGACATAAATATTCGATAAATTTAATTATATGGCAGTTAGATAAAGATCTAGAGTATTTAAATACTTCGAAATTAAGACAAACTTCCTTAAAGAAAAGCTTCAAACATTACTGATGTGTGTTGGGATACTAATTGCACCAGTTTTAAAGTGAGTGATAATTCAGCTTAGATTCTTAATCTTAGTTTCATATTTCATTTTTTTTCTGATAGAAATAGTGATTTTTCAGGCTTAATTATTCAAGTTATACTTTCCATGTTTTGGTTAAGATGGTCATAAATCTTACAATTTTCCTGCTGAATTGAAATTGAAAATTCAACGGGGAGTAATAGCCCTTTAACATCAAATATTTTGCACGCCAGGTCCAGTGACAGCTAGATTCTGTTCCAAAAGGGTGAGAGTATCAATGCTAGCAGAGATATTCGAATGCAAGAATTTCTTTACTGAAAAATATCATCCTTTTAATTATCAGACAACTAGAGATAAAGTAGTACTCTCTCAGGCATAAAATGTCATTTTTTTAAGAATACACGATGAAAAAGCACATGATTTTGTTTTGTAGATTAATTTATACAAACCTTAGCTCGGAAAATGCAGTATTTCTCTTTTTATTTTTTCTGGATAATGATATTGCACAAAAAATCACAGCAGCGTGAATGAAGTTTTTATTTTTATAACATGATAAAACTATTCATTTGATAATGATGAATGAGACATTTAAAAATGGGTAACAACACGATATGTTTGTATATTCAAAAATTTTTTTTTTCGTTGAAATATAATTAATTTTAAATTTTAAATAATAAATAATAAATTTAAAATATATTTATATAATAAATTTAAAATATATTTAAATAATAAATTTAAAATATATTTAAATAATAAATTTAAAATATATTTAAATAATAAATTTAAAATATATCTTTTCGTTATATGAAATGCGTAGTTTCGTCTACAGCTTTTTTATTTCCTTATTTATGGTACTGTCATTTTGAGAGAGGAAGGGGGGGGTTGTAACTGTAAATATGTATTCTATATGCAAAAATTACATTAATATATTTGATATATGTGTGATATTTAAAATGTCATTTTTTAAGAATACACGATGAAAAAGCACACGATTTCGTTTTGTAGATTAATTTATACAAACCTTAGCTCGGAAAATGCAGTATTTCTCTCTTTATTTTTTCTGGAAAATGATATTGCAGAATAAATCACAGCAGCGTGAATGTAGTTCTTATTTTTATAACATGATAGAACTATACATTTGATAATTATGAATGAGACATTTAAAAATGGGTAACAACACGATATGTTTGTATATTCAAAAATATTTTTTCGTTGAAATATATTTAATTTTAAATTTTAAATAATAAATAATAAATTTAAAATATATTTAAATAATAAATTTAAAATATATTATTTCGTTATATGAAATGTGTAGTTTCGTCTACAGCTTTTTTATTTCCTTATTTATGGTACCAAGTGCCATTTTGAGAGAGGAAGTGGGGTTGTAACTGTAAATATGTATTCTATACGCAAAATTACATTAATATATTTGATCTCTGTGTTGAAGTAATCAACATTCCCCCATGAGCAATTTCTTGCTATGGCCATGAATTTCACATGATAAAATAATTTAAGGACATATAGATAAAGGACAATACTTCCCACATGCTGAAGTGGAATTAAATACCTTTTCCCTTAAATATTTTTCCACTATTGTTTTTTAATTAAATTTACACAAAATTACTATCTTTACATATCGTATTCGTATCTGAAAAAAATTATAATCACAAGTTTATCTATTTCAAGATGGTTTCAAAAAGATAGGAGAAATGTATTAAGATAAATCTGAACTTATGAAAATATCATTTGCTCGCATGCATAAAATAAAACATAAATAATTCACAGACAATATTTTTTGCCGTTTCGGAGCGTTTGCGATTAATTTATTTTATGAAAGTTATTTTTTCCCTTCTGGTAAAATCATTTATTCCTGAATTCGAAAAAATATCGGGTAAAAAACGTATTTAATCATAGGTTTTTCTGATTTTTATCTGAGATCAATATTGTCAGAGACTGTTTTTTCCCTGTGAGTGGTTCTTCAGTATTAGAATAATCTGCCAGAAACTTGAATTGTAAATTTCACAAGAAGTATTAGATGCACATACATTTTTATGCTTTAGCAAGCAGCGTCTTATAAATTTGGGGATTCCGAAAGAGAAATCGTAAAAAGATGATATTTACAAGAATTTTTTTCAGTCTTTTAAACTGTTTTTAACATATAAATTCATAATACTATAACATATATGAAACAGAATTGAATAAAATACAAAAAAAATGTATAAATATTATCAAAATAATTGAATACGTGTAAAATATATTTACACTTTATTTTTTTGAAACTAGTTAGTAATTTTTAAACTCCATCAAAGATTATTTTTGGGACGTAAATCAGTTGAAGAAATTATTTTATATTCCGTTAATATTGTATTTATGTTAGAAAATTGTTCAGGTAAAAGAAAACTTAATTATTACAGAGAGAATGCATTTACAGTTATAAAGAGTCATTTATAAAATACGTTTATGAAATATGCACCAAAGATTGGAATTTCATATCTTTCGAATGAAAACTTAACGTAGAATAAAAAATCAAATAAGTTATTTAATGTGTATCATTTTCTCCTGAATATAAAGATAAAAAGTGCATATAATAAAATAATATTTTTATATTAGTTCATTAGTTATTTGTATATCTATTTATACATATATATATATATATATATATATATATATATATATATATATATATATATATATATATATATATATATATATATATATATATATAAAGATAATTTTATCCTAACAACTACCCAACGTATTTATGTCTAGCTTAAAACAATTGTATGGCTATTCTACACTTTTCTGGGATCTCTTTCCTTGTTGAACCAAGGAAAGAACCAAGGACCCCAAGCTTTCCTTGGGAAACCTTGGGGAATATCTTTAGTTTCGCTATTAAATTGGCGACTTTCCCTCATCGAAATTTCCGGTTGCATAAATGTTTAAATGACGCTTAAACTACGCCATCGGCCTCACCCATGCGACTGGTGTTTAAACTCTGATTGGCTGAGACATACAACAATTTAACAAAGATGTACGTGTTTTTCAGACAGACGACAGCTAGAGATGTTGTCTGAATAATCTATGTAATGTAGATCCCAAATTTCTGTTTGGGTTTTTTCTCTAGATTAAGATTTGCCAGGATTTCATGAAATTCGAGATATACGCAGTTCTTTTTGTGATGAGACAAAAACTCGTTACATAAAAAAAGATAGGAAAAAATAGGCCAGAGGGTATATTTAGTCAACATTCATATTCTATTAAACATAATAATACCACATTACCACCATGTTGTAGACTATTGGTCCATTCACTATTTAAATATTTTATCCAAATACCTTCATAATAAATTTACCTACACAAAGTAAATAATTGGATCCTTCCCCTAAACGAAAAAATAAAACTAAATTTTTGGAATTCAATGCAGTTCTTGTGCGTGTTTATGAAGATTTAGAAATGTAAGGAGGGACTGTATTAAAGTCAAGTGGTTTCATATTTTATTTATGAACATTTCCTTCTAATATCGGTGAAGGGAAACATTCCATAAAATATGCTAATATTCTCTCCTCAAAGCATGATTTATTAGTTTTTGTTTAAAGTGTAAAAGATACTCGAAATATTTCGAATATGCATTCATTCCTTTTATTTCGAATACTCACATTTAAAAGCGTATTTATGCATAACTTTGCTTATTTATATACATCTATGCCTACTCTGAAAACACTTTAGAATTCTAAAAACCCTTGAGATTTAAAGGCCATTTATAAGGCTACGGTTCGATAACGCATATCATATACAGCCTTTTATTTCAAAACTATATAAGCGATCTGTGCCATAGACTCCATACACTTTTGAACGAAAATAATTACAATCTTTACTTTGAACTTGCTTTTCAAATATGTAATACTATTTGTGATGTATCTTTCTAGCGAAAATTTTTATCACCGCTTTATACCATTAGTTTTATGTGTTTTCATGTTTATTTTATAACATTGATACACATCAAAACACAAAATAATAGGCCTACATATAAATTTCTACTATATTCTATGCATCGTGAATGCATTTCTCACTTCAATGTTTAGTTATTAATATTCATTTTTAAACTTCAAAAGTTTGAAAAAATCATTACTATGTCATTCAAATAAGGTATTTATGATGAAAGTAAGAAATTATTCGGATTACTCCTTTATTTTTTTTTCTTTTGAAAAATGAAGCAATTTTTTTAGCTACGTATTTTTATTAGCGATGCTTGTTTGAATATAGAAAAAAAATATATTTTTCTGTTTTGAAGAATTACACTAAAAACCCAAGATAACTGTAGAATGTTCTAGAAAAACAGTCAAATAAAACTTAGCAAATAAATTTAAGTATAAAGCCAAATTCTTTAAATGAAAAGTTGACGGTCCAATGAAAACTATCTTTCTCTTTAAATTTATAAAAAAAAATATTGTATTACTTTTCAGAAATAACTTTAAGAAAATTTCAAAATTTTCTGAATTTTTTAATAGAATGTCAACAAGATAAATTGTCTTTATTTTTTTTACAATTATTGACTTTTTATTCTTTTTTATTTTAATGTAAAGAATTTTGATCAAATTAAAAAAAATTCTTTATAAATAGACATTTTTTTCCTTTTTCTTTCTTTCTTTCTTTCTTTTTTTTTTTTTTTTTTTTTTTGCAAATTATTATCAAACAAATGATTATAAAGCTAAGCTGTATTCTCTTTTAAAACTAATATTAAAAAAACTATATAACTAAAGTAGTTTTCTTTAGTTATGTGCATTCTATACATGGCGGCTCTTATAAAGTTTTTTAAAAATACTTTTGAACTTATAAACATTTTGATTGAAAATTCTGGATTGAAAGAATGAGGAAAAACTTAAATGAAACCTAAATAAACCTTTGTAACTCAGGAATGTCGAATTAATATTTTCTCGACTGCTACAATTTATTATTTTAAATCTGTAAAAAATAATATTAAAAGATTAAAAATGAAATAAAATTTATTTGCAAAAAGTATATTTTTGAATATAAAAAGTACACGTTTCTCATTAATGTAAATTGTTTGTACAAAAAATATTTTTACATTAAGAAATGTACAAGTGTTTGTGATAAATTTTCATTTATCATCCCTCTATTTTTTTAACATTTCACAAACTTAATGTTCATTTGGGCAGTAATTATGTTCATCTGATTGAAAGCTAATGAATACGATAATGCAAAAATTAAACTTCTTACTGCATTTGATAAAATGCAGCCACAAACTAATTTAATTTCAGTATTGTAGGTCAGCAACAATCCACAAATCAGTCTTTTATAACTTACTGAGTAAATGAGTTTGATTTTTGTGTTTGTTATGTATCAGCAACATATGGATGCAACAAGTATGCCGCTTTAAAAGAAATGCAAGTCAGAAATTTTCCTTCGGTGAATTTAAAAGATTTGATTAATATAAACAAACGGAAATGTTTAAAAGAAATTCCTTAAATCAGAATATTCAATATAAAAAGGTTTTTTTAAAACATTTTATTTATTTTACCCTTTTGTATTACCTTTTTAGACGACCCTTTTTAACATTCTGGTACGAAGTAACATAAGAGGTACTATAATCAGAAAAAATGTGTTCATAGTTTAAAGAAAATACCAATTTTGACTGAACTTGAATTAATTTTTCTAAATCATGCTTTACGTCCATAATGCTATTTGTCTCTTTCCCCGTCTCCTGCACATAATTGTGCCTGGAAATGAGAACGCTTATGTGCTACCTGAAAGTGGTTGTAACCTCTAGTAGCCGAGTGACTATTTCATGTACCCTTCATATACTCATTGACATAATTGACAAATTCACATAATTGATGAACTGAGCATGAAGAAGCCTCATGGTATGTCGTAAGTACATGGCAAGGAACAGAGGTATTTCTATGCAGTGAAAAAGAACTATGGCTTTTCAGGCAGCATTTGCTTAGTTTTGTAGCGTGTCCTTTGCTATACCGATGTCACAACCAATTCTGAGTTGTCATTTCCAGACACAACTATGTAAAAGAGACCTCGAAAGAGAGAAGTAGTACCTTTTGTCATAAAGAGGAAGATAATAAAATTTTATTTATCTTCGATCAAAATGAGTATTTACGAGGAAAAAAAACTCCTTTTTTCCGATTATAATACCATCTTTATAAACATAAGCTGTATATCTTTTCAGCACTGGAATAATGAAGTAATTATATATGCTCAACCACAGTTGATTCTCAACTTCTGAACTGGTTTCTCCGAGTCAAATATTCAATGAAGCCTTTTACGGTGAGTCTTTTAAACTTCTTATAATATTCCCTATATCGAAGGGAATAGTAAAAAAGAATGACAAAGTACTACGTATGTGCAAAGAAACAGACTTTTAATCTTTAAACGTCTGTTTTGACCGTTAATTATGGAATTCATCCCACGATAGGTTTTAAGTCATGTCTGGTTGTATGTATCTATTCCGCAAAACTCAAAAACAATTAAAATCAAAATGATGAAAATTTGTATTACAACTGCTGTAACATCTATTGAACATCTTTCCATTTTGATTTCCATCTTTGACTCTAAATTTTATGCAACGAAAAAGTTTAGAATAATGTATATTAATGCTGTCGGCATTAGTTAAAAGTAATTAGTTGAACAAAGTTGGAATTTCTTGTATGACTATTTTAACATAAAGTTGATCCCTTCTATTTTTATTGATATCTGTACTAAAATGGAGATATACCGATTGCAAAACAAAATGATCTCAAATTTCATTATTTCTAACTGTCTCCACTTTCAATATGTCTGCATTTTTCCTTTCATTTGATTCGAATTTCGATTTAAGATATTCCAGTCAGTATTAAAAACAAATTTACTCATAGTTTAATTAATACTATGCAAATGTTTGTTGGTATTAAAGACAATTAATTTATGAAATGTGCTACTTTTTAAAATTTTCAGGTTGTACGTTAAATTACGTAAATTTGAATGAAATGTTGAAAAGATTTATATCATTTTATAACTCTACAAAACCAGATCAAACTCTCTAAACTGTAATCGGATAATATCGTTAGATTATAAAAAGAAATTTTGAAACTTTAAAGTTAAATGTAAATAACAGATTCAGTGTTGAATAGTACAATAGAATATATTAAAAATGTGTATAATTAAATATAGGTACAATGGAGTCATTAAGTCTCTCTCTCTCCTTATATATATATATATATATATATATATATATATTATATATATATATATATATATATATATATATATATATGCATATAATATTTAATGTACGATAAGTTAAATAATTACTTAATGTTGGTAAATATCATATAATATTACTCACCGAAAAAAAAAATTGTTCAATTCCTTCAATTTAAAATAACTAATATTATATTAATTCACAAATGACCTTTGTACCTTAAATGTTGTTACCAAAATTAAATAGTGAAACTTATTTGTAGTACAAATATTTACATTCAACCGTTAGTTGGATTATACATGAATATATGTCTGGGGGTGTTTTTTCCATTTAAATCTAGTCCAGAATAATTAAATATATATTTTTTATTTTTAAGGAGTTTCTAATTTAAGAACATTTGAATGCTAAAAATGCCAAAAGAAGCCAAATTACTTTCAAATTTAAATGATTATATTAAATATGTGTGTAAATCAAACAAAAAATGGTACTATATAACATATTTTAATATTTGCCTAAATTTCTAAATTGCACCCATAAGTACTTCATCCATAATAAATTGGAGCTGCTGATTGAAATCAATAGGTATATAAAAATATAACTAGTTACAAAATTTTTTAAAAAATTAATGGAAACCAAAATTTCCAAAATAGTAATTGATTTCAAGTTTCGGATAAAGACTGATACACCTACTCCATTTATATCAGCCGAACTATGGCTGATTGGTTAGGGTACTGGTGTTCGTTACCTGAGTTCGTGGGTTCGAGTCCCACAGTGGCATGGATGTTCTTAGCCATTCAGAAACGGCTTTAAGCTGTAGGTCCCGGTCTCATTAACCTTCGTGTTGCAAAAAGTAGACCGTAGCTCTGCAAAACAAACCAAACCATTTATATCAATCTCCTCCATGTGTTTTACTGTTCTTCTTCACTTCTGATTACGTTATCAAAATTCCCCTCCCTTCTTTCTTCTCATTAAAAGGTACCTCACATTCTTTATATAAGTAAACACAATAGGCAGGCAACAGCAGAAGTTAGTCCAAACATTAACCCAACCTTGATTAGGGACTCAGGACATTGAAAATTTCTCTAATAAGAACATTCATGGCGGATCTGGAATGCATGTTAAAGTATCACTCGAACTCAAGTGTGTCACCTGCTAGGTTGCTATGATTGAAGTACGGATAAATGTCTGATCTCCAAGACAACCATATCGGAAAAAAAGAAAATAATGCTTGAAAAAAATAGAAAAATATATTAAATAACATTGAGAATTTTAAACTCTCGTACATGCCGTGCTAATTCTTCTAATTTCTGTTTCTTCACTAGATTTTAGTGATTGTTGAAAGATAGCCTGCAGATAAAAATTGTATACTTTTACATTATAATCAAAATTATAATTAAGTACTTCTAATACAACATAGATAAAATATAAAATGAAGAAAAGTAATGATAGTATTAAATTTTGTTACGAAATAATAATTTAAAGATACATACGGACTAAAAAATTAACATTATTAAGGATTCTTTCTAACGTTGGT
>CM063505.1:28183698-28201198 GCA_032207245.1 Pardosa pseudoannulata | reverse complement strand
ATACCATAAGGAATCTAGTCTGAAATATAAAACACATTTTATTTAACACATTAGAAAAATAAAGTTTTTTTTAAATTATTTACAAGTAAATTCGATAAAGTGATCAAAGAAACTTTATAATAAAGTAAAATACATAGTGATTTCATCAGAAATTTGTGTTTATTAATAATTTACAGGACAGCAACAATCAAAAATGTCATTTCTTCCTTAGTAAAGTGACTCTAATTTTTGAGTATTTCACGGATATGTAACACAACTATACAATGAATTTAGAAAAGTCCATCATTGCAAATTAGTAGGTGAATAGATAAATTTCTGGTAAAGTATAAAATATACTAACACCTAATAAACTATACACTATAACCTTATGACAAATAAACAGAAGAATTGAAATTGAGTGGAAATTGTTTGAACCCACACAAAACAAATTGAACCTATACATTTGATATAAAATTCGAAATATGAGCATTATGGTACATGTACTGTTTCTGTATATATAAATAATAAGCTGTGGCAAAAATTCTAGATAATAACTGAGTCTGTGTGTTCCAGCCTCGAATTGTCCAGAGATCTGCGGTGTTCATTAATAGATTCTAGGACACGTAAAATAGGTTTTGGGTTGTACTTTTCTTTATGTTCAAAAATACTTCTGTAGGTAGTAGCTCAGTTCTTGGTGTTGACTTTTTGTTCCCTGCTTCCAAATTACGACTGCCCACTTGAGGAATAGTTTTACCTTGACCCCATGGCTACTTTTCAAAACGAAAGTTAAGCTCCTCCGCCTTAACTCCTTGAGGACCAGTACGTAAATGCTATACGAGTCAACCGTTGGGAAAACCATTGCCAATTACGCCATACAGTAATTAAAAATTAAAATAAAAAGTTCAGACGCTAGTCTCTCAATATCAATCTTAAATCTATAGGACATTTATTTTAAAAGTTAAAGGATACAAGAACAAACAACAGTTACAATAAAAATATAGTACATAGTTCTAATATTTAGATATAATAGGTATTACAAACACAAAATAGAAAATAAATATTATGCTATATGACTTTTAAATTTAAATTCAGTCAAAATACAAAATTGTGTTTGAAATATAATCCTTAAATGAACTTTGTATTCAGAAGCATTTAATCCCCAGGTAATAAAATAAAACTTTTTTGTTTTGAAAAGTATTCAATTTAAGGTCTAGGTTTGGGGTTTTGAGGTTATATTAGAATAGGCAAGATTTATATTAGATAGGCATAATAGAATAAACAATACCAAAATATAAATAAAATTAAATATAAATATTTAATATAAATATGCGTTTATAAAGATAAAATACATACAAAATTATTTCTTCAAGTGTCATATTGCCTACTATTATCTGATTTGCAAAGTATATGGCAATTTATATAAATTAAAATTACATGAAAAAATGCAAGGAAATTTATTGAAAAGCAGTCTAACTAAATCCATTTCGTAGCGTTTGTGCAAAGATTTTATCATACCTTAACATTTACGTGTTAAAAAGCATTATTATCCATTTTCGATTTATCTCGAATTGAAGAATACGCGGATTTTTATAATGAGAGCAAGACATTCAATCAATTATAACCATTACCACAGATTAACCTGAATTATATCCTGAATTAATTTACCATCATTTTTCTTACTGCATTTTTGCATCGATAGATAAGTTTTAATGGAGAATAATCATAGAAAAAATAAAATTAATTTTTACTGTATTTTAGTAGTTAATTTTGCAGCTGGTTATTTTCTAGTACCAACATATATTTTTGACTATATGATAAAACATTAAATTATGAATAATACAAATGAAATGCTTAGCTGCGAACTATAGAAGTCTCTAAAAAATAATAGTACCAAATAACTGGTAATAAACCACCAAATTTACTCGATTGAACAACACGTGTATCAACGCTACCACAAAATATCCTGCGAATGCAGCACGCTAATTATAAATCCCTACCATGCGAATAAAAAGGATTCGTGATTGGTGCTGTCGGTTATTTTCTGCTGTAAGAACTGCATCGTTCATGTCCTTGTGAGTACCGTCCGGAAAACGGCTTTATTAGGAATATATATGGGTTTGATTGAAGCGGTACTTATAAGTACCGTCAGAATAAAAAGGATTAACATGAAATAATATAAATCAGTTTGAATAGTTAATCAGTAAATATCCAAAATTATAAGAACTGAAAAATGGTAATGCACCTGGACTATTTTAAAACTGCTAATTCAAAGCAAAATATTATTTTTAATAGTTTAAATTAAGACAGTATGCCCTAATACAGGTTATAGTTTAGTTTAATAAACATGTTATTCGCAAAATGCCTTCTGATAAGGAAGTGTACAACTAATTTGATTTTTATTTTGGTCAAAATCGATACTTTTGAATGTCCTTTGTCCTTTAACCCTCTGATTGCTTATCCCGCGATTTCCACGGGCAATTCAAATGTAGCAAATTTTGCTCATCCCGCAATTTTCGCGGGCATGTGTTTTTCTTACATTCCGCCTTTCCACCGCTTAACCAGTAGAATAAATTAAATACAGTATTAGACATTTAATTAGGTAATAAATAGAATTATATGACTAAATTATAGTTATATTAGATAATAGAATCATAGATAGTATGTTATAAATAGAAACTGAACTATAATTGAAATTTATCAAAAAATAATTTTTTTTGTGATAACAGCTGAAATTAGTTTTTCTAAAAGCTTAGTTTCTCATGATAAAAGTCAATATAAAAAATAATTTCAAGAAAAAAAAATTAGTACTTCAATTCTCCAATTTATACATATACTTAAACTATGCAACAACAAAAAAATACTAATTTTTAAAGAGATCTCGGTTTACAAATTGAGCACTCAGAGGGTTAATGATATTTTAATCAATTATTTTAGATTTATGTTCGGCTCAATATAGTCGATTACACTAAATATGTGTTAAATTTAATGTGTGTCTAGTGTAGATAAGCTTTGTAGTTAAACTAAAATTAGCAACGGATAATTTGAATTTTCGAGTTAATAGACTCTGCCGAACATCTGAGAGGTATTTGAAATTTTCTGAATAATATTTGAACTTTTGCAAATGTAGCTTAAGTAAATAATTTGTTTTATTTTAAAACATAATAAAATTTTAACTTTTGCCTTCCAATTTCATGTTACTTTACAGCATATAAGTTAAAAGTAATTAGTAAATATTTCAGAAAAGGGTATATTTCTTTAATTTGACCAATAATATACTCGCATGGTCATATCAAAGTATTATATAATAGAGTTCTTTTGTAATATTTTAATTTACATAACTGTGTAAGATAATTAAAAAATCCTTTCTAAAAGCCTTTTTCGTTTTTTGAGTTTCAATAATTTAAATATTCGTTTAATGATTTTAAAATTGAGAATTAATGACTATAGAATATGATAGTCTAATGGTGATGTTTATTCTTCTTGAATAAAAAAAGATAATCTATATTCTTGGAAGATGACTAATTTCTTCACATGTACTTACTTAAATTCGATTTTACTCTTTTTTAACCTAGATAGCCTTTAAACGGTGTAGCATATTTAAAGTAAAAATGATTAAGATATTTTGGGTCTTTAATGGAACATTAAGGTTCTATGTATCAGAAATCATTTTAAGATAAAAGGATAAAATCTGCGTAAAGTACAGAAAATGAACATTTCGTTTAAATTATGTAGAAAAATATAAACCAAATATCTTGAGAAAATGTCTTTTTAAGAAAGTTTTAAATTTAAAATCACATATATCAAACACCAAATTAATTTTAACCAAGGACCAACGGTGCGTAATTTTAAGTTAGCTTTATAAAATGCTTCATGATTTACTGGTCACATTTTACCGTTTCTGTGGTTTACAGTAGTTTTAATTAAAAATGGTGTGTTTATGATTTTAAAAAATATAAAAAATAGACAGTATTTATACTTTGATAGACCGTGTTTATTAATGAAGCTCAATCTACTGATTATATAAACAAAATCTAAAACCTGTTTATTCTAATATATGATTAGAAAATTTTGTGATTAAAACAAATATTTTCTAGATATAACAATAAATACGCAATATAAATCTAGAATAATGAATATGCAAAGAGAGTTCAAAGAGAAAAGTAAAAACTGTTATAAAGGTTATTAAAAAATTGTGAAAAGTGTGCAATGCTAGTAATGCATATAATTTATCAGTATAGTTACTGTAGTTGTCGAAATGTTTGTTTCATCTATACATTAAAGTATCGATACAATAATTGGAAACAATTAGCAACTAGATTTTAATACCACGTAATAGCTTTCTGAAGTTTGAAATCATTTTGAAATAGTCAACATCTTCAAGTTCTTCAAGGTCCTAAGTGATGCAAACAATCTTTATACTTGGTTTATTTCAAGGTAAGTTCCCCAATAACTTACAGTAAAAATTAACATACAATCAATTAGTTGCAGTTGTAATTGATTCAGTCATATAACAGTATACACTAGTAATCTTTAAAAAAATGATAAATTCTGTTGAAATCCAGTGAATTACTGATGAATTATTAAAAACTAAAGAAAATTATATCTAACATTTATGATAACATCACTATCCATTCGTCCTATCTAAACAATGGAATCCTTTCTGAAATGGTTAACACCCCAAGTTCAATAAAGATCCTAAGCGATGCAAAATCTCCACGTAAAAGATATTTGTTGGGGATTCAAAGTTTAGGAATAACTAACATTGAAAGTGCATATATAATGAATGAGTTGCTCTTGTAAGAGATTCACCTATAAAACAGTTCACATTATTAATCCTGAAAGATAATTAAAATCCACCGTGATTCAAGACTCAATCCACAATTCAAGTGATTCACTGATGACTCATTAAAAGCTGGAGAAAACTCTCTTTAGGTTTTATGACAGCATTTCACTCATTTAGTGCGAATTTCCACATCAGCTTTCTATTAATTTCACATCATACTTTTACAATGTTATATAGCATTTTACAACTTTCCGAACAGTAGTTTCAACTGTGAAAAACTACATAGTACTGAAGTTTAATTAAGGACAACATTTATAATAGATATATTAGGCTTAAGTTTAAGATATAAGATTTTTTACTTAACTATGCAAGTCAACTATTTTCTAAATATATCATTTAAATATCTGATGTAACTAAATTAATTTTGAAATTTCTTTCTAAAAACATATAATTTACCAGTATATAATTACATTCATTTAGAGTTCCTAATAATATAAGTACTTTTATGAATTAAATATAAGCTTTGAACTATATTCTATTAAAGACAATACTAAACTAAATAAGGCATAAATCAATTTAATAAGCAAGACATATATTTTCAGTTTTATATAGCAACCTTTGGCGAAAACCTAAAGCAGATTTACGCGTATGAAATTTTACATGATGAAATATAAATGCTCAGTATTTACAAATAGATTAAAAATTAATTTCACTGAATCAGGAATACGATATGTTATTTCTCTGCTGTATTCTGTGGTAAACTAAATTCTGTAAAATATTTGAATATTTCAATAACTATTTCACAGTCTGCAAATAGATTTTTATATAACTGTATTTCAAAATTAAATGGTGTTTACTTTAGAAATGGGAATTATTTGAACTCGCTTAGTTTATATCACATTTGAAATATTTTATTGATATATAGGGTCATTTCTGAAAGATCTCAACAAAATTTCTTAAAACTCCTAATCAGTAGTTTAACAAATATTATATCTATATTTGTTAATATTCTGAGAAAGACTGGAATGTTTTACTTCTTAAGAACACTTGTTTTCATATCTTTGACAAGTAGGAAATAAATTAATAAGAAATTTATTAAACTTCTCAACAAATTTATTAACTCCCCTAGGGGGTCATGGCCTGCAGTTCCAATCTCTGTTTATAAGACCAATGACCCTGATGTGCGAAACGTATGTTCCGGTTAGGTGGTCAACCTTAAGCGGAACTCCCAGTGTTTATTTCTCACGCATGCTTGATCCTCAGTTTGTCTACCCACTGAAGGGAGGATGAGTCAACCATGCCCAGTCCGGGGATCGAACCTCGGATCTGTGAGCACGATGTGCTACCCCTATGCCACTATGCTTCAACAAATTTATTTCCATCTTAAAATTGACAAAGTAATATCATTAAATAAAATATAAATCTATGTACTTGAATAAAATAAATAAAGAAACGTTAGAATCAACAACTAACTCTAAAGTTTGAAAATTATAATAAATATTTATTATTGAAAATTTGATCGATTTAAACATCATACATCAAATAAACAAATTATTGTTCAGTTATACCTTATATCTATATTCATCCAAACAATTCTTATTTGTTACCATCTCATAATGCAATTCTTTAAAGAATTGCTTTCAATATCCAGACTATTATAACACCAAGTTAAGTTTGCAAAATAGCCCTGGAAAGCAAACAAGAGATTAGTTATCAAGTTTTTTTTCGTATCAAATCATTATAAATGTCAGTTTCAAACACAAAATGCGAGAAATCCATTTAATGAATGAATGAAATATGAAAACTTTGCTGTCATTTATGTGTAATGTAAGAACTACTTTGGATTCATTTATGCTAAAAACAGTCTTTATGGGACACGAAGGTAAATATTTATTATTAAGATGATTATTGGTTTAAAATTCATGCATTTAAAATTCCTTCAGCATAAAAATAATTGTTCTATTATCTCATGTTTACATTTAGCCAAAAAAGACTTAGTGTTACCATTTCATTACGAAGTTCTGTAAAATATCATTTCAATATCCAGAATATCATAAAAGCTAGTTAACTCTGCTAATCTGTTCGTCTCAATATGGCCCGAAATAAAACTTATATGTCCATAAAAATGTAATACAGGGATATTTTCATGAGACTTGTTGACATCTTTGGTAAATAACATAAATATGTATTTCTAGAGTGTTTTATGTTCATTTGCATTTTGAAGGAATATCGTTTAACTCATACCTAATGTATCATCCGGGTCAATATGACCCAATGTAAAATATCTTTTATTTTAACTCATACATGTTCACTTTTGTTTGTAATAATTCAGAAGAAAATAATTACAATAGTTTCTCTAATTTATTCAAATTCTAAACACGTTTTATTGACGCATGTGCTTGGTCACATGACAAGAAAGCTAGCGCAAGGTCTAAAATTCGATCTTGTCCAATTGGAGGGAAGCAAACTATTTGCCTTCATTGCAAAATTTCTTTGTTTTCTAATCTATTTCACTTTCTGATATACTGTAAAAGAGTTGAACCTCTGAATGTAAGAGAAAAAATGTCGAATCGCTTAAATTTTAGACACACCGATATGTGTAGCTAAATTAATAGTATCTTCTGACAGCGGAGTATTCCAGTTTGAAAATTATACTCAAAGGTGAGTGTATGAGATGTATGGAAATCATATTTGATGTGAGGGTCGAAGTGAACGCTCTGACAAATATTTTGATACCGATATTCAGTAAATGAACTGTAAAGAAAGTATTTAGTCCAAAAATCGGGTAATTGGATACTCTGCCTCATTCTTTTCAGTCAACAGCTGCTAATATTATAAAAACTACTGTGGAGGTCACAAGATATGCAACAGCAAGTATAACAGACATAAAAAGTGCATTTTATGGATTATTCAGTTCTGCAGTTGAAGACGAAATAATAAACATGACTTTTATTGAAAGAAAAGGTTTTCACTTTCGACATTTACCGATAAGGTAACTATCGAAAGTGAAAATTTAAAGAATATATTGGATTAATATTGTTAGCAGTTGTTTATTAATCATATTGAGAAAAAACAGAAAGGTTATGGGATAAAGAAACTAGAAGAAATATTTTTTTTCTACAATGTCATTTGAAACATTTTGCATCATATCAAGAGTAGTTTGTTTTAATAATAAATCCACTCTTCAAGAATGGAGAAAATTGGATAAATTAGATGCAGTGAGAAATATCTGGGAAAGTGTATAGAAATTCAACCAAAATTATGTAATACGAATTTAAAAAAATATTGTATATCAACAATTATTGGGACTTCGTGGCCTATAACCATTCAAACAGTATTTACCGAAAAAGCCATCTAAATTTATGATCAAACTATGGACTTTATGTGACAGTAAAAGTTCGTATGGACATAAAACATAAAATTACACTACAAAAGAAACGATAAAAACTGGTTAATTCGAGTAGGGTGGAAACTCACTTATGTGTATTCGGGGTATTATAATACATGTGATAATATTTTCATATTTTTTAATTTAGAACAGCTTCTTCGAAAACAGGAAATGACTATGGTTGGTATCATTAGAAAAAAAATTAACCAGAACGTCCTGAAGGAATGCCAAACAAAGTTCACAGTTCATTATTTTATTTTATAGAAGGCACTACAATTGAAAACTAAATTCCAAAAGAGGACAAGAATGTTATTATTATGAACTCTTTGCATCACGACAAAGAAGTTCTTAACAGATCTGACAAAAAACCATTAATAATTATAGATCATAATTCATCTAAATGGGTTGTAGATTCACTTCATCATTTTCTAAACACATATACTTTTAAAAGAAAAGCAAATCACGGAACTATGATAGTATTCTATAACATGCTGGATACTTATGCGTACAATGCATTTATTCTATGGACTTTAATACATCGTCAAGAAACGAAAACAAATTAACTAAAAGAAATTTAGTTTTGAAACAGCTGTGAAAATCGTTCATTTTTTCCACACATTGAAGCAAAGTCAAGCCTATCAAGAAATGAGGACTCGATAAAAATATTAAAACGAATACAGAGAAAAAAGGGAAAATGTACCATTGGGATATGCTGTTAATATTTCATTGTGTGTCCAACGTGCAAGTAGCAAGCTCTGCCCACCATGCAATGGCAGCAAAACTAATATGATATAATATAATTGTAAGAATCATATTTGCAAGTATCATGTAAGATATCGCTGTTCAAATTGTAAATAAAGGTAAATTTCAATTTCGAATTGTTTTTCTGTTATTTTCATAGGTGAATTATATTAAACCTATTTTTAAACATACATTACTCTCGTTTAAACTATTTCTTAAATGGCACCTGTCATTTGCTGGTAGGTTAGTTTGCTAAATAGAGTCATATTGACCTGAACGCTACATACAAGAAGTAAATACGAACATAACAGTAGAGTTAAATTTGTTAATATTCCCTAAAGGCAAACAAAAGACGAGCAATCATTTTCTATAAATTATCAAATATCTATTAATATTAGTTTCAAGCTCAAGCTCAAAGAAATCCATTTAATGACTAGCATAAGATCGTCAGTATTTCGAAATATTTAATTTCATGAATGGGAGGAAATATGCAAAATTAGACGTCATTTTAGTGTAATCTAAGAATTACTTTGGGTTCAATCGTTCTAATAACAACGCTTGGGCGTAACAGCGTTACAGGTGGTCTTTATTATCGTTAAATTCCAATTTAAAAAAAAAGTAACAGAAAAGCTATTAGCAATCTCAATCTCAATGCCCGAGGGTATTGCATCCTCGTGTCATAAAAAGCAAATGCACTTTGAATATTAAATATAGTTGAAAGCTGTTTAGGAAATGAATGATTTTAATGCATTACTTTCTCATATCATCGTTCATATTTAATTTAAAAACATTTTTAAACGATATCTCTTTTACTTAATCATATAATTGCTAGATATATTTTTACAAAATAGAAATGATATCAATATGTTTAAATGATACATAATAGTTAAATCTTCAAAAATGACATTTTTTCTGTTTTTATATTATTAAAATTCCTCTACTTTTCTGAATTGTTTGAAACAAACCCTTTTCAAATATTCGAATAAGAAATTATAAAACTATGCAATATTTTGATTTATTATAATAGGTTTTAAGAAATAGTAAAAATTTAAAAGCATTTTATTGAAAATGATGTTTTTTAAATTTCCGCGTAGTAAATAAAAAACTATCGCACTTACTAATTTCAAATTTTCAAAGTATATACATAAAATACCTACGATGAAAGACTATCTACATTTTTTATTCTTGCTTATTTTCTTATATATTTACAGTTTTAGAAATGAAAATTTCAGCTTTTTAAACAATCTTTAGTTATATAAAAATTAATACACTGGTGTATTATTTTGGTACATTTAAAAAATTAAGTAAGTAGAAAATTTTAACTAATAATTTCAGGTTACAAAAATGCAAAAAAAAAATATTATTGAAACTCACTTTGTGGTGTAGTATATTTCCTCGAAGTGAGTCAGAAATAGTTGAAATTTTTGACACAAGCTCTTACTTTTCACTTTAATTAAAAAGTTTTTATATTTTTACAAACAAAGCAAATTCAGAAAAATTAATTGAACAAAAAGAGAGAACGAGTCTGAAAATCCATTGTATTTGAGATAATATTTAAAAAAAATATGATATGAAAAAAATAAAATAAAATATTCTATTTAAAGCTGTTTAAAGTCTATGAAGAATTTGTTATTAATAATATATTTTTGCTTACTTAAATAGTACAGTAATAAAAAAATGCAAGTGTTCTTAGATTATAATTCGTATATTAGTAAATATTTCATTACATGCATTCAATTTATAAATATTTTTTACATTATTATTATTATATATTATCATTATTATTATTATATATTATTATTATTATTATTATTATTATTATTATTATATATTATTATTATTATATTATTATTATTATATATTATTATTATTATTATTATTATTATTATTATATTATCTGTCAATAATATTGAGGATTGTGTGCGATCTTGTTGTGGGCGTGGCTTTGGCTGTCATTCGTAGCTAGATCATGAAGTACAATCTGTTAAAAACGAAATCTGTAGTGGTAATTACAGAAACAGGCTTGATTTTTGCGTCCTAGTTGTGATATGTCCTCGCACTCAATTTATACACTCGACTTCATTTTGATTCATAACTTTCTACCTGCTCTAAGTTTATACTTAGTCTAATTACTATTGTTTTAATAAAATGTTTAAAAAGACAAGAAACTTGTACACCTCTAATTGATAGAAGTTATACTTTGATTTTAATTCCTGCATATTCTAAGCTTGGGTTCATGGATACCTATACTCAACATAAAAAATAGGTGCAAAAACACAAAATCGATAACTGCAAAATATATTATAACTTATATTATTATAAGTTTTATTTAGCGAGGAACTTTAAGATCACGAAATTTGAAAAATGAAAATGAAAATTATTACGGTTTTATTAAATGGCAAAATTAGATTTAATTCTTTAATCTCAGTCACTTTGCTTTTTTTGATTTATAGAATGTTTTCATGTTCTAAAGCTGTAAATATTTTAATAAATAGTATATCCTTTATTTCTTATAGTACGTTAAAATTTTTGATCATCTTCAAGTTATATTTTTAATATTTTCTTATTCCGATGAAGTTGAATTTTTTAGCAATCAATTTATCCTAATCAAATATTATAAAAACATAGATTCATAACTCTATAACGACTACGAAACAGTTCTTTGTTTCTGACTTATTCTATACACTTATTGATAGTGAACTTGTACTGCAATAATGTACAATGTATGTAACCATATTTTTTACATTACTTAAAAAAATAATCTTTGACTACAGGACTGAAAACTAATGTAAAGATACAGGGTAATATAGACAAGTACATTTATTGCACTTTTAAAAAATGATGTGATAAATGTTTGATGCTTTAATTATCAGTTACTTATATTGTTACTTATCATTTTTGTAAAAAATTATGTTAATGGAAAGGTTCTCACTTCGTTAATTCCTATCTTTTTTCTCGATGAGGATATTGTAATTAAAATTCTCAGCGGTTTTCAAAACTTAAATCAAGGGCTAAAAATTCCCTCATCATTTTGCCATCCCCTTTTTAACCCCTAACCTAAATTGACTACTGGAGCTACAGTTTATGCTCTCAGAGAAGGGCCTGACCATTTATAACTCCACATGCCCCTAACGGACAATTTAGGAAATTTTCAAATAAAAAAGAAATACACGCTGTCGGAGGCAAATATTTTTCCCACAGATATTGACCCAGGAGTTAAGGGTATTGTACATGCTAGCTAACACTTCAGTTTATTCTGTCCCTATGATGAAGTGGGAACCCATCCTCCAACGTAATCTTAATAAAGGTGTTTAGCTAAAACGGTATCAGTTTTATGGCCATGACTGCAACCACCCATCGAGAAGTCCGTATCATTACATTTGAAAATATAGATATTTTATAAATATTTGAAATTAATTTTAATATACATATAAACCAATGAAAATAACTAAAGTCAAATAAGATAACTTCCCCATTTCTATTGAAAAGAATCCAACAGCTGTTCTGTTATGGTGGACAAATAGGTATCTATGATAAATAGGGAAACGCAATCCTATGAAGCACTTAGTAAGGTGTGTGGGTGTACCTACGTACATATGTACGCACACACACACAGGCAACATGGTCTAATCAGTGTTGTCATGCTGAAGTATGTTATCTCTAAAGTCTTTAAAACAAGGATCAGAAGTTCTGGACCATTACTACTAGGGAAGATTTCTTCTAGTGGTAAGCAAAGCTGCAACAGAGATGCTATAACAGCTTAGGAGTTATAAATATGGCATTCGGTAGAGATTATGGATAATTTCTGCAGGTGAGATAGGATCTAGTGCTATCTGAGAATATTTTCAGGTCTATACATTGACTGGTACTTAGTTTTACAATTGCAAACAAAAAGTTTTTTGGACAATCAAAATCTAGGATTTATAATTGTCCCACCATTAATAGGTATCTTCAGAAATATATCATGGTAAATGATCATAATCATTCTCAAATTTGGAAAATAGTAATATGGAAATAATTACATTCCTCCACTACAGAAATTCCACGAATGTAAACTAACTAAGTGATATTATTGTAATACAAATAACTATATATTTTTGTACAGACACTTATAATTACATAGTTATAAATGTGTAGTAGAATAATTAAGATATAGTTACAAGTATGTAAAAGTAAGTGTTTGAAATCTGTTATGCATTACAGTAATACATTGGCCAACTTGTTATCGGCGAAGTGATTAGCTATTGTCGGTCTTTATTGTCAAACAGATGGGACCGGCGCAATAATGGAGTGGAACTATGAAGTCTAGGGTTGTGACACTATAGCATGAGAGCTGTCAAGCCCCTAATGGCTGGCTGATACAAATAAATATAGAAGTATATCAATAACCCTTCGAGCATCCCCAGCCTATGAGGTCCAAAGAAAATAAGTGACGCCCTACTGATCCAACGTCACTTCTGGGAGCTTTAAATACGGGACGACAAAATTGTAAAAAATTCGAAAAATAAGCAAGCTGAAACGAATGGGGCACGTCGACCAACACTTTTACACTTACATAAAACTGTTGGGTTAATCTAAATTAATAGTATTTTTTGTGGGTGCATCAAATTCTCCCCATCTTATATCTCCCTTTTAATATTACTGCCAACAAATACTCTTAGATTGGTGCAATACCATCGATAGCAAACCCAGTACTAGAGGGCTTGGCCCAGGACGTACTGTTGCTAATCCTTCCAGAGAGGCTCCAGAGAGGCTCTCGGGGCTCTCTTTTTCCCTGGAAACGGATGTCGTTTGTACAGTGACGTGTCCACCCCTCTAGAGAGTGGAATATGTTGGTGATTCGAGCGGTGACTTTGTTTTTTGCAAATTTCGAGCTGTTAGCCAAGTCCTGATTGATAGACTTTCAGAGTCTAAGGAGGGAATATTTCCTTTTTGCGGCCAAGTTGCCAGTTAAGTCTTAGGAAGCAGAGTGTAAAAAAAGAAGATTTCTCTTCTCTTTAAGGCCACGTGGCCAGACATATATTTAGGGAATGATCTGCTTAATCTCGTGGTGAAACAGCGGAAGAAAAACGGGTCTACACCTGTTATCGGAAGCAGATGATCTCCATTGTTTCTATCTTTAAATATATTTCTTGTATATACCCATTTTATCCAAGATCATTCCATAAAGGAAGTTTAAGTGTATTGGTTGTCTGTGTGATCTCCTTAAACACCTGTGCGCTTTGGTCTAAGTGCTAAATACGTTTTCAAGGACTCTTTTTTTATGCTAAGACCTTTACTCTTTCTAATAAAGAATAAGTGCATGAGACCACTATTTAAATACGTTTCCATAAAACCATTTTGGAAAAATATGGCATATATTGTACATATAATAGCATAAAACAACGAAGAAATCAAAATTAGAATTAATCTATAAATTAATTTTTTTATCAAAAAAACAATGGTGATACCATGAGGTAATACTAGAAATAGAATAAAATCTTTCGAGAAAATTCCGCATAACAAATAAGCCTCTATTAAGTAAGTTAATGCAGTGGAGTTTAATTTAGAAAAGCCCGAATTAAACATTCTTTGGGTAAAACTGTGATTGTTTAGAAGCGAATTTACTTAGTAAGATTAGTTTTCTGTTTAGTACAAAAATATCATTTAGAAGATTGTAGAAAATTTTAAAAATACACTTAAAATAAAATTTTATTGCGTATAAAAATATAAATTAAGTAAAAACCTTCTGTATCAATAACAAATCATATTTTATTTTAAAATAATTTTATGAACATTTTTCAATTATCTGATTGTTTCCTTATATACGTATTGCGTGAACTGTATAAAATATTGTAAGTTATTTACGATAAAATAATTTAGTAAGACGATGTAAAATATCTTGATGCAAAGGTATACACCTAGTAATATTACGTTTTTGGAGCACAATCTAAATATTTAAAAACAAAAAATAGTAATATCAAGTTTAATATAGTAATGATTAAATAACAGAGTGAAAAAGAATCTGAATTTGCATTTTTTAACTCATAACGGGTGATTGTAGTGATACTAGCTGTATTCTTATTAATTGTCTAATAATTAAGATATTCCAAATATTTTTCTTGAATTTTTAAAAACATATGATTGGTATTTAAAACTATTTATATGCATAATATTAAATAAAAATCATATATTAAATTAAGTATTAAATAGCTTCTAAGAACGCTTTATATTAAATCTATTATTTCTTATTTGTGCTGTTTCCGAAAGCCTAATAATTCTGTATAGTTAAAAGAATCGAATTATTCTCATTTTACTAGATGTTTTGTCGGGATTCTCTGATTATTCAGGTATTTCAAATAATTCTCTTATACTTAGGAAAAATATACCACTAATCTTTAAAGACTATGTATACATAATATTTAATAACATTTGGAAATATGGTTCACACACTGGAAGATTAAAATAAATCCCGGCAAATGCCAGGCAATTTATTTTAGTCGTTCCTTCAAACTTCCTCAACGGCTTCATATGTACGACGAGGTGATCGAATGGGAGAACTGAATTAAATATCTTGGTGTTACTATTGACAAACGTCTAACTTTTAAACAACATATAGTTAATATTAAAAATAAAATCATTGTCAGGAAAGTTGAGCTTCGTTCACTATTTTTCGGCCCTCATTTATCTATCTATTAGAAATAAAGTATTACTGTATAAAACAGTAATACTACCAGCTGCAACTTACGCAGTACCCATATGGTCGTTTGCGTTTCCCGCTAACTTAGATATTTTAAATCGTACTCATAATAAGATCCTCAGAGGAATAGCAAGAGCTCCGCGTTATTTACGTAATGAAGTCATACGGCGTGACCTCAATATTCTAACTTTTAGTGATATTTGCCGCAACATTTCCATTGAGTTTTATGCCAACATTAATAATATCAATAATGAAATAATTGCTGAGCTTCCTGACTATGATTTTAGGGAAACCAGGAATCGTAAGTGGCCTAGAGCTGCCATGCTTCCCTAAAATCATAGCTTATTCCAAATTCTTAAATTCTTAATTCCTCGCGCCGATATTAGATGGCGCCACAATGACTCTTGCTATTTCTACTCAAGTTAGCACTCTATCAATTCTTATACTTCGTTCTTCTTTTCCGCTATCCTTAACTTCCTCCTTTTGTTATTATTATGCTTTGTGTATTTTCTACACAATATATATATATATATATATATATATATATATATATATATATATATAAAATATAAAATTCCAAAAAAACTGATTAAAATTTTAAAAAATGATGCTTGCATCGCTATAAAAACTCCCTATCCCTTTTTAAACTTTCTACTCTCTAATTAATACTTTCTCCCTTTACCACTTTTCTATTTGTATTTGCTGTCTAGGGTTAAATTGTATTGTTAACCTTTCATGTAATTTTAATGTTATGTATTTGTGTACCCATAATGGAACTGATAAATCCAGATGCTCACCCTGAATGATCGATTGTCTCACGATGGGGGATACAACGAATCTGCTAAGGCGCCCCAAACAACCCACAATTCGAAGGTTATAAAATTAATTATTACATAACTTCCAAGTGTAATATGTACTATACATCTTAAGTATTAAGACAACTACCACTTATATGGTTTGTGTTCATAAGCGTAATGATCTAAAAGAGTTATACTTGAAACAAACTCCTTTTTCTTCCTATTTACATATAAAGTTTACTACAATTTGTGTCTAAAACTAATAGCCAATAAACTATCAAGCATACTTAGTATTCAAATTCTCTTGACGAGTATAATTAGTATTCATACTATCAAGCAGCATGTAATGGGAATGATTAAGAATAATTTTAATTCTACTTTGAAAATTTTCAAGATTTTATTGCTTAACAAACTAAGAAAATTTAGGCAAAATAATCGAGATTCAAAAATATTAAAAAAGTTATTTAATGAAAATCTGTGTACTTTCGTTCACTGAAATTTATAAAATAAATTTAATTAATTAAACTAAATTAACTAAATACATTACGACGACTGGATAATTGTATATAAGTCTAATGATAAATTACAAAAAAATAATTCATTTATAAAAAATAGAAAATAAACTTGCTTCTACAAAATCTATGAGCAAATAAATACATCGTAAAGCTGTGAAAGGTCGTTTTTTTTATCTTCGGATAATCTCGCAAAATGGTATATTTATAACTTATTTTATAATTAAATAAAAAAAATTAAAAAAGTATTTTCTATAACATAATATTTTATAACGCTTAATATAATAACCGGGATAAAAAACAATATGAAAATAATAAAACCATTGAATTTACTACTTTTTTATTTAGATAAAAAGCAACCCACATAAAAACAAAAGCATTAATTTTCATCGGACATGAAACATAATGCAAAAAAGTTATCTTCAATCATTCCGAACATCTCACTTTCTTTGAGTGCAAAAGAATTGCAGCCAGCAAAATAAAATCACTTAACGGCAACTTCGGAGCATTAATAAAAATTACGTTTTTTTCTTCTGCGTCGCACTACATACAAAGCAACTCATAAATATCTTTCAAAGAGATATACTCGCTATTTATTTCTGTATCTGTATATATATATAT
>CM063505.1:28168698-28181198 GCA_032207245.1 Pardosa pseudoannulata | reverse complement strand
TTTGATTCTTGTAACACACACGGCATTTCTTAATGGGTTTTCTTTTATTCTGACTCATTAATTTGGTAATGACTTGTACCAAGAAATTCTAAGTAAACAATATGCAATAGTGACTTGTTTTTCACAAGTGATAAAAGTGTTACCAAATTCAGTACACTAGAAATTTTAAACTAAATTAATTATCATATTTAACAACAACTTTAATCGCATGACGAGTGTAACTCGTCATTGTGCGGTATGGAATGAAAAACTAGTGACGAGCTAGACTCGTCATTTGGGGTTAAACTCCTTTTTTAACTGTCATTTCGATCTGATAAGCTGGCCATGTTTTATCCCTCTGTTCTGAACATCTTCCCTCCTGTTTTGAATTTTTACTTATTTCTACAATATCAACATTAGTTAAGATTGTATCCACATCTTACAAATCTGGATACCATATGTAAGAGATTTACAATCTTTCACGGAAATTTATAACTAGTTAATAGACTATTGTTTCATGTGATAATCATCCATTTCTTCATGATCATGATGTTCATCCCGCATGTTACATGATTAGGGCCACCCCTGTTGCAGCTCTGTTGAATTGCTTATTGTAAGAATATATGTACACTTTTTTTTTCAAATCGTGCTTGGGGTTCTAGTAGGATTTGAAAGAATTTATCCTTTTTCTTATTAACATTAAATTTAAATCTTACTTAAAATAAATGCGAACGTGTTTAATTGATAAAGCTTTTTGCTAATGAATCCAAACAATACTTTTTTAGTTGTGTGGAAACTAGTTATTTTTGCAACTACATTAAAATTCAGCACTATTCTCCTCCTCTGAGGAGGTGTGCTTATAGTAAAAGGCTTATTAGTGAAGGTATTGTCACCAAATTTTATATCGGTCGTATTTATATTTTTCTCTTATGCGTTCATGGTGTTGAGTGTAGGTATAATTCTTTCCTAAATTCAAGGTAGAAAACAATGAACCTTGTAGCTATTTGTAGTGCTAAGGAGTCTTGTTTTATCAATTGTTTTCTTTTTAGCGTATGCTATTGTCACATGCAGAGTCACCTATCCAGACAGTATTTAAAAAGCTATTGTGCAACTGAAGGCACTTATGATGATAGATCAAGATTCTGGGGACATTGTATGAGCGTTCATGCTCCTGTTCTACCGCACGGGTTATTAACCTTATTCAAAATATGGACACATCTGACAAACTGGAAGTTGATGGCGGATGAAACTGAAAGTAAATATTTTTAATATATCTTTATTTTATTGCATCTTTATTTTACCCAAATTAAACGTTGTGCTGCTCCCTGTGTACTCGGAGTATAAAATAATACTGGCTTTTGTCGTTGATTTTTTTTTTTCGACTTGCCAAATTTTCCGACACATTTCAGAATTGTTAAATCTCAGTCTTTACTACTTTAAGCAGGCTCTTTGTCTCGAGCCTTTTAAACCCGTTGTGTTTACTGTAATATATATGTTTCCACTTTAAGCTTTTTTTCACATGAAATCACAGTAAACGGATATTTTAGCTGCTTACATGGTCTATTGAATGTTATCTAACAAATAGATTTTCGACTCTAATAATCCCTACCAGGTGTCTACCAAGAAATCGGTGTATGCTAAAAATAGACCCGAATGAAGTTTAGGTTCGGTTTATTTCAAACACATTTTAAGTGATACTTCCTGATTCCCCCTCTTTTTTAGTCTGCTTTAATTGTTAAAATTTAATTTTTTTTTTGCTTTGAATCTTAATTTATCTCGAATACATGCGATTTTCATTATTTGTTCCCAATTTTGATTTAGTTAGTTTAACTGCACTTAATAGAAAAAGCTTTATACAAAAATTCAGTAGAGTGTGTTATCCCGTTTCACAAATTTTAACGTTTTCTGACACGCTATGTGCAGACTAGTAACACGAAGTTAGTTTCATAAATCTTTGTAATTTGTAGACTGTATTTATTGGGGATAATTGGCCCCCTGTTTCCAATTTTTATAAAGTAATTGGAATATTACATCTGCGGTTTGAAATTTTAAGAAGCTTCGAATGTTTTCAAATGTCATTTCTAATGCTATAATTAACGAGTGAAGGAAGCGGGTAATTTAATTTTGTCTTTAACATATGTACTATGAAAATTTCATGTATGTGCAATTGTTTTTAACTGGGGGTGGAAGCTGAAAGATTTAAATTTCCTGCTTATGCATTCAAATTGTCTCTCCTGAAATAGTGACTTTTTTACCTGTTCTAAATCGAATATTTCAATAGGGTTGTCTCATTAATGTCCAGATATTAATGCAAGATTTAATCACCCGAATGGTGACTTAATGTAGTCTCAATGTAGCTCTTGCGTGTCGTACGCGATGATTACAATCGGAACACAGTCCTTTGGGGATACATCCAGAGACCCTACCAGTGGGGATTGTATCAGGGGTATGATTATTAGAATTCGATGTACGGCGT
This sequence comes from Pardosa pseudoannulata, assembly GCA_032207245.1. NCBI lineage: Eukaryota > Metazoa > Arthropoda > Arachnida > Araneae > Lycosidae > Pardosa > Pardosa pseudoannulata. The sequence goes on along the minus strand of CM063505.1, from coordinate 28,178,743 downwards.
AAGGCCAACTACCTGTACCGAAGATAAGAATATCTGTACAGAAATCCCAACAGGGTGCTCGGAAAAGTAAAGGAACAACAGATAGACTGTTGGATGATGTGGGGGGAAAATCGGGAATGGGAAAGAAGTCGTTAATGATTGGTGTATGGTTAAGGGCTGTTGTCCCCTTGCCGAATTGGTCGAAACACTTCAATATTGGTAATTCTCAATCAAACGGCGACTTTAAGCAGGCTTTTTGCTCTGTGCCTTATTATTGCTTTCTTGAAAGTTAGGGTTTTAAGAGTAGTGTCCTTTGAAAATGACTGTCGGAAGATCTCAAAGAAAATGAAATGAATTGGTTATGTTAATTTATACTTATCTTCTTTAAAAATTTGATAAGTATGCTGCTTGCTTTCTTGTGTTTAACTGCATTAAAAATTCACATTATTCATCACTCTTTATTTTTACTTATTGCGATGTTGCATGTTAGAAAGCCACATTTTCCTTTTATTTAAAATGATTACTTTTAGCCTACTGGCCAAACAATATAAAACTGAAGAGATCATAATCACTAATACTTTAAAAAAGCAATTATTACACTATACGAGTAATGAAATTTAATTTTCAGCCAGCTTTTCATTTCCTTAAAATCTATATTAAGTACTAATATTGCTTATTTTCTAATGTCCTGCCTCGATTGTATTTCCGTATTAACCCAAGTTTTAAGTGGAATATGGAGGATATGTCTTTAAGTTTAGCTTTATTGGTATCACTGCTTTTCGTCTTTATTTGTAAAGAAATTTCTTAAATATAATGATTTTATTGTATTTACTATCTATACTAAAAACATTTAGAAAACCTTTCCAATTACTGTTCTGTTTCTTACAAACTAGCAACAAGAGTCAATTATTAAAAAATCCTTTAAAAAGTTCCTTAAATACGGAGATTGCATTGAATGTAATTTCTCTATTTAAATAAAATTTCTAAACTTTTTTAAATTGCTGTTCCGGTTCTTTCTAATAAACTCGCCTAAGGGGTACATTTAGTAATTTTTCATTCATGGTATGGAATAGACAATCTCGTGTATACGTATCCTACTGCTTGCATTCAATTGCGTAGATATTTATATTTTTACCCATGTTAGCATTCTAAGACCGGTATCTGCCAAGCGTTCGTATAACAGCGTAAACCCACGGATGAACACAAGTCGTAAATTCTGTTCTGCAGAATCCCGCCAAGGGAGTCTGTCCGTTGGGGATCGAACGTGACCAAAATCGGGACCTTTGTTCCGTAGGTGCCAACCCTCGAATACTTCCTCTGGCAGATCTGCCCACTCGGACGACGCCGAACAGTCGCCTCGAGTCGTGCATGTGGATCTGTTCAAGTGCATTCCCCAGCCTGCCTGCGAACGCTAAGGAAAGGGGAAAATCTCCAGAAGAGACGCGGACTCTCCAGCTTTAAGTGAAAGGGCGTGTTCCCGAAGTGTTCCGGGCCATAGTGGGACGAAACGAATCGGAGGAGGTCGAGTACCACCCTTCGAAAGCTAGCGGAACTGTCACTACGACGAACAATATAGATTGCGACTGTGGATGATGTCACGGGGGATCAGTAAGCATCGGGAAAGCTCTCTGCACGGTCGAAAAATTTCGCCTCGAGGCGCGAGTACCACAAAAACGTCTCGTTGTTCCGAGCCCTGTCATGGGGCCGAGTACCGTAATTCGAACGCAAGGTAAAGCCTAATTTCGGGGATGTGTACCCACCCTCGGCTGCTCGCTCGGACGAGAGTGTGCTCAAGACTCGGGCTCATGGGAGCGGGTTATTTTAAATCATAAAAAAATATCTTTAGCTTGTAATAAATTATTGCGTTAAAATAGAGGTACACATTTTAATTGGAAATAAAATTACCTATTTATATTTACAAATTGTTAAATTTTTTTAGCAATTTCTTTTAATTTTTCTTTTTTGCAAACATTCTAAATATATTTTGAAGCTTAACACTTGAAAATGTGCCTTTCTTTTAACTTTATAGAAACGATTTTACAGTAGTAGTTAATAAAATCGGGGTATATTAATATGTATATACTTAGTTTTTATTTATGTGTAAACATAACTTTAAGAATATGTCTGAATAATCTTATAATTTTTTAAATTTTAATATAATTGAAAATATGTATTATTTAAAGAAGAATGTGACTTAAATGTTAATGTCTTGTAAATAATTTTTTTTTTAGCTAAAGGATTGTAAAACACAATTGCTCGCTTTCTCTTTTGTGTAAATTCGTATTTTTCGACACCTTAACACACATATTTTTGACATCGATTTACGTTCGAATAGGTGGGACTCTTTTGTACCACTATTTATGTGTTCAAATCCCAATGTTGGTATAGTTGTTCATAGTTGTTCGTCACAGGCTGTATGGAGTAGATCAATCTCTCATTACATTACTTGCAGCCGTCATCAGGTAAACCGTAGTGAATCGGTCAACTTCAATCTTTAACTTATTGCACACTTTCCTTTTAACTTTATGTGTTTCATCCTTAGAAAGTGGTCAGGGATTGTGATATTTTAAAAGAATTTCATGTAGCTGTAATTATTAACGATATAAAGATGTCCAGCGAATATAACTTTTTATTCAATATATATTTGTTCTGCTGTTTCTCTTTAGTTTGAATAAGACAACTACATCAGTATATAATGAATAGTTAACTTCAATACACAGATCCCCAAATATGTATTACAAATTCCTCACTCTCAGAATCAATAATAATATATTTATCTATTTTTTTAAGTAGTTTCTCATTACAGAAACTTACAAAATAAAGTTATCTCATAATTATTACCATTAGATTAAAATATAAAATGAAAGAAAAAGATTATTCTATTGAAAATATTTCAATTATACTTTTTTCAATTTCCAATACTTTTCAAACTATTTCAGAATTTTAATTTTACATAACTGTAAATGTTTTCAATAACTTAATATTAAGTGTTCGCAGTTATAAAATATTACCCATAATGTGGAATTATGAAACTTCAGTCTTCAAATTGTACGTTTATTAGAATAAAATTGCAATAAAACAAAATAAAGTAAATAAAAATATTATTATTAAACAAAATAATCAAGAATAGAAAATTTCCTTCCGATTTGTTCCAATTTCTAACTAATTTTTCTGATTTAATCCTATACATAAAAGTAAAGAAAGAAAAACATTGAGATTAGTTTTTTTATAAGTTATTGTAATTTAAAAGAAATTACACATACATGACAGTTAAAAAATAAAAGTATTCCTAAAGCACATTTATTGGATCAATACAATATTAGAGAAAGTCGAATCAGTGAAAATATTATATGAAATAAAACAATCTAGAATCAACAATATCTTAGATTTTACCAAATTTCCAATATTGTCCAATATTTTTCTTCAAATTTTCAAGTTTACGTAACAATAAGTAACTGAAAACATTAATTTTCATGTAAATGTTCATAATCGTAAAATAAATTACATTAATATTAGTAAGAAATGTCAGTCACCCAATTGGTTAGTTACTGCCCAATTTTTTTTTAAATATTGTATCACTACTAAGGAAGAAAAATCAAGTGAACAATCGTTAAGAGATGTTGGACTAAAAATACTTGCAGAACATTACACAAGTAATTCCACTTTTGAAGTGTATTTAATCTTAGTTCCCAGTATATGTCCTCATCACATGTTACTGAAAACCACAAACGGAATTTGTAATAGCTAAAATATAGCGTTAATGTTGGTGGGAAAAATATTCCCGTCTGAACCTCAGTCTCACTGTGATTTTTACTGATTGCATGTAACGACAATTTAGAGATGGTTACGGAGGGCATTTCAAGTTTATAGCAGTTGTTTACTAAACTTCTGTTAAGGGAAGTTGCATATTCTAGCATTTAAAGAAAAGATGAAAACTAGTGCTGTTAAATCGTTGCCACATTATTAGGGAAAGTTTTACTTTTTATCATTTATCGTTTTGCAGTATTTCTGGATTTGCAATATCAATAGAAATATATTAAATTTGAGGTTAATGAAATTATTTCACTAGTTTTATTGTATTTTATTTCGATGGTGAAGAATTGATCCTTGAAAATTTATGCGAAGAAGATTTTGGGATTGATTGGTTTGGAGTACACTGTCTACTATTTTTCTACACAAGAGCTAAAGATACAGACTTCTCCAAGCCGATATTATACATTTATGAACAATTATGCCATCAGGGAGATTCGAGCCCATACGCTCCTAACCCGAAGAGCAAAGCTTTACACTTTCAGCCATTTTTAAGATTGCAAAGGACTTTGAATCACATTTTAAAATTTTTAACGATATTTTTATAATTAATATGTCTAATATTGTTACATGAATTATAAAAGACATTAAATTCTATTGACAAAAATAATGTTTGAATAAAATGAAAGACTATTTAATGAAAAAAAATACCCGAGAAATAACGAGAACAGTCATTGTATACATTGGACTATAAACAATAAATATTACACCTACCTCTTCAACGTATACAGTGTATATAGTCTTCTTAGTCACAAATTTGTAGTGTCACACTAACATGCTACTCAAAACTATAAACAAAATATAATAAATCTAAAATGCAGCGTTAATGCGACTGGAAAACTTCTTCCCGTCTCAACTTTACCCTCACGGGAAATTTTACTGTGTATATACAACAGCAATTTAGAAGTTTATTATTTCTATTATTGCAATATATGTTTAAGGTGTATATGTGATTTTGTTTTTCTGTTTGTAAATATTACTTGAAATATTCATTAATAATTGAAGGATAGGACGGTATGGGCACATTTGGTTTGAGTGTTTCGGTCTACTATTTTACCTATCATGGGTTAATAAAAGGGACACCTACTACTTGAAACAGCTTTCAAACTTCTACGAATATATATGTTATAAGCGGGATCGATAACTTTTAAACTCAAAGTCCGAAGAGCAGAGTATTACACATTTTGTCATCATTTTAAAGGCAAAAGAAGAGTTGAATCACACATTTTAAATTTTTTAACGATATTTTATAATGAATATATTTAATATTGTTACATCAATTATGACATTAAAATATATTGATAAAAGATAACCTTTGATTAAAATGAAAGACTATTTAATGAATACAAAATACCCGAGAAATAACGAGGACAGTCATTCTATACATTGGACTAAAAACAATAAATGTTACACCTCCATCTTCAAAGTATACAGTGTATATAGTTTTCTTAGTCACAAATTTGTAGTATCACAATAACATGCTACTCAAAACTATAAACAAAATATAATAAAGCTAAAATGAAGAGTTAATGCTACTGGAAAACTTCTTCCCGTCTCAACTTTACCCTCACGGGAAATTTTACTGTGTATATACAACAGTAATTTAGAAGTAGTTATAGAGGGAGTTCATATTTATAGTGGCAGTTACATTTTTAAACAAAATATCTTATGGACAGTTACCTGTTACAAAATTTAAAGAACAGATGAGTTTTCTAAAATCCTGATGCATTATTACTCTTAGGGGAAATTTTATGCTTTGTCCTATATTATTTCGAAGTATTTCTGTTATTGCAGTATATGTTTAATCCCTTCCGGTAAAATGACGAGTCTAGCTCGGCATTAGTTTTTCATTCCATACCGCACAATGACGAGCTACACTTGTCATGCGATTAAAGTTACTGTTAAATATGATAATTAATTTAGTTTAAAATTTCTAGTGTACTGAATTTGGCAACACTTTTATTACTTGTGAAAATTACAAGTCACTATTGCATATTGTTTACTTAGAATTTCTTGGTACAATTCATTGCCAAATTAATGAGTCAGAATAAAAGAAAACCTACTAAGAAATGCCGTGTGTGTTACAAGAATCAAATTAAAAGTGAGACTACTTGGCGGTGTAAACAATTAAGAATTCCTTTGCACTTTGTTTTGAAAATTACCACTAGCTTGAAGACTATTATATGTATACCTTATTAATGTTTTGTTTTGATATTTTCTTAATTTTACTGTTTCTGATATTATTTAACACTATGTGAAATGTGGATTTTAATTAAGAATATGTAAGAATTGAAAAATGAAACATGTTTTTTAAATAAAAATTAAATGGTTATTTCCTGCACAGTTTTTCATTATTAAATCATACCGAAAGGGGTTAAGATGAATATGGGATTTTTTTATCTGTTTGAAAATATTTCTTGATATATTCATTGAAAAGTGAAGAGTAGAACCGTATGGGCACATTTGATATGGAGTATTAAGGTCTACCATTTTTTTTCAATCAAGGGTTAATAAAAGTGGCATCTACTACTTGAAGCAGTTTTCAAACTTCTACGAACATATATGTTATAATCAGGATTGATAACTTCTGAAATCAAAGTCCAAAGAGCAGAGGACTACACATTTTGCCATCATTTTAACGGTAAAAGAAGCTTTGAATCACAGATTTTAAATTTTTAACGATATTGTTATATTAAATATATCTGATATTTGTACATGAATAAAAATACACACAATAAAATATAATACATAATAAAATATAAAATATTGTGATTAAAATGGGACACTATTTGATAAAAATAAAAAGTTTGAAAAATAAAGAGAACATTCATTCGAGATATTGGACTAAAAACAGTAAACATTACACCAGTAATTCTAGGTTTATTGTGTATTTAATCTTCTTAGCTCCCAATTCTCAGTGTACTCATCACGCGTTACTCAAAACTATAAACGGAATTTGTAATAGCTAAGATGAAGCGTTAATGGTGGTGGGAAAACATCTTTCCTTCTCAGCCTCGCGGGAATTTTTGCTGTTTGCACGTAACGGCAATTTAGAGGCAGTTACGAAGGCAGTTCAAGTTTATAGCCGCAGTTATGTTTTTACTAAACTTCTGTTAAGGAAAGTTCCCTATTACAGAATATAAAGAACGGAACGAGCTTCGTTAAATCTTGACGCATTATTAATCTTAGGGAAATTTTTTCATTTTGCTCTATATTGTTTCACAGTAATTTTGCTTTTGTAATATATGTTGAAGGAATAAAGGGAATTTATTTTTGTTTTAAATTGCTTCCTGAATTATTCATTATCGAATATTGAAGGGTAGAAAGAATTGAGCTCCTTTGATTCGGAGTGCTACGGTTTGCAGTTTATTACTCAAGGGATGCTAAGAGCGGGACCTACTTCTTAAGGTAGTTTCCTAACTTCTATGAATATGCGTGTTATTAGCAGAATTCAAAAACTCAAAGCAGCGCCATACACATTCAGGCATTCTTTTAAGGGAAAAGGAGTGGTAAATCTATGATTTTAAATTTTAAACAATGTTTTTCACTATAAAATATTTTATGTTCTTACAATTAGACGCCAATAATAAATAAGGCATTGAAATCTATTAAAAAATTGTGATTAAAATAGGAGGCCATTCGATAAAAATAAAAAGTTTGAAAACTAAAGAAAACTTTCATTTGAGATATTAAACTTAAAACAATAAACGTTACTTCAGAACTGATGTATTAGTAGTGTATTGAAACTTCTTAGCTCCAAATTTTAGTATTTTTATTAAACTTTACTGAAAACTATAAATGGACTTTATTGCAGCTAAGGTGATACACTTGCAGTGAAGTTCATAGAGTAAAGGAAATACAATCTGAAGTGTCAATTTTGGCCCAGAATATTAAATTGGGCTAGTGATTTGTTATTTTCTTTTACAATTGGAAGTGTTTAAGTAATCCAAACCAAAACGGCTTTATTGTTCGGAAAGGTAGTATGACCTACAACTTTCAGCTAGCAAAACTGATAAGTTATAAACTAGCCATATTATTTGGTTATTCTATAAATTAGTCTTCATTAATGAACAGATCAATTTTAATTTTCGTAATCGCTATGCTCGAAATATTTATAAAAGCTACTGTGCTTTTAAACAGAAAGGTCGCAAACGAAACTATTTAGCAACACTTCGCTATTTTACATTTTAATTTTTTTTTGTACTTCTAGTTTCTGTATATTACCTGAATAAAGTGAAATAATTGTAAGACTCAAAAATTTAAATTTCAAGAGAAGATAATTAATTTTGATATTTTTTAAACTTTTCTTAACCTTTTGTCACGGACGCTCTGAATACAATAAATGTTTCTTCAAAAAATTATTGTACTAAATTGATGCAACTATCTCTTTTCCTTAATGTATAAGAATAAAATTTCGATCCATTGAAATTCAGTAAAACAAAATTTGAAATTTATAATAAATTACTTAATAAATTATTAAATATAAATAAACTTAAAATATATATTAATTTTCTAAAAAAATAAAAAGTTTTTAAGTGCAATTTAGATTCCGATATTGTAGACCACAGTGATATTTCAAATAACTCCATAAATTAGACGTATTCTTCTAAAAAATATGCACGGAGATTAAAATTGCAAAGCAATATATTTTTACTGGTTGTTTTGCCTTTCCAACCTGCTTAACAAAAGTAAAAAAACTGTAAAACATTGCTTTTTGTTACATTTTTTATATAAATTTATGCTACTTTGGGAAATGAACACGATTTCAAGCATTCATTTTACATCCCGATATTCACACAAAACACCATACGCATCCAATATAAATAGAAGATATCAACGAGCAAGCGACAAGTTTTCGAAATATATCAACACGTACATATATCACTGACTATTCGAAGTCTCCATTTAGTGGTAGTTTTCGGAGACCCTGGTCCGGGAGGGCAATTTTCTGCTTAGAGAGGTAGCTAATTTTACATGGTAGTGGTTTATGATAAGTAAATAAGTAATCAAGATAACAGTTTCGTAACATAAATAAAATAATTAAAATAAAAAAAAAATTATAGTGGATACAAATGTATTTAAAGTCAAAACTATATATGTAGAGTAAATATGAATATAATGCGATCAAATGCAATTAAATGTGGTTAAATATGGTTGAATATTGGTAAATATAATATAAATGCTATAGTAGCGAATAATAGCTTAGAGTCGTAATTCTGATTCTGGAGAAACTCCATTAAATTTCTACGAAACGTAGTGGGAAGAGACTAAGTCTTCTCATTAGAAGGATTTTCAAACATTAAATTTTGTCTTCTGCTATTTAGAATTTATAAATTTTCACTAAAAACATATGAAATGAAATAATTAATTTGTAGGGCTTAATATTCACAAGATTAAAAATGTTTAAAGGGTCTAAAACCCTGTAACATTAAAATAGTAGGACGGAAGCATAACACAGTAAGATGAAAGTCAGTGTGAGTCATCCAAGGTTCAAAATATTATTAGTATTAATATACAATGTCATTTCGCTAGAATATTAGTGTGTTTAATCACTGATTGTTGAGATCAAACAGTCGTTGATAAATCTGGATATTATTCCAATAAACCTGTAACAATTCCGATTAGTTGTTTCTCCAGTCTTGACCTGAGTGCTTTCTTAATAGATTTCCAGTGGCGCAGGCAGAATATTTTCAAGGGAGGATCATAATTTTCAATGAGGGGATCATAATTCTAAAAAAATCAAAGCCCGCCTAAATTCTACTAAACTTTTTATTTTTGACATTTTGCCTGATCTCAAGGGGTGTTAAACCCCTAAACACAATCTCTTTCGTAAATCTCTGTCAATAGCTGATTTTTGGGATCAAACCCTCAATATCATATTTGATATATCTCTATATTAATCCAATACACTAGTGCACAGAGGGCAGTAACAACCAAGTTATCTTCGCTCCTTCGGAACAGTGGAATGTACGGTGCTTCGTTATCAAGATATTGGTATATGCTTCCGAATACCTTGACAAAGACGTGATAATCTCCTAGAACAAATTTTCAGGCTTCTATTTTATAATGTAGTTGGATAAATACGCAAAGCAAATGTCACACGAAACCAATAACTTGAAAAAACATTACTTTATATAGAATTTTTATGACGTATTTTGGCGATGTACGTTATCGTGAGCGTAGAATAAACAGTATCGCCGACAGGGATATATAGACAGGGTAGATCAGAACTTTAATACTGTCATCGCAAAACTTA
>CM063505.1:28158698-28166198 GCA_032207245.1 Pardosa pseudoannulata | reverse complement strand
TTCTCTTAGAAACATTTCTTGAGAAGAAAATGTTACCATCAGTGCATGGGAAACATTCACCATTGGTGCATTGGGATTGTCGCATACTTCGGTGATAGTCCGGATATCTAAGAATATTAATAAAATATTCGGTCTTTCGCCGAGTTATTTGATGTATGTCGAAAATTCACCGGTGAGTGTCGTTCTCCAATTTCGGGCATTCACACACACACACACACACACGGCACGCACGCACGCACGCACGCACGCACGCGCGCGCACGCACACACAGATAAATCATAAACTTCATATAATAAGCAATAATGAAGAATAATATAGAAGGCTTCATTGAACATACTGTCGGAGTAAACCAAATAGTGATGTTGTTATTTATTCTATGTTCACCGATATGTTTCATGTATATATATATATATTTATATATATATATATATATATCTATATATATATATATATAGGGAGAGGGATGAGAATTTTTTACATATCAGTATTTTTCACATAGAAACACATATCTTTAGTTTTCTCTATGCTTGGAAGCTTAGTTAATGAACCATTTTTTGCATATAAGCATATCCTTCCGTATTTCTATTTTCATAGATTTTTATGGGTATAAAATTTGAAAAATCAAGAAAATTATTTTAGTCTGGATAATGAATTTTTCAGACAATTGGACACAAAATAAGTTTTGAATTCAAATGACCCATTCCTCGGTGCCAGTGTTTAAAACTGCAGTTAATGTTTAGGAACAAAAAATATATCTGAACTAGTTATTTTCCGTCCTAACCTCTCTTAAAAATAACATTTTAGTGGAAAGTGAAAATTAGTTTACTAGAAATCTAATCTAGTAAACTGAAGCTTTATGAAAACAAACTCCTGTACTAGAAAAATGGCAGTTAAATTTTCTAAACCAATAACTTTTAATGCGAAGTTAATTAGTCTCCGAAGAGTAATTACGTTTATGCCGAGGGGAAGTTTATCGGTTAACTGAGGTTTGGTCGAATGGTTATCGCGATACTGCATTTTTGTTTTTATTCCGCATTTGGATTCTAAACACTGTTTAATTTATTGAGAAAGAAATTATAGATAAAAGATAAACTTGTACTGCAATTTAAGATAACCGATCACGTTCAAATTACGATTTGACGGATTTAGAAATATTAAACTGAGATCTATCGAAGAGAGGCTAGAATCGATTTATTTAATTAATCTTTATATTTTATACATCATTTCAAATTATAATTATGAAAATCTAATTTTACTTTATTGTGTTACATACTTAGTAACTGATAGGGGTTGTAGATATTGATATGTTATCAAAATTTTCAAAATATTATTTTTACATAAAACTAAATTTTCAAATATTAGTTTTAAATTTCAGTTCTTTGGGATTAGGTGGTAAATTCTTCTTTTTTGCTGCATAGGTTTAAAATTGTTACATGATTGTATTAGGTAGCAATTATTGTTTAAATACTATGCACATCTGTTTATTTAAGCAAGGGAAGTGATATTTTAATTGTTTATACTGTCATTGAAAATTTAAACAGTAACCTATCTACCCCAGTATTTTACTTTTCATTTAAACTTATCTTTAACCGAACGATGGCCGAATGGTTAGGGTGCTGGCCTTTGGAACCGGAATTCATGGATTCGAATCCCACTATGGTGTGGATATTCGTAGCCGTTCGTAATCTGCTTTAAGCAGTAGGTCACGGTTTCATTACCCCTCGTGTTGCAAAAAGTAGACCGTAGTGCTAAAAACTAAACTAAACTTAATTTTATATGTAGATGGTTTCTTAGTAATAATTTTTAAATATATTTTTAATTATACTAGTGTTAATAAATATTATGTAATATTTATATAGTTTGTCTGTATGTGTTATTTCACATAGATAAATATATTCACTACATTAACTTTTATGGCATTAATCCTGATTAAAGTTTGAATAAATTTGGATTGGAGCAATAGGATCTAACTTGATACAAAAAGGACTCATGAAGCCAATATATACTGTATACAGCAGATTTATGACAGATACGAACATCCATGCCAGCAGTAAAATTCAAACTAATTTTTTACTGAAGAGCAGGATCCTGTTTACTAAGCCACTCTTTGTTATTAATATTATTTAAAGTGGCTAATTAATATATAAACTTAATTTTTATTTAATTATTTAAATCCTACCATACCTTATCTCGTATTCTATTTTTATATTTATGAAATTTTTGTCTTGAGTTCTTATACAGCTTTAGTTTTGTATGTTTCATATGATAAATATCCTAAAACACTTGCAAATTCAGTACAATAATGTATCAACGTTAATATAAAGATGCAAACAAAAATTTATAATTAAAGAACTCAGATTCTTGTAAAAGAAATTTTGAAACCTTTATGTATTGTGTATATATTCATTATATACGTGTATATATTATATATATTATATGTTATATATGTGACACAAGGCATACAATGTTTATAATTTATTAGCGTATATCTGGAAATTCCACTCAAATTCAATACATAAGATGAATACATTTTTTTTATAAATTACTAACCCTACTTCATGAAAACTAAAAACAAATGGTATGGATATATTTCATATTCCTATAAAACATAATAAAGAATATATTATATGTATATTATAATAATGCTTATTACATCGAAATGCATAACATATAAAATATTTGAATATGAAAGCCTTTAGTTAAGTTCAAATTGAATACTTAAGTGAAACTGTCTTTCATTTATCATAACGTCCTTAATGAAAATGAAAATTGATATAAATTATAATATAGTCGTATAAAACATAATGTAGGATGACATAATAACATAACATAATATTATTATGCACTTTCATATTTACACACACATGCATTTTATATATAAATATACAGATACATTACATATAAATATACGCTAATATGTATATGTGTGTAATATATGTAATATAATAGTGTATTATAATATATATATATATATATATATATATATATATATATATATATATACATAATTTATACACATGTATATATAATATATTAAAATTAATACTCTTAAAATAGTTATCCATAATTGTCCTTTTTCCCTATTCATTTTGGATACTTAATTTCCCAGCTATAAGATGTCAGATAAAAAAGTGTTTCTCAAGTTAAATACTTTTTACTCAACTCTCAAAATTAACGCTGGAATAAATAGTGATTTCCGGTCCATTGGCCACATTTTTTATCTGCCTGAATAACGTTGAACTGTTTTTCTAACAAATTGCTTTCTGTGTGATTTTGACCAAGCTGAAATTATCTATGTTCAGTTTTGCCTCCAAAAATTGCTGATTGTTCTTAATTTCATGGGAACTACACTTAAGAGAATCTCAGCAGTCCACTAACATTGGCCATACATATGTATATTCTTAGAGTATTGTTGCAGAACTGCTGCACTGTAAAGACAATCAGTAGACCAAAGCATTTTGATTCTCACTAGAATCAAAGTTTCACAACTCTGGAGTTAACATGCGACTTCTTAGAAGGATTCTGTCTCACTTTTTTACCAGTAAATCACCAATTCTTCACTCCTCGTTCTAAAAGTGATGTAGGGTAATAATATAACATAAAAATATATTATGTAATATTTATTGATTTTATGTTTTATCCATACACACTATGTTGAATAAAATATTACGTAGAATTACTGTGAATTCACATAGTTGTATGTTCAAAATATCATAAAACTTCTAACAGAATAGAGTATAGATCTGAATTATTCCTATTGTGTTATGAGTGAATTTCTAAACCAATATGTATAGTGATTTTTCCACGATATACTGATGTTATAATGTCTCAATTAGAATATTTTTTTTGTTAGCATGTAGGGTATAATTCAGTGCTTGTAAATTTACAAGCTCTTACATTTGCGGTTCGAATGGGAATATGAAAAAGTGCTTACTATTAATTATGGAGTAAATATTGTTCTAGGAAATAACATAAAAATGTAACAAGTACATATGTTTGTGTTTTATGCACTTTTATTTAATAAATTATGCTTTATTTCAATATTTCAATATTTATATTTTATTTCAATAATTAAAACTTTTATTTCAAAGACTGAATATCAGTGTAAAATACAAGCCTTTAAATCTCGACACAAACTTTAATAAATTGCTAAACTATTAAACTATGAAAGATTTAAAAACTATAGAAATTAATTGTAAATGTTTAAAAAATAAGACATATTTAATAGATGAACGTTTTTTAATTTTTTAAAAAGATAAATTTGTTCAATGTTTTATCATCTAATGAATATTTATCATGGATGAAAACCAATCTACCTTTTGAAAAAAATCTGTAGTAAAGAGTATTCATCGATCACACTATTTTATACCGCACGAAAACTACATAAACTGTTACGTGGAGGGAGGTGGCAAATTTTGTGCAATTGTACTCAATTTTTCCTAAATACAGATATATTTATTTGAGGATTAACTTACCATTTAAATTTTGTGCTTAAAATAATATTACTACATTACTACAAAGTTTTCAAGCTTCTGTCCTTCCCCCACCCAGAAGCAGTTTCTGTTCAATATTCGTCTAGAGACCATGATACGTGAAAATCACCGTACGGCATTAATCACATAATTTTATCTGGTACGAATATTATACATAAAATGTTAAAATATTTCGACAGTGTTTTTTAAAACATACTAATTTAATACAGATTTTTATCATAGAATTACAGCTAAAATCATTTAACTTTACCGGTATATTGTGTTGATTACCGGCAAGCAAGATTACTCGTAATAGAAGCCGTAGATGTTAACCCTTTAATCCCTCCAAATCATTTTTACCAAATATATATCGATGCATATTTTAAATCTACGTTATTGTATACTTCGCAGAATAAAGTAAATGTGAAGTTTAAAAAACTTTAAATACTACAGCATTTCACTGAAGTGATCTGCTAATAATTTTGACATATTAGAAAGCCATATATGAAAATGGAAAAACTTCGTAAATAAAGATATATGTGGGAGTTCATTTAAAATAATTATTGCAAAATGCAGTTTTATAATAGATAAAGCAATTTGTCATGATTTTAGTCTATGTACCTACCGAAAGAGTACATTTATGTATGCTGTTCCAACAATCATAAAGTAACCATCCAAATTGAAAATTTATAAAAAATAAAAATTTCTTAGAAATCTTGTAGATTGTTTATAAGATTACCGTCTACCTACCCTAAAAGGAAAACGCGCTAAGAAATTATAAAATTCTTTCTATTTTAGAGGTATCTAATAAAAGATCCAGGTATTAACACTAGATTTATGAATGTTGATCATATACCTATTTTTACTGAAGTGAGAAAGTTTTTAGCAAAGAAAATAGTATCAAATTAATTTAAATAAAATGTTTATTATCAAAAAATTCATGAAAAACATTTTTTTACATATAAAATATGTTTTTGAAACACATTTTCCTCAAACATTTCTATTACATTTAGCACAATGGTTTCTACATCTGTTTCTTTTGCCTGATTGTTGAACTTGACAGTTCTTCCTTACGTCAGTAGCATTAATTTCTGTCATTGGAATTGAGTTGTTCTTGACTTCTTCTCTATATTTACTTCTTAGCTCTTCAGCCAATTCTAAAATATCCCAGGCCTGATAGGATCAATAAATTTCATGTTATGCGATTAACTGTTAAACTATTCTATGAGTCAAATTGGTTCACAACCATGAAAATGGGTATACCACTTTTTGAAAAAATTGATGGAAAACATTTTTACATATAAAATCACTGCGTTGCACTGCTCATACGTCATGTATAAATCGAAATGATGACAGAAGTGGGTAATAATATAGAGAAAACAGGTGACAATGACTCCCACATACACACAAATATTGTATGTGAGGAATGTCAAATAAGTAAAGAAACAAATCACATGCGACTTGATTGTTGCCTAGCCCTAATAGGACCAATAAATTTCATGTTATGCGATTAATTATTAAACCATTATATGAGTCAAATTGGCTCACAACACTGATAATAGGTGTACCACATTTGATAATGCGAAATGAAGGGGGTCTGCGGGGAAGAGGAATGGAAGTTCACATATATTTTATTACTTCACTACAAACCAACGTATGTTTTTGAAAAGTGATATTAAAGTTTTATGTATATATAGGGATGAAATTTTTAATGAGTCAAATTGGCTCGATCCATAAATCTAGTGTTAATAGGTTAATCCATTTTAAATTGGAATATTTTATTAAAACTTCCGTTTACGTAATTACATGACTGTCCTAGATAGATTTTCTCACAAACTATATTACTAGTCACCTTTTTTTCCTTCTCCTCTAGACTTAAAATGGCTTGGAGTAAAATTCCCTCTAGGGGACACAGTTCGTGACAAAACCCGGTGTATGGGACTTTAGAACTTCGAAAACTCGAGACGATTAGACTTATTACCATAGAGAATAGAAAGTGGTTCAAGGAGGAAATCTCTAAAGGGAAATGCATGGGGAAACGAGAAAAGACCCCCTATTAAAAGGGAATTTTCTTGCAAAAGAACGTTTTAAGAACGGAGTGAAAACTTGGATTTTTGTCAAATCGGGGCTACCAGTTGAGAATTCGCATTTAAACTTAAAAGCTTAAACAGCTATTCGGCTAAATTTCTTTTCAGCGCAAAGAATTTAAGTCACGCAGGTAATATAAAGTCGGTGATGGCTCTTCAGAAATATTTTATTATTTATGTACAGTAAATTAAAGCGATGAGTGGTTTGAAATGTGTTTTAATAGTTTTCAGAGTATAATACTAATTCCAGTAAAATATATTATGTTATGATAATATTGTTCAATATGTATTTTATTTAAATTTGTTTTGTCATTTTTATTTCAGTTATACATTACGATTTATGGCAATATTTAAAAGCTACCGGAGTTTACAGTTTCGAATCCCATTGTTGACCTGGTTGTTCGTAACCATTCAAAATCTACTTTAAGAAGCATGTCCCAGGCTCGTAAGATCTCGTAAGAAAACTGCAGAACATAGTGCCTTAAATCAAATCAAACAAATTCCATATCTCAAATAACATATTTCAGTTGAAATTAAAGTTAAAAATATCCTTAATGTTTGTTTTTAATTGAAACTGCTAAACTTCTATATATTAAAATATTAGATCTAAGATATTAATAGGGATATGAAATTTAAGATCTTTCTAGATCAAACAATATGTTAAACTACTATTTTCATATATAAGTGTTCTAGAGTACAAGAAAGTATTTGGAGATTTGTTTTAAAGAGATATATTTTATGTAATATGTTCAAAATTGCGTCTTTTTAAATAAAAAAGTACAGTTGATATATTATTACACTACATGGTTTTCACATTCTAACTTAAGATTTGTAATGAAATGCTGATATTAAATTAATAGTGACAGTTAATATTTTACTAATTATTTTTTATATTAAGTCCATGATTATATATCATAATCTATATTAATTAAGAAGTCATT